>VXBU01017929.1:0-30955 GCA_013400315.1 Bombycilla garrulus | reverse complement strand
GGTTAAGGAGATCCCCACACTCCACCTTCAAAAGACAATTTCTGAATGACTCCAGCCTGTAAAGCCTTTGGCATCTTTTTGTTTTCTTTAAGACCTTGGCCTTCTGGCTCAATTTGTTTGAAGTCTGAGCAAACCCTGCTTCTAAGCTCTTCAAGGAAATAGGTATTTCCTTTGTTGTTGCTGTAAATAAGTCAGCTGTGGTCTGCTGCAGTATCTAGTCCGTTTGGCTTTCTTCCAAGGCAGATGTCTGCTATGTGTACTCATTCTATGAGTTCCCCAACTTAGTGCTGTAAAAAATGTCTTCTGTGCCACATGAAGTATGTCATACTATGGCATAACCTCATGTACCCTTTTTCCCCACTCTCAGGTCCTTCCTCTTCTATGGTTGGATACATTCCATTCTCCTGCCCATCTTTTACCTGAGGTTGATCCTTTCTTTGCATTTAGCAGTTATAAAACAGCATTAACTGGGAATATCTGTGGGAATGCAATACTGCAGTCATTCTGCTTCCCTCAGTATGGGTGTCTCAGGGATTCAGTACTTCCCCATGACAGCCTAGCAAAGAAATAACATTTTCTTAAAACTAGTGTTTGGTTTGGTGCATTCAGCTTCAAGAGTTTTCTGACTAAATATAGGAACTCCAGAGCTTAGGAACAGTAAAACTGAGATATTTAGAAAAGAAATTTTCCAAAATGTTAAAAGACATTGTTAAAATAGACAAAACACATAAACAAAATGTTAAAAGTTTCTAGTTTCCTAGAAAAAGTAAAACTAGCCAGCCTGTGACTGCATGGCTTGTGTGTTTAGCAATGTAGTTGCCCATGCAGAACACATATCTGATGGGTTTGCATACGGCAAAAGCCATGTTTCCTCATCAACTTCCCGTCATCCCAGCTGCCCTCACAACAATATCATACTTCCCAGCCCTTTAGAGAACTAGGAGCTGCTAGTTTTTTCTCTCAAGGAGGCACTGGTCACCTCTGGCAGTTCAGTGCATACTTTGCAATACATTATACAGGGGTAGAAGGAGGATGGAGATTGATGGTAACTCCAGCCTTTCTTAAAGTAAAAAAAAAACCAAAGACAGTATATATAGCTTAATATGGCTAATTTCATTATCCATAAAAAAATGGCCTCACTTTAATTTCTACATATGTATAATAGAAAAAGACCTTACAAAACTCGTCAGGCCTGACTCACCTCTATCTTTCCATCGATTAAATGCATACTTATGGATAACTTACAACTGTAGCATAAAACAGTAAGAACATAAGAAATACCTTTCTAAGTACAATGAATGCTTTGCCCAGAGTAGTATTTTTCCTTCAGCAGCCAAAGCAGGAGGTGCTACTTACTGGGAACACACAAGCTTGGCCCAGGCCTCCAGTGCATTCCTCTTGCCCTCAATCATGTCTCCTTTCCTTTTTTCCAGAGTGAAGAATTCCAGCCTCCATCCTTTTTCATTGCTTTTCTTGACATTCATTATATTCTCTTTAATTCCACTGGCTTGCCATCTCTTCTTTAGAGCTTAGTTTTGGAAACAGAAAAGATAATTTAGCACTTTATTGTTTAAAAATGAGGTCCCAATGACTGTGACAGTCCTGAGGACGACAACAGAGTTCATTTAGGCATGTGAACCATGTCTGGAGAAGCACAATCCACGTACCTTGCTGTGATTCAGTTCCCTCCAGACATAGATCAAGCCAAGGTCATTAATCCAAATTTTAATTGCTTTTCTCTCTCATTAAGTTGACTGTGTTAAGAAGCTAGATCCATCCAGCTGTAGAGAAGGGACAATTCAAATCTTTTTGATGGTTAATGCCTGAAAAGACTTGCAAGTAAAGAAAATATTTCTGAGCAGAAGAGAAAGGGTTGTTCATATTGGCCATATGTATTAAAGGTATTCCAAAAGGATAGCTTTGAGGATTTGAGGATATCTCGTGAATGATAATTGTATTCCTGACAATAGAAGGATACACAACTTCTGAATCACTGTGCTTAATTTTTTGGTCCATATAAGTTTCCGGTGAGCTAGCAGTATCTATATTCTACGACTTGGCCAGCTCACTAAATTAATGTCTCTTTCAAAATTACATGACATATTTCTGGATATTTCTTCATTCTGTACCAATAAATAAGAATTACTTGACAGTACAATATATGAGAGTGTTTTCTTTTTTATCTCTCAGAAAAGAGTCTTAAAAGGAGTAAACTGTAATGCAGCAAGCACTTTAGTAAACCTTATAAAATTTTACATTTTTTCCTTTCTTAGTTATCTTGGCAGAACTGTTTTTAATGTTTTTCTCTTTATCTATCTTAATGTTAAAATAACGATAATAGTAGAGAGTGATAATTTTAATAAGGATTTTTGAAAACAATTCACCATTTCGAATTTTGACTCTCATGTTTCTATGCCTATAGCTGTAGTATTTACTTTCTTTTTCTTTTATTTATTCCACTGAAAATCTTTTCTATGTTGAGAGGAAAAAAATTGCCTTGGCTCTATGTTGGTGGAATGTCTGCTGTTGGCTTTTAGCCAGTAAATTTCTTCTTGTTTCTGTATCTGTATCTTACAATTGCTCCTATGATAGAGAGTAATAACACATAAAACATGGGCTAAGGAAATGCTATCTTTGAAGTCTAGAAACATTAGGAGTGAGATCCTACAAACAAATATAATTTGAATTATACTGCTCATTAATTTTCATTCTTGATCAAATACTTTTATAAACCATTTTTTTTTGTTATTTCTAAAATGATTCTCAGAAAACAGTGAGCATTTTTGTTCAATGAATTTAATTCACCTTGGAAATAAAACATATGGTGAGTCTCATCCCAGATACTTAAGACTTTGCAAATTTATAAGCAGCAAGATTTTTATATAAGGTCTTTAATCACAATGTGTACTCTGGCACTGATCCATTGCTTGGAGTACAACTGAGTGTACACTCTTGTGTCATGACAAGCCTGTACCCTGGATGACCTTGGCTGCGGTGAATCCTGGGTTCACAGATCCCTACCACTCCATTTGGGCATCCAGCATTCTAAGAGTGTGCGGAATGTACTTCTAAACAAATGCGGCTCACATATTTTTTTCTTCTATTCACACTGGGCTGGGCCCAGGAAGGTCCTGTCTGCAATGACAGGTTTGGCCACTCAAGGGAATAGACCCTGTGCCTCTATACCCTTCCTTCCTATTAGCAGCCTGTGGGATATGTGTGGCATCTGTCTGATGTCTGGTCAAGGTCAAAATATATTCAGCCACATAGAAATTCATCAGGATGCCCAGTTTAATGAATAGCAAATGTTTCTCTGGTGATTTAGGTTTATTTCCAAGATTTGGACTTATTTCCTCTTCCCTTTCCACCCCTTCTGTCAGAGCAAAATAGAAACAGGCAATGAAGGCTTTTAATCTGCAGGTTTATCTTAGTTTGCCATTTCTGTCCTATGAGATCACTACACAGGTAAAATCATACAAAGCAGCAAATATATCCACAGGTCTATTGCAAATTTTACAAATCACCAACATATTTTTTCTGCTCTTCATCTGGCTCCAAGCCTTGCTATACTGCTTATGTACAGAATTAGTGTGGACAGAGACAAGAAGCTGAAATTTTGCCTGAGTAGCCCTTTAAGGATGCTAAATTAATTTATGTGTTTTCCCAAAAAAGTAAAACTCACTTTATGGAGTTAACATTCCCTTTAGGCAATTTGTGCTCGATAGGTTATTGACATAAAGTGCTGCAACTGCACTTTTAAAATTTTTATAGCTTACACAGTCTGTATCTGCTTTTTCTAAAGAAATAATTAAAATTGCCCTCAGGAGCTTTGTGACCTCCACAGAGAAGAAACTTTCTTTCTTAAATGTTGCCACATCTCCTGTTCTCATTTCAGTTTTGGAATAATTATTATGCTTATGCAGGATACAGTGCTGCAGTTTTGTTACTTCAACAGGCCCATGAAAAGCAGACATACAACACATTTCTGAAATGTTGAATATCTTTACTTACTGTGATTGTTTAAATAAATAGTTAATAAGGTTGCTCAAACTCCATTTTCAGTTGTATACCAGTGATGATAACTACTTCCTGCATACAACTGTTCACATTCTATTGAGCAAAAGCCCTACAACACCACCAACAAAAAAAAACAAACAAAAAAACCCCAACAAAATTGCATTGTCTGTACACTGACTATTGGTTCAGTATTCCTGCAAATTTATTTAATGCAAGAATAAGCCAATATAATTAGATACTTTCACTTCAAACAAGCGTATCTCAAGACGCTTCAAAAGAAGTTTCCTATTCTATATCCTTAATTGTAGTAATTCCCTCTGTCCTAAAGGCTATATTTGCAAGCCTTAGGCTTAGGTGAACTCTATATAGATGAGAGAAAGAAAGACTTTTTTTTTTTCTCGCAGCAGTTCTGGTTTAATTCAAAACTTTATCCCTAAACAGGAGAAGGAAGCAGTCACCCTGCCAGGGGGCAGAGAGAGAAAAGAGACTGTGCCCATGTGGTCGGGGGCTTTTATGCCCTAGTGGAGAGGGGGAAGCTGGCAAGAGACCACCAGCCAATGGGACGAAGGGCAAAGCCAACCAGGNGAGGAGGACGGGGGGGGGAGGGGGAGGGGGCGGAAGGGACCACCACCGCAGGGAAAGAACAGAACAAGTTAATATAACACAGAAACTTTAGTGCAAAATTTACATACACCCAGTGCAAAATATCTCAGTGCAAAGCACCCAAAATCCAGTGTAAACAACAATGTAGTCCACCACAACACTTAATTGTAATTTTTTTTCAAATTGTCTTGCAGTCTAAATACATACTGTACTTTATATGCCTCTGTATTTTGATTCTCCACAAGAAAAGGAAGATTTGAAAGAAAATGCACTAGAGTAATGTAACAGAAAGGATACAAGAAAACAAACAAACAAATATTAAGATTTATGTATTGCTAGCATTTCTATTACACACAAACTAAATAGATTAGGTTTTATTTATTTATTGCTATATTTTCAATTGCATACAAACCTTTATTTCTTAAGGGAAAAATACTGCTGTACCATGCTCCTTATCTATCTCTTTTGGCATTCTCAACAACAAATTTGAATTTGTTGGGTGATTTTGAATATGTTGAACAGAGAGGGGAGCTCTTAGTGATAATAAGGTTTCGACAAATTTCATGAAAATAAGCAACTACTAGGAGGTAAGAAATTATGTTAGTACCTATACTGAGCAAAACATGAAAACATCACATTAGACACATTAGACACCAAAGAATCAACCTGAGAACTAGCTATTATGTGTGATTCATACATCAAAAAAACTTCATCTGGACAGGATTTTTTTTTCCTTTTTTTTTTTTTCTGGTTTTGTTGGTTGGTTGGTTTGGTTTTGGTTTTTGGTTTTTGGTGCTTCTGATAGAAAAAAAGTCTGGATGGGAAAGATATGTATTATGAATCCGAAGGTGGAAGTCAGCTAACTCACAAGAGAGGCGGGAGAACAAGGACTCCAATCAGAAGGAAAAGCTGAGTGGAAGAAAGGTATCACTGAAGTCATACAAAGCAGCGTTTTGGTAATTATTGGAAGTCAACAAATCCAACCCCTGCAGAATTAAAGATGTTATACTCTTACACAGTGAGTTTCTTCCCTTTGCTTAGATTTGAATCTGTAATCTTTTGTGTTGCTCTCCTCCTTCACAAACATAAAGGATTAGAATGGTCATGTAAGTCAAAACAGGAACTCCCTGTTTAAGAATGATGATGATTGAACACACAAGGATGATCATGAATTCTTCCCACAAATATTTTTCTAGTCTTCTACTAATTCTTGTTTTTCGTCTTCTTGAGCTACATACTGTTTCTATATACACTTAGTAATTCTTGGTTGTTTTAACTTGCATTGACTTGTTCCAGATCCATGTAGATATTTAACTTGCATGACTTCCTTTGACATGGATTTCCATCAGTCTGTCACCCACAAAGCCTTTTTTTCCTAGTTTTGAACACCTTGTAAATTTTGTTTGTCTTATGGAAGAAAGGCAGCAACTCTTCCCTACCCACCAATCCTTGTCACACAGTTTCATAAACCCCTATTGATCACTGCTTCTCCAGCCCGTGGGCCTGACCTTGCTGTTGTTACATGGAGTCTGTTCCACACATACATCATCCCCTACTGTTCTCTCAGCATGCCACCATCCTCCCAAATACTTTCTAAGGGAGCACAGCTAGAACTACTTACTTACAATATTCGACTTGTCAGTGAATTACAGATACATGCAGTGATATGATACCCTCTGTTTTACTGTCTTTTCCTAATAATGACTAACAGAAGAATTGTGCGTTTGATTTGTAATGGTTATTGATAGGTACAATTATTCATACAGAAAACTGTAACTTCTCACTTGTTTGTTCCAGTCTAGAAAACTTGTTAAGCATAAAAAAACCAAACACAGTAATAGCTTCAGATTTAAAACTTTTTTTTTTCTTTTTAGTCTTATCCACCCTCTGAAGACTGGTTACTGGAAAGAATTCACTTCTTGCAATAGATGTGTCTGAGACATAAAATTTACTTAATAGCCACTTTATATAATACACTATATATAGTGAACATAACATAACATAACATAACATAACATAACATAACATAACATAACATATAATATTTTGGTAAAAAAACCCTATTTCATAGTAAATGGTATATTTCTTTGCAATTAAATTTTCCTCTCTTGTTTAGAAGCACATTTTAATAAAGTCCACTTACAAAATTATTAATGCGGCCTGTAAATGTAAGTAATTAAGCTTAAGGCATGCTGAATTAATCCTGAATAAGATCAATTTTTACATTTCAAAAAATTAGAGAATAATTGACTAATTATTATAATGGATTTTCCATACTCATCAATTTACTTTGAGTAATAAATGTAGGGTAACATATCTGAGTCTAAAGCAAGAGCTCTCTAGTCTTTTCTATCTTTTCCCATTTAATCTCATTTAATTCTATATTTTTTTAAATCCTCACCCCAAAGTTTAAAAAAGTTGAAGTAACATCTCGTTTCCTTAAAAAAACCCAAAAACCCTTGAAATGAAAATATAAACTTATGAAAACTGATGGCATTTCACTTTTTTGCCACATCTATTTTCCTTTTCAGGAAAGATGGAAAAAAGTAGGTGAACAAAACTCTCTAGGAGTTAACTTAAAGGAAAATGTTTGAATTTATTGTAGAAATTCTCACATTTTTCATTAATTTTCTTCATCCTTTTTGTATTCCCCAGCTTCAATTCTCACGAAGATTGAGGATTCAGTCTCATCCACACTATCTTCCCTGTAGATTATATGCATCCTCTCTACCTGCCATTCAAAGAAAGTAAAGTTTTATTCAAACTCTGCTCTAAAGCTGTCAAGTGCAATAATTTATTTTTTCATTGATGTTAATGCATCTGTGACAGCTTTGTCTAGTGTGGTCTCTCAGTGATGGACTGAACATCAGGCACCTGTGACATACCTGTAATGTCTGCTAGATGATCTTTGCAAAGCTTCTGTCCTGTAAGGCATCAATGGAAATCCTTCCCTCTTTCCCAATTACATCCAAGACACACCAGATAGCTCTTATTTAATCAGTGTAACGGGTGTCACACTAAGCAGGGATGGGTATATATCTATTGCACCAAAATAAAGTAAAAGGCCTTGTATAAATATGGGTCACTGGTGGTTACCTTTCCCAACCACAAATCTTGTTAGGAAATAAATTATTTTGAAATGAGCTAGTTTGCAAAAGCCCACGTTGATTGGATTAATCAACACAGTTAGTTATTATTTGAGCCCATAATTTGCTAGGATCAATCTCATGGGGATAGGCCGGTAATTACTCAAGGCATCTTATTTAACCTTTTACATGATAGCATGTTTACTTGGTTTTAATCTTCCCAAACTTTCCTGTTTTGTTACTCAACAATATAGAATGTTTTTAACCATTTCTTCTTAAACTTTGAGATGCAGAATTTTAAAATAGTGATTTTAGCATTTCTAATTAAATGCTTCTGTCTTTTTGTTTTATTGATACTTTTATTTTTATATCTGATAGGAACATGGCAGTAGCAGTACAATTTTGTCTGCTTTTAACGCCTGGGCAGTCCTTATCTCTATCAGTCACTTTCCTATCAACAACTTAAACTTACCTTCTTTTCATTTTTTGATCACCTACTTCTCATTTCCAGCTAATATTATTTTCCAATTTTGTATTTTATTTGTCCATTTATATGTATATATACACAGGGATATTAATGTAATATATGTGTGTAGTTTATGTATAATATGTTTCATAAGGTCTATAATAATTTTATATAAGGAGGGAAATATGTATGGCACAATTTTAAGTTCCATTTTTTTCTTTTTTTTTAAATTTACTGGTGACTTTCTTGTCTAACTGTGGCATTATAAATGTCTAAAATTAAATGGCTATTAAAGTATTTTTTGACCATGTTCCACAACTATTCATTGTATTTTTTACTATTTAAATTCCTTCTCCAAAGCTTTTTGTCTGATAATTATTCCTGGTTTTTGTATAGATGTATATACATTTGTATTTCTAACAGAAAGTAGCAAAACTGATCAAATAACTTTTATAGTTTAAATAAACAAGCAAAACCCTAGCAATTCAGGATTCTTCTGTTCTTAAGAAATTTTTGAATTACCTTCCTGAGGGACAGAAGTTAATCCTGTATCATTGCCCCCACTGATTTGGTATAAACAAGATGAAGCCATATGATCTAAACTGAGATTATTAGACATTATAGAGGTTAGCAGTTTGCTAAGAGTTGAAAATTGAAATTCACCTCGGTGATGTAGCACCATGAACTGTTACTCTAGAAATAGCAGAACACGAGGGAGATGTAATAATAGCTGTGATAAACACTGCAGTTAGATTACCCTTAATTTGCAGAATCAAATGTCACATTTTTCTTCTTCTTACCATTCTTTACTTCTGAACTCTTTCTTGGATGTAGTTACTCTGCAAAAACTTAGTAAACTTCATTTTAAGTTATTTTAGAATGCACCTATGTTATAACTCTTCTATAGCATTGAAGTCATGTGCTAATAATGCATCATTGCTCTGCTAATGAAAAGGAATTATTTGGCCTTCAACATCACAGCATTGAATATACACCTGAGGCATAGATATATTACCTGATAATACATATAATTTAATATCCCATTCTTTAAATTTAACAGCCCAAGTGCTTTTTGGGAAACTATCCAATAAATAAAGACGTGAAAAAAGCAGCCTTTTTTTGTGGCTAGTTAACTATGTCAAACAAAAGCAGGTGTAAACTGAAAAGTCATCGTTGAAATTTAAAATCTATTTAAAAAATCATACAGTGCTACTATTTCCTAGTATCCAGGACTATGGAGCAGAGAACATGTTCCCCTATGGAGAACAGAGCCCTGGCACTGGACTAGCAGAGGCACTTGGCCCAGCAGGGTGTTCAGCCCACCTCCCTTCTTCCCTAAGGGAGCACCCTTCAGCATTTCCTGGGCTCTGCGTGCTGGAAACACACCCTCACAGAAGTGCATTCCCCCACTACTTTAACATGTATTATGACAATTTTTAATGTCCAACAGCACAACTAATGAGGGCTCCACCAAGATCTTCATAAATACCTACTTAAGAAGGAATCTAGATTATTGAGTTGAAATACATGGAACAATATTTGTTCATTTTTCCTTGAAGGTTCCTACCCTTCTCTGCCTATTGTTGTTAGCTCTTGTTAAATGCTGGCCCTGATATTGACAGGTTGTGAGTTTTTTTTCCTTCATGTGCATCTGTCCAAATATCAAATTTAGAATCTTATAAATAGCACTGAGCTCATCCCTGTTGAAGCAAGAGGATATTTTAAGTCTCCTCAACATGTAAATTCAACAGACTGGAGTTTTCATCCAATATCTTAAAACGTAAGTGACTTTAACTCCAAATTATTTTGGAAAATAAATTTAGCTTTTCTGAACTCTGTTATACAGAGTTAACTGTACCTGGTTAAGTAATTATTTCATTCTGTATAGTGACAGCAAAGGATGTTAAATACTTACTGGAACTATTGAGGTAGAGCCACCAACTAAAGTTTCTTAAAACATACTTCATGTGAAATTTTCATTGAACAAATGCTAAGTCATGTGCAATTCCAAATAAATCCACAGTAAATACATTGGTACAATTAATTTCTATTAATTCATATTTAAAATGTTAAAATTATTTCTCTTCTAAATTTGGAAAACCTGCACAATTTATCAGCAGTTAAAAAAATAATATATGAATAATTTCTGCTTTGAACTCCAGGTAAAATAAGGAAATAGGTCCCCAAAGATTAGTCTGATAATGGGAAAAAAAATCAGAAACTTTAATATGCAACATTTCAAGGTCCCCGATGAAATACTAATCTTTATCACTTTTATCTTACAAAGAGATTTGCAGAGGTCTTTCCCATAAGCAGAATGTGCTTGATAAATATTGAGATAATTCTGTGAATAACTGTGAGATCCAAAGCATATTTTGCCAATGGCATTTGGAAAGTTGGAAATGAGAACAATAGTAAAAAAAATAAATGGTAATGTTAGGAGAGATGAATATCTCACATGAAAATCTAAGTAAATGGGATATGATGATGGTTATCAGTCAGGTTATGTAACTTTTCTCTGCGTTTTAAGGGTTTAACTACCTAAGTGGTGAAACACATGCAGTAGGAAGGAAAGATATGCTTTAACATGTTTTCCTTCACAAAGGAATCATCCAATCATCAATCCAATTCAATTGTCCAGTGTGCTGTCTTTTACCAGTCATGTTGCTAGCCAGTGAGAATGTTTCTCTGCTACCACTGATGTGCCAGCTAGGTCCTTGAACAGAAATCACTGATTTTGTGAACAGATCTAGGTTTTTTCTATTGTTTTATGAGAGTAATATATAATATTGTAAAACATAAATAGCTGTAAGTAGTAATTGTTTTTGAAATCCAGATACTTCCTAAAACCTTAATTTGTAAACATTGAGATATGGTCACAATTTTTAAATTGAAAGTAGGAAAATGAACTGTTTAAAATAATAGTTTACTTTATAGCTATATATCTTATTTCAAAATTGCATTATTTTTGGTAACAGTAACAAGAAAGGAAGTCTTGTATAGTATACCACTTTTAAATTAATATACTGTAATTTACAATAACAGCAGATTAATTCCTCTTCTTGCAGCTAAAGAAAATAAGTGATCTTTTTTTTTTTGTCACTTCCAAATTATCATGAGCTTTTATAGAGTGATTCTCATAAGTTTGTGGCTTTATAGTTTGCTATTTTAAGTTTAGGACAGTTCAAAACATAGATTTTGGCTTCTTGTAAAGACTATTTCTTGATACTTACAATAATTTTTCCAACCAGAATGTCAAATTTTGAGCAGTTTCACTTCAAATTTTACCAGTCTAATTATACTATAGAGGACCAGGAAGAAGGTTGCAACAGCTATGGCTCCGACAAAAACCTCAGTGAAAGCAGAAAGTAAGTACAGGTGTTGTTTAAGCTTCCCTCTTCAACAGATGGTGGTTCTGGGGCTAGCTTTGGGGCTTGCAGGGGCAGGAGAGAGGTTCAAGACATCATCTAGGCTTTCAGAAAGGCAGAGTGCTTATAAGTGAATTTTTCTTTTTAAAGAATTTGATTTTATGCTACTTTTATTAGTATAGGTGTTACAGGTTGTTTACCTAAGAGGAATAATTGAACTTCATGTTATTATTGTGAAATTTGGGGTGCATATTGCAGGAAATTCTTTAGGATCCCTCTGAGATTCAAGGAAAAAATCTAAATGTGTGGTTCTTTCATTGGCATATGTATCTGAGGAGTGTCACCAGGCTACTGGGCAAAAAAGTCAGAAGTGCCTGAATGTGGAAGGGTTTGGCAGGCTGGCAAGGAAGGACCTGCAGTGATGGGGAGCAAAGGCACGGCCAGCAGCTCAACACTCAGTACCCACAGTGAGGATCGTACCCAGAAAATTTCCAGGCTCCCCAGATTGAAAATAGGCGGAGTGTGGGTGGTACGTGGTGAGCGGCTGTAAGACGTTTCTCATTGCAATTGAGATTGGCTGTGCTTTGCTTCTTGTCCTAGGAGCCAGACAGAAAAACAACCTGCAGTAGGGGCTTTTGTCCCATCAGACATGCTTCCGTCCGTTCAGAGCTACACGGGTCAGATTTTGCAGCCAGCGTACAGTCCCGACATGCCTTCTCAGTTTGGTTATATTGACGGATTTGATGAAGAACCTCCTTTGCTAGAAGGTAAAACTAATCCCACAGACGATGTGCGTGATTCCTGGGGGTGCCTTGGACTTTTCTTTGCCGGCTAGTGAAACTAACTAGAGAAGTTGCAGTAGAGCTGGCAAGCCTCGCAGTGAAGCTTCAGCCAAAGCTCCTGGCCCCCAAACCTGCGCTTTCTCCTTCGGATTCGCCGTGGGTTGATTCGTCCAGCCTTATGGGTACAGCCGATACGCTGTACTACCGCTAGATGGCAGCAGAACAATAGGTTTGCATTCACGTGTCCAAAATTGTTTCCCGCAGTTGTACTTATCCTGCATACATATTGGAAAAGCTATAATTAATAAACAGGGATAATCATCTTTTCTGCTTATCTATTAATAGATTGAGTAGTTTGCAGATGCTAAGTAGCTTGTTTCTGTGGGAAATGAATTGAGAAAGCTGCTTTCAGTTTCAATTAGTCGATCATTTAAATATATGAGCAATGTCGTTCTTTATGATGATTGACCATTCTAATGCTAGTAGCTGATTTGTCACGAGCAAAATACTTGTGCTACATTAGGAGAAAAAAAAAAAGAGAATTTGTCTGCAATTATTTCAGCATAATGTAAAACTAGCATATTCAGCCTGCTAGTTTGGCATACTGCAAGGCAGCTAGAGTTTTCACTACTCAAATGGGACTACTACTTAAAGCCAGCAAGATGATTCTGTTTGAGATAGATAACTGCTAGATCTCTACCTCTAAGACCTCCAACCATTTAATTCCCCATGTGGTTCACCCTGGGAAAACGATGTTGTAATATGACTGCTTGTGATCCACAAGGCTTCAGAGATATTCTTATCTGTGTACCACGTAAATCTGACCAAAACGCCGCACATTTTAATGCAGAATAGCTTTTTATATACAATGTTTTGGCTGAGCTGAAGATGGTGGAGAGGTGGAACAAGATAAAGACTTGGCTTTCCAAACAGATCTAACACATTGTCAGTCTCAGTCACTCTGGCAGCAAATCTGAACCTAACTTTGTCCTTACTGGAGAATCTCAGGGAACATGATTACTCGTGCAAGCTGAAGTGTTTCTGCAGAAAGTATAAGATAAAGCTTTGCCCCAGCAAAATTAATAACAGGATTCTCATCACCTTTAATGGGACAGAATTTTGTTCTGTTTCCAGAGATCTCACTAATTAGTTCTTAAATGCAATCATTTCCCCCCCCCCAAAAAAAACATACCCCAACCAAACAACAAGACACCAAGCTCATAAAGCACTGTATAAAGTAGTATAAACTTGTCTTGAAGGGACAAATGTAATTTTTAAGTGCTTTTGGCAGTTCAGGCTTAAGAGACATTTCTTGTCAGATTTTCCAGAATTAAAGCATATATCTCTGTCCTCAGTGTTGTAGAGTATCTTAAATTCTGCAGTTATTGTTAATTAATACATTTTTCAACACCTAAGTTAGTGTGGCATTAGATTAGTGTGTTTAAATATTGGAAAAAACCAATATTAACTCAAAAGTGCTGAGGCCATTTTTTGCTTCACTGCTTAAAATTTGATTTAATAAATTAATATCCCCATTTAGAATGAAAGCTGACTCTCAAATAAACTGAGTATATAGCAGGGATATTATGCTCCTACTACAGAATATGTCATTGTACAATATTATCTTCACTGAAGCATTTGTTTGTAGTTTTGTGGTATCTAAAGGGTTTTTGTAAAAGTGTTGTTTTCTTGTGAGCAATTAACAAAATCCTGAAATTTCTTGTTGCAGAACTTGGGATCAATTTTGAGCATATATGGCAAAAAACATTAACAGTTCTAAACCCAATGAAGCCTGCAGATGGCAGCATTATGAACGAGACAGACCTTACTGGACCTATGGTTTTCTGTTTGGCCCTTGGAGCAACATTGCTGATGGTAGGATGTGGTAGAAATCTTCAGGGATTTCTTTTCTAACAAGCTCATGCCTAGGTGATAATGAGTGTTAACTTGCAGAATATGTACTATTGGCATAAAAAGAGTAATTTGATGCCAGTTGTTCTGGGATTATGTATTAAAAATTCTTCCTACTTTGAAAGCGCCTGAGTAAAATTTAAATGTATTGTAAAGGTGACACAGGTAAAGTGATGTATTACTTCCAGTGGAAAGAAGAGACCACACCATTTTTGGGGTGGGATTTAATATGAACAAAAGGAAGATCTGTGCAATATATAATCTGAGCAAGTTTTAAAGGAGGGAATAAAAAGGAATAGCAGGCCAGCTGAGTTCTTCTAACACTCTTGCTACTCTTTTGGAATTATTTTCTTTCAATGTTATTTTAGAGAATGCAGAGATGCATAGACTAAAAAAAAATCTTTATACAACTAGAATAATTGGAGAAAAAAGAAATGGAAACAGTCTTTTTCCCTCACCCCTTAAATCTGCAATTCCTTCCTATAAATTTTCCTAGTACTTTCTTGTTTTATATTCTTTGTTCTGTATTGTCTGCTTTACAAAGTATAGTAGCCTGTATTTGACTTCCTTCTTTATGAATATAGCTTTCCTACAGGAGGAAAGTTTAACAGGGTTGTACAGAACTCCAAATTCATCCATATATCACTGGCAACAGGGGCTCTCCAGTGTTGCTGAAGTACCGCTCTGATTGTTGGCAGCAATTCTTCAGACAGGGATAAGGGTCAGCCCTCCTGGGAAGGCCTTTACTGCCCTGCAATTGAGGTGAGAGGAAAGGGGCTCTAATTCTCCATTTCCTCTATGATAAATAGTGCTGAATCAGAAGATTCTTGAAAGTTCTTACTCAAATTGTAATGTCAGTGCCGTACCTTGAATGTGCAAACTGCAGTATAAATGGCAAGTAGTATTATTATTTATGTTCCTATAAAAATAAAAATCTTTTAAAAGAGTGAAAGGAGTGGGAGGAAAGGGAATAAAAATAAAAGAAGGTGGGAAGCTAGAGAAGACTAGATATTTTCCATCTGGAGAAATAAAATTATGGCAGGTAGTAGAAAGAGAAAGTTGAATTAATTATAATCAAGAAAATGAAAGGAAAGCTAAAAGAAAGAGTGGAAAAAAATGTTTCATGTTGATTTTCCTTCCTGAATAGCCAAGAGTTATAATGAATAATAAACTATTATTATTGAAATAAATGATTTAAATTATTATACTTTTTCTGGGATATTATGCATTTTAGGTGTCATTAGAAAACCAAGTATTTTCAATGCTCCCGTTTTAGGGCAGCAGAAGACCTCTGGTACAATCCAGAGTTTTTGTTCCATAACTTCACTGCAGTAAGTCTATGGGTTTATCTTAGAAATTTAGACTATCATTTTATTTCAGATGTATTTGACGTCTCTTCATCTGTATAAACGATAATATCTTTCTGTACTTAAATAAGTGTCTTCCAATAGCACCAGGAACATAATTTTGTTGAGAGCTTGTTCCTAAAAATAATGTATACTTTTTCTTTAGTTTCAGCTTTTTAAGTACAGAAAATTATGCAAAGATATTCTCCAAAGGCTAGCAGTTCTTTCAGAGAAATAGAGGAAAGGGCTGCTAGCCTGGCAGCAGGGCTTGTTCTTCCTCATGTTAGTGTAAAACAGGGCAGCTCCATTACAGATAGAGAAACAATGGCAGCACAAAATTTAGCAGCAGCCCAAGCCTCTCTCACTTGCTTTGCATTTTAAACTGTCATTTGTATGAAATCAGACTTCCCTATCCGCTTCAGCTAAAGTTAATAGTACCCATTTCAGGCAGATGCAAACAAGAATACAAAGTCTGACTTTCTCCTAACCTTGCTCCATCTGCAGGACAAATTTAGCTCTTTCCATTCATCAAAGCCTGTCAGACTAATCAAGCCTGGTTCTGGTTTTGCTTACAGGATTGTGAATTGGGAGTATTCCCACGTGTGTGAGTCAATATATTTACATATGTTAAGTATGACTACAATCAGAGCTGACATGTTCAGCTGTTGGGTTTTTTTTTCCTTCTCTCATGTGCTTGCACCACAAATCCAACATTTCGCCAATGGAGATCTCAGCTAGCTGCTGTTGCTAGTGTTTCCTTCATCTCTGGCTTAGGAATTTTTAATCTTAAACTAAGCTAATGAATAAATAGTGCTGTGTAGAACGGTTAAATACACTGAAACAAACAGTCTAAAATATAGCTTGTGGTTGATGCATCTGTTTTGAGACAGAACTTTACTTATTTGGTGTATAGCAAAGGCTGACCCAAACCATTGTGGGTGTTAATACATATCCTTACTGGCTGAAATTCTAGTTGATAATCATCTAAGCTAGTACTGCTTTCCCACACTAGCTTTCATTAATTCATAATTTTATTTGATCAAGCAATTTTTCTGGATTATTTCATACCACTAGTATGCAAAAGCCAGCAAAAGTAGTCTGTCCCTAAATAGGAAGAATTCTTATGCTGTTATTTCAGGAACAGATTATTCTTTATGGTGGAAAACAGTACTAGGGAAAAGGCCAGGATGCTGGAAGGGTATAGGCAGCCTGGCTGCCCCTGACTTACCCTTGAGGACTGGTACCAGAGGAGACCTCAGCAGTGAGCCAGGTCAATCTACAGACAGGATAACAGTGCTGATATAAAGTCAGGTCTTGTTAACTTAGGTTGCCCTTCATGTTCATGCTCTGCTCTCCAACAAGAGCTGGTGAGCTGCCACCAACCTGCAGCATCAGGACTTTCAGGCTGTGTCATCACTTCTCCATACTGTTGCTTTAGGTCTGTGCAGATCAAATACTGCTGGCATCCAGTGATCAATTTCCATGTGCATGGATACAGGAAGAGAAGGCAGAGGAGGGTCCTCAAAGTTGATTTCCCCTAGATTTCATTAAAATGTAAGGATAAGTAAAGTCAGAGGTCTTCTCAATCCTCCTTAGCCATCATGGGAGATAAACTAGCAGGTATCACAAAACACGATAAAAACTTGAACAATATTTCTGCCTAATTCATCACAACAGAATCCAACCATAAGCCACAGCATTATTAGAAAACTGAGACTATCTATTAGTTTTGAGTCTTATGCAGTTTATAATATGCAATATAGATATAGATATAGATATAGATATAGATATAGATATAGATATAGATATAGATATAGATATATTGTGCAACATACAGATTGTGTGTGTGTGTGTGTGTGTGTGTGTATGAACAAACACACTTGTGTTTTATGTACGTACATACGCCTCGTTGCTTGTCAGGAAATTGATGTATAGTGGCCCTTCATTTGAGAAGTG
The DNA here is from genome assembly GCA_013400315.1 of Bombycilla garrulus. Lineage (NCBI taxonomy): Eukaryota > Metazoa > Chordata > Aves > Passeriformes > Bombycillidae > Bombycilla > Bombycilla garrulus. The sequence continues at coordinate 13,420 of VXBU01017929.1, read as the reverse complement.
TACTCCATGGTTCTTACTTAATGGTTAAGTTCCAGGTCTGAACTTTCTCCTTCATAGGTGAATTCTATTATTAGAATAAAAAGTTCCAAGAAAAAAACAGATTTCTGATTTATGAATGTTTTTCTGATGTACAGATATGAAAATTACAGTATTGCATAGCCAACATGCAGTATTTAATTTGTTAGAAGCTTGAAGAGAGACAAAACCACATTTAACAGTCTTTTGTGACTGTATATTTTGTGGAGTGAACAATGCCCTTATGCCTGGAGGTGATCCTTCAAAATGATGGCAGGAGATGAAGGAATTGGTGGTGTTGTGGCTGCAGTTGCCTGTTTTACTAGCTTTGTGTATAAATTAGAAAACATCAAGCTCCAGGCTGCCAGGCTGGTACTTTCATAGGCAATAAATTCAAACAAAGGAATAAAACCTAGAAGGAAAAAAAATCTGTGACTTTTTCATTCGTTAGAACAAAAAAAGAACACAAGCTGACAGTTACTACTGAGTTTTATATTTAAATGAACATGTTGTATTGGTCTAAGCACAGAGATGTATCTTTCTCATTGCAGTCAAGGGGGAGAACAGTCACATTTTCCCTGAAAACCACCATAGTTCAAGCAAAATTTTCCTAATTTTTTGCAGACCTGCTTAAAGCTGAAGGTTTGTAATAAAATGTGAAGAATATCGGGTAACCTGGGTCATCATATTACTTAGGACACATTTTCACAGCCCCATATACACTTATTGAAAAGATGTTTCCTGAGCCTAAATTGATTTTTATTTACTAAAATGTGCTTTCCATAATTTCTTCTTAGTTTGTTGCCAGTTAAACTTTCCCAAGTCTCCCAACCAATTCCGTTTGTGTTCACAGTCCAATGACAGTAAGACTGAGAATCAGCCTTGTAACTTTAAGTTAGTGACAAGCACATTTTATCAATTGCACCTTGGGATTATTTTTATGCAAAAATCACCCAAAAGTATCATCTATGGTTCACAGACGAACTGATGCAGGTTAAGCAGAGAGAGCGTGTCAACAAACAGGAAGTAATAAACCTAAACCTAAATCTGTCTTTCCAGCACATTGTGATCACTGCTTGCTTCTGTCACCTCATGCTTCCTCATATTTATTCCAGGCAGGAAAAGTTCATTTTGGCTACATGTATGGGATGAGTGCCATTGGGTGCCTTGCCATGCATACCCTGCTGAATCTGATGAGCAGCTCAGGAGTCTCACATGGCTGTGTTGCAAGTGTCCTGGGCTACTGCCTGCTGCCCATGGTCATCCTGTCCTCTTCTGCAGCTGTCTTCTCACTGCAGTAAGTACTGGTCCACGGCAACAGAAATCCTATGAAGTCAGATGGCTGGTGTTGTGCAAAACATTTTATAAAATGTCACATAGTAATTTTTGGCTTCTGAAACCGTAACACCATTTTGTTTGTATGTATAGGTGGAAACAAACAAAACCGGACTATTTGAGAGCTCTGGTATACATTCATTTTGATATGAGTGTTTAATTCCACTGCTTTCCACTTGGACTGAGAGTGCTATTGATTTTTGAAGCAGCCTCAGTTGTCATTTTTGTTTTGCAGAGCCAGCGGTGGCCAAACTCAGGTATCAATTTTAAAAGCAACTACTGAACTTTGGATTTATATAGCTGGTTCTCTTTTTTTTTTTTTTTTCCCTTTTGTTTCATAGCATCAGGCTTCCCATCTTTATGTTTCCTTTCCTAGTGACTTTTGTGGGACAGAATGAAATAGCCAAGCAACCCTTAATGATGTGGAGAATTAGGACAAGTGCTTAAGATATAGTAGACTTGTATATTCTGAGGAATACTTGTTGTGCAATTGCAAACCTGAAAATAACTGAATACTTTGAAAAGCCAAATGTGTAGTGGTGTATGCATCTGTGCACATGTGAGGGGGTTGTTCAGTCATATTGTCTGAATAGGAAGCTTTTTGCAAAACTCTCATTCCTTCTCGTTCTGTAAACCCTTTGAGACACAATGTTTATCTCCCTGTTCACACAGCAAAGTACAAGTTCCAGATCTTGCCTCAAGGCAAGAACAGTGCTTTTACCTATTGTTAACATGTTATTAGTGATGTTTTCCCTCCTTAGCTTTTTGCTCTCTCATATTTTTAACTCTCCAGTCTATAACATATGGAACCTAGTAGCTGATGAACAAGAAAATGCCCCTGTTTGTTTTCTTTGGAAAAGCATCAGTCTTACATATGTGTGTGTATACATACATACATACATATATATATGTATATATATTTTTTAAGGAAATTATGTGGTGAAGTGTTGACAGAATTCTTGTTGCATATTTCTGTGGAGCTGTGATGGCTTAACCTGACCATATTCCATGTATTTAAATGTTTCTGAGCTGTCCTTGATAAGATGGATGAATGGTGACGCTGAAGAAGCTATTCTCTGTTCTCTGTTCTCCTATACTTCCCATATTTTCTTGATTAACCTGTTTAATAATCCAGCCTAATAAAATGTGCAATACATAATTGTAAGACAGATGGGGTGAATTCCAAGCCAGCTGTTACAACTGTGCTGTTACTGTTTTTTGTACATGGAATCTCCAAGCACACACCACACATTTGTAGAAAGCTGTGAATTTTGAAAACCTGTAAACAGTAAAATGTGATTGCCTTTACGAAACTGAACTGGTATTTCTTAAATGAATTGATGACATTAAGTACCTATTAACAGGGTCTTTTCTCTTTTGGTATATGAAACTGCTTGAACACATCAAGTACCTAGGTTAATTATTGCGAACATGCTGTTAAAATTAAGTGGCAACTTTTAAATTCAGCATACATTTCATTATTTTTAATTAAAAATTATTTTAAATGGCAAAAGAAAGAGCAATACATTCATGTTTTTAAATATATTTATTAAAAACAGTACTTCTATATCAAAGTTCAAAGAAATTATCTGATTTTTTTTCACCAAAAACATATGTAAGATAATACACTCATCTTTGGCAAAGATACATAGTTATCTAATAATTTTCAATTTTCATGATTAGCTATTTCCCTGTAACTATATAAAGCAAAATATGGAACATTTGGGTACTGAACAGTACCAAGGAGAAAAACAGTTCTCTTACTTGCATGGAACAAGATTTGTTTGTGCCCATCCATTCTCCTATCATGTGTGAGCCCCAGTTTATTAGGCCATCTTTCTGGGAGAAACAGCAATAGACTTTTATCCTGCAGAAAGCAAAAACAATTCTTTAATATCAAATCCCCAAACAGGGCGACTTAACTAAAGCTACTTCCTTAACTAAACAGTGAAGGAAATGAATGCAAGCATGAAGAAAGAAATTCTTAGACCCAGCTGATACAAAGGACCCATTTGGAGACAGCATCTGCAGGATGTGAGAGAAAGAGAAGTGGAAAGGAAATGCTCACATGTGTCCCTCCATCTCAATCTCACACCAGTACAGCCTCAGTCCTCTTGGTCACTGTAAGCATGACGTGCATTTTGCCCTTCTCCTGCTGTAGAGGATTTGACCCTCATGGACATACCAGACACAAAGCTCTCAGCCAAACCATTCTTTTTAGCAGTAACACATTGCTAGCTCAAGAACTGAATTTGTAAGTGACAAAAATTAATTTGTAAGTGAGCTACCATGCACACTGGTACCTCTTGATTCTGGTAAGATTTTTATGCCACCTTTCCTTTTCACTGTTTTCTGCCAGTCCTGGAACAAACCATGAGAAGCCATTGTACTTCAGCGCAAGGTGAAGTAGCCACAGCTATAAATTGTGCCACATTGGGATAGCCCCCTTAAGAGTCATTATGTTAGCTGAAAATTGTCATTGCACAGTGTATTTCTATTGCATCCCATCCCTCTGCCAGCATGGGTACCTGCTCAAAGAGCCAGCCATACCAGCTCTGAATTTCTGGCTCACTGTTTAGGTGAGCAACTTAGCATCACTTCTTGGATGAGAGGCCAAGAACTTGCTTTATAAAGCCCTGTGGAATTTCCCTAAATGCCACTGCATAGGTTTAAAAGACCACTTGAACTGAGGATAGTAAATCACATGGTCTTTAAGGTTTTATTTTTACCTTGTTGAAGTTGCAATGACGTGCTGAGTCACTGTAACCCTAAGCCTTCCTCCCCCAAAGGCACAAGAGCTGATAACACCAAGTACCTAATCAGCCTGGTGACTGGATTGCTAAGAAATCAACTATTTTATGTGATGTGAATGCATTAAGTAAACTAAGTTAATTACGTAAGGACACTGTTATTCTTCATGGTTTAGTTGCAATAATTATATTAGTGGAGATAATTTCTGATAAAAGGACCTACCTGAGTATGTATGCAGAGTCTGTTTTTCCCTTCTGCTTCTGTTATGCTGATGCTTTGGAAGAGTGGGGCACCAGGAAGGCCTTTAAGAAGTGACAGAGGTTTATTCTTTCCCAAACTCCTTAAGATTGACACAGCAAAAGTGTGTAAAACAGCTATCTCATCATGTACTTCAGCAGTGTATTATGCATATGATCTCATGCATTTTACAGAAGCAGGCTGCAAATAGAGTGCAAATAAAGCATGTGTGAAACATTATTTATTGGCAAGATTTTGTTCCCACAGGGTTTAATAGTAAACCCTCTGTAATCTGCAGGACTATTTCAGTGATATTTTAACCATAGTTAAAATCATCAGTTCTCCAGACCTCCCTGCTACTGAAAGGGGGCACAGCATAACTTCAAAAGGGCTCAGCTGTCACCAAGAGGTAGGGTGGAAAGTCATGGTCCTTTCAGTGTGCAGAGAAGGATGCCAAGATAAGCAGAATATTTTTCCTTGGTGGTTCTTTTCCCACTCCTTTGTGCTCAGTGTGCCCTTTTCTAAAAGGGCAGTCAGACTTTTTCCTAGGAGACCTTTCTGCCCATCCAGCTGGTGTGAGTCTTTCAGAGTCTCTCCTAAGTGTCTAAGACACACTTAAAATCTGTTTTCTGTGTTACTAAAATGGAACCCCTCCAGATCATCAGGCTTCCTGATGGAAAAGTAGGTCTGTAGTGTCATTTTAGAACCTAACAATTTCTGTAAGATGATTTTGGCTGAAAAAGGAACTTGGCTAAATTTAATATTAAACTTTAGCAGCTGCATCTGCTGGAGGTCTAGAAGATTAATTTGTAAACGTACAGTCCTCTTAGCAGTACTTCTGATGAAGCTTTTATCCATGCTGAACATATTAGTTTTCTGTTTACGGTTACAATTTTAATTTGCTCTCATGTTTAACTTTCATTGTGTCAGTTAGTTCTTGGTTCTTCCATTGGCTGTTACCTATCAATGACATGCTGCTAGACATGAACTTGAGTTGGGTAAGACTTGATGCTGCATTTAGTAATATGTGGCATGTTTCTTTTGTGTTTTTTGTTTTCTCCTAGGGGGATCCCAGGAACTGCATTAGCTCTGTTTATTATTGGATGGTGCAGTTTGTCAGCCTCCAAAATTTTTACATCTGCATTGACTATGGAAGGACAGCAGCTCCTTATTGCATACCCATGTGCTTTACTTTATGGACTTTTTGCACTTCTAATAGTTTTCTGAGATGTATTTTCTGGTGATCTTCTTACGGTCTCTTTATGGTTGCGGGAGGGGCAGGAGTTTATTCACTTATTTTCAGATTGCCTAGAGTTAAGTTCCCTTAACAAAATTAGATTCCATGACTTAGTGTTTTTTTCCTAATGACTGATAATGAAATAAAAAAATCAAGCTAATAGGTAGATGGCCTTAAAATAATGGTGTTTTGTCAGTCTTACAGCTTAAAGAAAAGAAATTGTATTGAAAAGGTAGTAAAAAAGAAAAAAAAGAAATAAATTATAATTAAAATTAAAAATCCTGTTCTGAGTATTTATAATATAATATAATATACATGCTAGAGAGTAAGTAGAATGCAATTATGTAAATATTTAAAGGACATAGTAAATCAATGAAAATGCATATTTATTTGTTTTAAAGAAACCAGTTTGCCATCTTACAAAGTTACTAATTAATATCCAGAATTTTTATATTTGGTTTTAGGTTGGTTTTTTTTTTTTTTGTGACAGAGGACTGAGTGACCCTGGCTTTGATATTGAAGAATTGGCTAGGAACAGGCTGCTACAACAGAGGGAACCTAGGAATGTTGTCCTGTTTTTTCTTTTTTAAGAGGCTCTGGTGTTCAAAACACCATTGTACTCTGTTAAATGAATAGTAATGTTATATTTTAAAATTTTCACTAAACCACTTCCTGCTGTAACTGCAGGAAAGCACCACACAAAGTAAAGGCAACCCCTAAAAATGTCTCCAGAAAGGCAGAACTGTATTTGAGGAGAAAAAATACAAATCTCCATAATTTTGTTTGCCTCTCAAAAATCTATTTGCTGTTTTTAGTTTTAGGGGAAACAAAAATTTATGTAATGGCAATAAAGCACAGAATGCACAAGATGATATTTTAAAATATAGAATTAGAAATACTGAGCCATGAAGAGGAATTGGAGATGTGGCCAGTCATACCATGAAAAAAATCTAAGTGTGAAGTAGAGGAGAAAATGAAGGTAGGTGTAGAAAGAGCTAGGAAAAGTAAATAGATGAAATAAATATAAATGTGAGGAAAATAAATGGTAGCAGATTATTTCTTCAGTGTCTTATGGTGTGTTTCTTCTTGATGCATACTTTTATGATCTTGATTATCCTCAACTGATTGTTTGAACTCCTTGGTGAATGGTTTACAAAATATTTTCTTCCTACACAGAGGGACAGTGATTGTAGCACAGAGGGTCCTGATGCTGCAAGCACTTAAGCAAAAGTTTAGTATGGCAAAGATGCTAAAGAATACACAAAAATAATTGTGTTCCTAATCTTTTTCAGGTCAGATGTAAATTAGATTATCAGTTTGTCCCCAAGCTAGTGACTCTCCTTCTGAATTGCAATAGGCTTTGGTAAAAACATTTCCCATTTTTGTCATATTTGGGGTGTTTTTTAAGAACTCTTATGCAAGCTATTCTGGAATTCATTTTTACTGAATTCCAGTTGAAGTACTTCAGACTAGAGGTCATGAGAAGTAAACAAAAGGTAATGTATACCTAGCTAATTCCTTAAGAAATCACAACTAATTTATGGAAAAAATGCTGCATTTTTCCATTTCTTTACTGCAAGGCTATGAAAACTGGAACAGAAAGGCTAAATTGGAGGCATGACCCTGGAGCAAACTGTGGCTGTAACTGGGCAGGATCTAGTTGCATTTAAGTGGGAATTGTGTGAATTTGGAAGATAATTGTAAGCATGACAAATTTGGCCCTCCTGTATCAGGGAGTAAATTGACAGTAATAAGGCACAGATAAAGATGTCAAGTGACTGCAGGGTATGGATATAAAAATCAGGCACTTTGATTTACCATGCATTAATGGCATTCTCATGTCTGAATGGGGACAGATTCATATGGTTGCACTAGTTGTAGAGTTCAGAAAAGATGGTTTAGAAACATTTAGATCCATTTTTGTCCTACACTTCCTATTATTATTCGTACTGTCTAAAACAAGTATAAAATGGCTCTATTCTGCCACACTTTATGTTCCATGTCGTACTGATCTGCATGATACAAATGGCAGGTGAAGCAGTGAATTGAGCCATCAATTTGTCTTTTGATGTCATAGACAAGTCAAATTACTTATGAGGAAAATGAACACCTTGAAATTTTGCCACTACATTTACAAAGCGAATGGTAGTCTAATTATAGTTTTATGTTTATTTTCTTATAATTTGTAACTGCTTCCTTTTCTTCACCAAGACACATCTTCATAATTTTGAATGCTAAGATCTTAATTCCAGTATCTTCCCTTGCTTTACTGTTTTTCTGTGCCAATTTCCTTTTACCGATTCCCAAGGGATTTCCAGTAAGCAGTACATGCTCGTGCTGTGCTCCCAGTATGGTGTCCTTCAGGAGTCTCTGAGCTGACTGAGAGAGTTTAACTTAGATGTCCTTCTACTTCTTTGCAACAAGATTCCTCATTATTATCCAGCTCTCCTTTCTGAAGTTTAGCATAGCAATGATGATGCTTTTGACTATGTTAATCTTGTGTGTGCTTCCTAAATCTAAAAATATTATGGTCATTATCACAAACTGTTAGTTTATAAAAAATAAATTTTTTTTTTTTGATCTAAAATCAATTTAAAACATGCATATTAGGTAATAAGCTCTTGTTCTGACTCTCTGGACAGGCTCTCCCAACACCATCTAGCTTTATTTTATGGTTTTGCCCTCATATTTACCTCCCTCGTATCTTTCCATGAAAGTTTAACTGTAAGGTTTGCAAACTGTTGCTTTCAACTTGCAAAATAGAGGTTTATAAAATAGTAATGGCTCACATACTGATTTTCATTTCAGGCTTCCCACCCCAAAGAGTTAAAAAAGTTAATGAGACTTAAAAATAAGTCAGAACATAAAGGGAAAAATAATAATGGTTTTGGAGAATGAAATTTTCTAAACTGTCTTTGGTTTCTTACCAGGAACAGAAAATGCAAATGCATTCCCACACAAAAATGGGAATTTACGTAGGTCGTTTTTTTAATTCACAAGGTGACATAAGTGTTGGACACAGGCAGTATGGCAGAGGTGTAGGAGAAAAAGTGTTTGCCTGCCTTCCACTGCACTTCTTGTGTGCCAGGCATATTCAAGGTCACCCTTAGAAAAAAAGCATCCAGTACTCTGTTGTAGTAGAAACATTTTGCAATGTTTGTTGTTCTATTGCAACTAAATGCAGGGAGGTGTGAAGGTGAACATATTCTGAATGAGAGGAAACTATAACATGTGGCTGACTGTGCAAGGGCAATAAAATGGTTTTGTATCTGACTAGCAGCTGCTGACAAAATGTCAGATTGCGACCGGAGACCTCCTCTCCCTGGCCACTTCTGTAGCATCAAAGTTCTACTCTTTATCAAAAATCATCTTGTCACATGTCATCTGTAATAGGTTATAATATGACTTTGATTGGTTTAACTGTTGGTAAGCTGAATAGAGGGCAGAAAGCTGCTGACACATTGAATTGGGCACATGCTATGCTTCTTGTTGAAAAAGCTCCATTAGCAAAGGGTAATATTTTTCTAGTTTTTTTTAGCTTAGAAGTCACAGAGGGCTTATATACAAAAGAGTGACCTCATTCCATGACTGTGTTGTTTATGTCGTTTGAGAATGAGAGAAGACAGCTCTATGTCTTGTCTTAGACCTCTCTTGCCACCACTTTATTTCAGCGTCTTGCTAAACAGCCATCTTCACATATTGCATTTTCTGTTCACTGAATGATCTTAAGTGAATTTTACAGTCAGACTGAATTACTCATCTTTATTCCTTTCAATAATAGGTATAAATGAAGCAAGAATTCAAGATATTGTGCCTGTTTTAAATTTCCTTTTTCTCTCTTATTTTCAAGAGCATATTTAGTGGTCAGACCATTGTGAGCTTCTCCGTGCCTGGCAGATAAAAATTCATGATGTACATAAGAATATATGATATCCATATAAATATGTAGAAATAGAGAGATGCATTTATATGATAGGGTGCAAGACACTGGAGTTGCGACAAGTTTTGAACAGTAGATTGCGACTTTTCAGGGCATAATATCAAACATCTGTTGAACCCAGCCTGGGAGATGATTTATACCCTTCCAAGGAAACAGCAATTGCAGCATTTGATAAGCCCTGTGGGGAGTCACTGCACATAATGACAAAGTTCATGGTGACATAATGCATTTACCGGCTAATGTATTTCCTGAAAGATGACAAAAGGCTACTGGATCACCAGGTATTGGGTTACTGCAACATGATGGCTCCAAAAGTCAACTGCATAATTAATGTCAGCCTGCCTAGATCACTGTAATAAGAAACTGATCTCTACCTTTGTTGGTATCACTCATGGATATGTTAATTTCCAAAATCTGCTCTCTGTCAAAATTGCACTGATTCATGTTCAGTTAGCCTCTTGCCTGTTTATTCTCAGCAAACTGCAAGAGTGCTATGAGCAGTACCAATTCTGTAGCTGTAGGCCATGACCTGTCTTAAACAATCTTGTCTCCTCAATGTTCCTAATGGTGCATTCTTAGGAGAGGTCAAAGCAAATACATGGGCTGTGTTTTAGATGTTTGCCAAGTGCTTTTGAAAGAATAACACCTGCGACAATGGCAATATGTTTGCTGTGATTACCAAGCACTGCAATGGCTGCATCATTAGCTTAAAACTGCCCAGTGACCTTGGTGCTGCATCACTGAACTTAGATGAATTCATGATGCAATTCACAGTGATCTGCATACAGTTGCATAATAAAGACCTTGGCCAACACGTACCTTCTGCTCTGGCAGCATTTGAGTAACAATTGCAAAAAACCAGAATCATTACCCTTCTTTTGCTGTGACAATAAGGGAAGTGATAATAAGTGAGAAGAGGTCACCAAACACTCATAGTTGTAAACATAACAGAGCACATGGGAAGCCACCACTTTGCAGAGAACAAGGAGTGGATTTTTAAAAGCACAAAGTTTGGACAGTCCCATCAGAAGTCACTGAGATCTGAGCTCAGGTGTCTACTTTGGTGGTTTTCCTGAAAGCCTCTTGACAAGCACTCCTGCGCAAAGTGCAAAAAGCCACCAGCCTACCACAGGCAGTGTCCCAGAAGGCTGGTACCCCACATAAAATTCTTGGTAGACACAGCTGTAGCGATCAAGCATAAAAAGCTCTCTCAATGTGTCATTGCCTAATGTAATCCCTGGCTACAACTTGATTCCTTTGGTGTGCTGGTTTGAAAGTAAAACCAGTGAGACTCCAAGTCAGAAATACAATTTAATAGGAAAAAGTAAAATACATGCAAGTATACAAAGAAACAAAAACACTGACAGAGTCAGAATACAACCTGATACCCTGCTAGTTAGGGTGATGGCAGCAGTCCAGATGAGGTGGTCTTGCTGAAGTAGTGAGCCTGTAGGCAGGTCTGGTAGCTCTTGTCCTCTGGAAAACCAGTGGATAAGGGCTGCTTGTTCTGTCCCAGTTCCTACATTATATCCAGGTGGGAATGCATGGCTCCTCCCCCTGGGTGGAACATCTCACAATGGGATTACGTAATTCTATGGGTCATGTGGTGGATCTTCACAATGGGCTGATGTCATTGTATGAGTCATGGGGTGGGTCCTCACAATGGCCCATTAAACACAAATGGCTTCCGGAGGAAGTTATCTATGACTCATAGGGCAAGGTGTTAATGGCCCATTAACAGGAGATAGTCCAGGGGAGGAGGCAAAGAAAAACACTGCCCCTCCTTTGTTTCAACAGTTAATGAAGATGGAGATAGAATACAGACCCTCTGGCACATTTTTACATTGTAACCTAGGACATTTGGTTATTTTCTGATTTATTTAACCCTCATCTCTGGACATTGAGTGGCTAGAATTTGTCTAGCTCAAGCACTGGCAGATTCTGTTCTTAGCTCTAAATATGGAGTTTTACTGGGCTCTGGCTTTGCTCTTCAGCTTAGTAAATTGCTGGTTGTTCTCAGTTCTGACCCTTAGCATCTCTTCTCACTCTGTTTCTTAGCCAAAATTTTTCTTTCTGATATTTTATTTCCTGGTTTCTGGTTCCAAGTCCATGGTTTTAGACATAATCTTACCATTTAATGTATTTATTGTATTTATTGTATTTCTTTGATACTCAATCTACCTTCTAGAAAAAAACACACAGAAGAAGAAAGAATGTTAATGAATAATGTGAAAATATTTCGGAAGTAAAATCCTATCAGCACTTGGCCATCATTAATCCTTTTTGTCTACACCTGCCTGTGCATTTGGGATATGTAATCTAATCAGTACTGTTGAGAGAGAAACCTCTAATATGCTTTTTGAGCAAACACAGTAATTTTAATGCAAATGCCTTGTTGACACCTTAAATATGATCAGGGCCTTAGAGGTGATATACAATGGCATATCTTGATGAAAAAACTCCAGAAACAAATACGCTGACTTTTAAAGAAGCATAAAGTGAGCACTAGATTTTGTCTCTCTATGTAGAACAATGAGATAGACAAGCATTACTGTTCTGTCACTCTTCTGAACTGCAAATTGAGTGGAGGAAGAGCATTGTTGATGCATTGCAGAATGTGAAGCAGTTTAGGCAGTTATTCCTTGTGAAAAGTAGTAATGACACTTGGCTCTTCAGAAGAAGTAGGCGTGATAATGTGATCTGCTTTAAAGTGCACTTGTGCATTTTGCTTGGTGAGTCAATTTGCTGGAGGAAGATGATACTAAGTGACACTAATAACCACAAAAAGGATGAGTGCAGCATAAATTTGCTTATATTTCAGACACTGTGCACATGGTGCATAGAGATCTGCAGAGTGTTGCGGAGTAGCAGCACTGTGATGTAGTTCACCTGCATAATGAGTACTGCTGAGTAACTGTTGGCACTGCGTAGGAAACTCTTTGACTGAGATATGAGAATACCTAATGCTTCCTGCCTTATAAAAAGGACCACTTCTCAAAAGAGAAGATGACCCTGGAGACGTGAATTTCTGAGGGCAGACATTAAAGATATGTTTAATGGAGCACTTTGCAGTTTGCTTCACCACCATCCCTGCCTATATACTTAAATTCTCTCTTTCCAGCACACCAGTCGGATTTATTGCCTGGGTCCTGCTGCAAAGGAGGAAGCTTAGATCAATTGCTAAGGTCAGTTGCTTAGAATACCCTAAAGTGCAGAAAGAATCTCCACTGAAATGTCCACCAGACCCACAACTGTTGTTCGATGAATAACGTAGAGATGTTTTTACTTTGCTAAATCATGCCTCTTTGTGCTGCTCATGGCCAGAAGATGTATGTATGGCTGTTCAGTTCCTAGGCTATAGCTAGGGCTTACTAATGAGCCATGCTCCCTACATAACCACAGCTTTTACATGTCTTCATCTGGTTCCACCAGATGAAACATTATGTGTGTTACATTTTCCTGTTTCAGACTAATTAAAACTGAACTTTCTAGCTGTTATAGCAGCTGAATAATCATAGATTCATGAAAAAATAAGTTCAGGAAAGGGCACCAAGAGGACATTTAGTCCATCCTCTGTCTCAAGGAAGAGTTGACATGATTTCTGACACTATGAGAGTCACATGGTGGTGCTCCTTGAAAACTTTAACCTTTCTCTAAGTAGACATTTTAAATCACTATAATGAAGATCTGCACCATCTTTTAGTTTAGGTGACATATACAGGACAGTGTATGGTTGTTTTTTCTGTGTGTGTGTATATATGCATATATGTGAATGTACTGGCAGGGATGTTGAAGGTGGGTATGCTGACAATAGGCAGTTGGTTATCTGGTTCTGAGCTGTTAAGTTACAACAGAGACCATGAAGCAAATCAAACCACTAGAGGATTGTCTTGGGTTGAAGACAG
>VXBU01017912.1:52711-215981 GCA_013400315.1 Bombycilla garrulus | reverse complement strand
TGTCTTCAACCCAAGACACTTCCATAGCTTACAGACTAGCAAGAGGTGTTTTGTGGCACAGAATGCAGCATCAGTTCGTTTTCTATTAGAGAAGCACATCTTTATTATCATGAGATACTAAAAAAGAATGAAGTTGGGATGAATTTTTTGTTGGTTTTTTTTTAAAGGAAACTGCACAAACTGAATCATTCTGATTACAGTTTCCAACAGAAGATTATTAAAAGATGGAAGCCCCCCTAGAAGAGGTGTTCTGAGACCTGTTGTATGAGTTATTTATTGGCACATAAAGCTTCTCTTTATGACATAAGTAGACAACTATTTCTTTCTGGCAGAAATACTTTAGGAAATTTAGTACAGCGTACAAGGGTTTCAAAATTTGTAATTACCAAAATGCCAGAGATTTTGAATCATTATATAAGGTATCTCTTCCAAAAGGAAAGCATGATAAATCTACCATTCAGTCTTGTGAGAAGGCATTAAAAAGTACCATAATTCACAGCAGAGGTGTATGCATGGAGTGCAGAGGAGTCTAACTGAGCAAACAGAAGTCTAGAAGCCAATTTACGACTGAGCAGCTGGATCTGTCCTGAATTAGAATAAATACCCCACTAAAACCATGCTGTCAGGCTGTAACTAAAGTCAAAAGCATGCTGGGACAGAGTTCTGCTGCTTCACCACTGCACCAAGTCCAAAACCACTGAAAATTTCTGTGGTCTTTACACAGAAACATAAAGGGCTTCTGGACTGTTTGGAAAAGCAGCAGCCATGCTTTTCATATCAGGCTTTATGGCCACAATGATTTTCCTGTCTTTTCAATAGGGAGAGACAGGTGCCTCTGAAAACGGGATGGCAGCAAAGGCAGCAAAAATGCCCTCCCTGAGGAGAAAAGAGCTCTGTGGGGATGTTGATGCCACTCACTTAAGGTTTGGTGAGGCAAAGGTAAAACATCCCAGGTGGCCAATTCCTTTTGGTTCCCGTGAGTAACAACAGCAGCAGCAGGAATATCAATATTAGTTCATGGCAAAATACTCTTAAGTCCCTTCATATGTTTTAGTCTCCTCCTCCAATGAAGGCCAGACCACCATGTTGTCAGTAATTTCTTAGTTCCTTTAAACAAGTACGGACTGAACTATTTCAACAAAAATCCATTTTCCCAGTGCAATTCCCAGTCTAATTCCCAGGTATTGTCAGGGGTTTCCTGGTCTCTGAGGTGAAGTGTTTGGGGAGAATTTTCAGCTGTTCTGTCAAGCACAAGTCAACTGATTTGTACCTTCCTAGCTGGCTGATTTTAACCTCCCTAAGCCCACAATAACAGCTGATTCAAAAAGCAAACTTCTGAGGTTGTTTCAGTAAACACAATAATTTGCCCAGTGCTATAATAAAAAAGTGATCAATATCCTGCAGATTCTTTTTTGTAATTCAGGTGATTTACCAGCTTCAGCCAGGAAAATCTAATGACCCCATTCTTCTGTGGAAGAATACAGCACTGCCTTACAAAACAGATCATAAAACAATAACTATTCAACTGAAATATTGAAATTACTTTTTAAAAATTTAATCAATGAAGATGACTCCAACTAGGAATTTACTTTATTTTTTACTCTCTTTTTAATTAAAAAAATCCAAATCAGGACTATTTTGTAAAGATAAATATTTGCAAGGAGTCATAACAATTGCATATTATAGAATTTTTTGCTGTTTCAGGTTTCACCCTCAATTCACACACACAATTTAAATTATCATGTGTCTAAAGCTATACTAGCATCTTCCTGGAAAATAGAACTTGCTGTTCTGAAAGGTCTGGAGGCTTTCATCTGAGTATGCTAAAGACAATCTAAAAAGTCATCCCACTGACTGACATTTCAGAGGGCATTATACCAAACCTGTAAGAATGTCACCAGAGGGTCCATAGGGAGCATGCAGAGAGTACACACTGCATTTTCTGGAGAAAAATGCAAGCTACAGAATATTACTTATCTTGGTTTAAAAAATAATTGGTGGTAAAATGACTGAATATTTATTCAGAAATAATTAGGCGAAACCAAATTATTTCTCTTAAGGTGAGAGATATTTAAAACAATGTTTCTATTTTAGTCTTTTTTCATCAGCCTAGGATAGGAGATTTAGAATTAGACTTTACCCTTTCTGATTCATGTTTTAACCATCTTGTTTATTTGTTCATTTGTTTAAATAGAACAATCCCAATTTGAATGCAGAATTTCCCTTTCAAATTCTGCATTCATTTCCTACAAGCCAGTTTGTCAATAAATGGGTTCAGGAGAAATCAGAATTTCTCAAAACAAAGTGGAAGTGTGAATATATCTCAGAGGTATGTGAGGTCAGTGCACATTCTTCCCCTCACATAATTCCTCTTCCAGCCTTTGTTTGTTCATTTATAACCCCTGAAGTCTAACACATGAATTATCCTATTGTACACATCAACCATTTGACAGATTGTTTTACTAAAATTCTTATGTACCCTGGCTTTCCTTCCAGGCTGCCAGGAACAGTTTAACAAAAAGGCTGATTAGTTCCTCTAAGTTCTCCCAGATAAACAAACTACAGAGCAAGTTTACAGTGTCCAGGATCATCCATGCAAAAAATCCCCACACAGGCTCTCTACAGTAACACCAACCAAAGGTGCCAAGTCAGGAGGAAAAGCTGATGATGGTTCAGCATTCTGTCATACAGGGAGAAACGTCCACGCTTGAGGATCTTTTATCTAATGACACATCATTATTAAGACACTCCGTAACAAAGCTTGAAATAATGTCATTTGTTTGTTTGCTTGCTTGTTTGTTTTATATACTGTACATTTTTGATTAAAAACCCACAAAAACAATTCAATTTTTTTCCTTTTAATAAAACCTCGGGTAATGTCAGTGACAGATGCTGGTTACATAAATATGTGTCTATGTGCTCACCTAAGAAACTACCTACAAAACTCAGCACATCCAAATGTGGCCCTGGAAGAAGTGCGTTAACTGCAGTAAGTGAGCTCTGAGTCCAGGCACCAGAATGAAACGAAAATTGCTATTCCTGTGTTTTCAAAAACATCAAAGCTGCTTGGAGAGTGATTTTAATGAATTACATCCTCCCATCAACCGAGAACACAAGGCTGATAGGACAGCAGAGAGGGGAAAGAAAGGTACAGTAAGAAATGGAGAAGGAGCAAATAAATCTTGACATAGACTGCAACATGTGGGGAAGGAAACAACTTTATCAAATTTCAGTGCAGGTAGGGATATTGCAAGGGACAAAGTGCAATTAAAAAAAAAAAAAAAAAAAGAAAAATACCAGCCTGACTTAAATGTCAGCAAATCAACTCCTGGCATTACTCTGCTGTCTTGGTTGCAGAATTTTGCTTCACAATCTCTCCAAATATTAGTGCAGCTTAAGCACATGTTAAAAAGAAAAAATCAAATAAACTCAACAACAATATTTTGGCATTTGATGACACGCTGCACTGTTCTAGGTAAGATCTAGGTAGAATACCAGCTGATTACTTGGATAAACTGACCCAAGAGAACCAGGGGAATTCCTGCAGGGCTGACCCCATCAGACATCCCGATGCTGGAATTAACTGTGATGTTCTAATTTCTTGCTCAATCTCAGCAACCCTGAAATTGTAGCCATTTATCTATTTGATGTACTCTAAAAGTCATAATCTCCTCTGATTTGAATCCAGTATGTAAATACATCCCCTTTTTGCAAATATATGGCACATAATGACAAAGAAGCCAGATTTGGAAAGCAGAGGCATGATTTTCAATTTTCACCATATTCCCTTCAAATTCTCTGCCCTTCTCCCAGGACTCAGCGTGACCTTTCCCAAGTGCACCTCTGCTTGCTCCTCACCTAACAATTCCTCTTGCTCCAGTTGCTTCTGGAGAAGACCTAATCTTTGTATAGCCTCAAGTCAGACGTGCCAAACCCCTATTTATAAATTATTCACTGTAACAGGAATTTTCTTCTTCAATACAAAACTGCTGATTTTCTTAATTCCATGTGGGCCTACTACAAGAAAATATTGATTTCCCAAGTAAGCAGCAAAAATGATAAGTTTCATGTGGTATATACAATACTCTACTATAATTTTAATCCATCTGGGTTTATATTATATTGCTGGGATAAAATCCAGCCACATTTCTGCATAGGATCAAGGCCTACTTTCTATTTCCAGGTATACCAAGGTTTACTATGGTTTAAAGAGACAATGTATCCATGATCACATTTCATCCCACATTGAAATTGGTTTTTCCCCTTCATATTCCTTTTCTATTCCTTTTATATATTAAGTTATAAGCTGGTTTTATTTTATTTTTCTTGGCTTTGAGAGTTTCTTGTCAAATACACCAGCTGTTCTGATTATATACACTTACATCACATAAAAGCAAATTAAGTTTAGCATACAAAGGCTTTTGCTATATAAGTTTTCTTAAAACAGTCTTAGAGATTGTTTTATACTGTTTATACAAATATAATTTAATTTTTTGTAACTCCCTGTGTAACTCTATATACAACCTACCCTGGAGTTCTCAAAATACTGTCTCTTTAACATGCAGCAATTACCAAAGGGGAGAATGATTAATTGACAAAATCATCCTGAACTCTGCTTTTATTTTTTCAGAAGTGTCAAATACAGGAAAGATCCACACAAATGTAGAAAAAGTGAAGAAAAGTACAGAGGGCTTCATGCACATGTTCAACATTAAGGAATAGATTATTTTATTTGTAAAAGGGATTATTAAGGAAAGAATGCTTAGTCTACATAAATAATGAACAGGGAAACACAGCACTTTAGATATTTGTATAACACAAATTGAGGTGATTCATCAGAAAGCAAAATGTAACACTCTGCAAAGTGCAACTAAATGATAAATAAACATTCACTATTTAAGGCAGGTGTATTGCTTGCTGTCTTCCAAATTTTCTTTTAAAAAAGTGTCTTCACAATTATGCCTGAAAAGGTGGGTTTCACTTTGCTACCTCTGATTTATGCTTTATGTGGCACACAGATTTTCTAAGTCCAGAATACTGCAACTTATTTGTCCTTTCCTAGACAAAAAAACTCTCACCAGGGTAAGAATGAATGAAGGAAGACACACAGAACTCCTTCTCCACTGAAATGGAATTATTCAGCAGAATCATGCTCACAGACATTGTCAATGACAAATTGTTTGCAGGCCAAGGCAGGATCCTTCTTTTAAAGTAAGCACTAAAATGTACCTACCTGCTGTCGAATTTCTTCTTCCATCTTCACTGGGGACCCCAGCTCAGCAACTTGTTTGACACCTTCGCTGGCATATCCTCCATATTCCCACAGGATGTAGTTCTTGGAGTGAGAGCTACCAATAATGGCAGACCAGTGGTTGGTGCGTCCTTTCCGGGGGAAAAACATCAAAACAAAACAAGTCAAATTACCACCAAGACAGCCACAAAGTGCAATTCCTGACTTCTAATAAAGTTTAGAAGTCCCCAGTCATGAGGCTTTTGCATGCTGTCACTTCTCACTACACCAGTACACATCTTTAGAGTAGTAACAACAAGCCAGTGACTGACAGAAATTGAGCATAAAGCAGCCCCTCAAAACAAATAGACTTGGAATAGTTTTTCCTCACCAAAGATCTCAGTTCAGGAAGTTCAAGAAACCTTTAAGTTTCTATGTCAAATATTTTTGAGAAGGAAACCTGCAAGGGAAGTCTTCAGTGGTCACCCTCAGTTTTAAAATCAAGTTTTTCTCTTACTGAAGGCAGTGAAGAAATAAATTTTTCTGTATTCATTTCTATATTCACTGAGTTTTCTTGCTCAGATTGCTCGTAATGGAAGAGCTGTAGAGCTAATCAAAAGGATTCTCATTCTTGTTTCTTGTCTTGTTGAGAAAAAAAACCAACCAAACAAAAAAAGTTTAAAGAAAAATATGTTAGCGAAGTATGATGGCATAGAAAAGAGAATTGAGCAGAAATAAGGAGTCACAGAAGTCGCACAGTCCTGGAAATAAAAATGAATTCACTTAAGTGTCAAGTAAACTTCTGCAGATATATGGGCTTAAAGGAAAAAGGTGAGAAAATGAACTGCTCGCATAAGCAGACAGTCAGGTATCAATGCAAAGACTATAGGAGATGAGGGAGTCAGAATGATGGAGTGAGACAATATTTAACATTTTTCTTTGCAATGTGAAAGGTAGAGAGCAGCAGTAAAAACAGTTGCAAACTGAATAAATGAATGAAAAATGAATAATGAAGTAAATAAAAGGAATGCAAATCTAAGATGTGAGAGGTGGAACAATTAAATTGAAAAGGACAGTGCAGCGAATTGTATAAAGTCAGATGCAGGAACCCAATCATGGGAGAATAAAAATAGATTAGAAATAAAAAAAATGAACACCAACAGCAGGGGGAAAAAAGCTAGAAAAATGTAGGAAGCAGAGTAAATGGATGAGGGAGATGGCCTAGCAGAGCAGCCAAACAGAGCCGTCATAGCTTTCCTAGTCCTAAACTTGGACCAAAGTACACTTACAGAGCTCTGAATTGTAGCAGTCCCTATGTTTTCAAAATCAACTAAAGCAAATCAGTAAATTGAGACCTATGTGATGAAACAACCAAAACTAAGCCTTCCCTCCTCCACAGCTGAAGAAACTGCAATGTCAGGAGCTGGTTTCTGGATCTAAGATCTAGCAATCGTTCCTTAAATTTACAGTGGCACCCTGCCAAAGCCCAGAGAGCTGCTGTCACTCAGCCCCAGCAATGGGAACTCCAGTTTGCCCATCCTCTCCTACTGTCTCAGGGGTCTGACTCTCCCACAAGCTGATGGGATTTCTCCTTGAGCCAGGTGTTATGAGCCCTCGGAGCTCCCATCCCCGTTTGGGTTTTGTCTTGCAAATACCCAGTGACTTAAAATGAGCGGAAAAGACACCTTGGGTGGTGTTGGAAACAAAAAAGGTTTATTAACTTCCAAAATAACAAACTCTCTACCAAGAAAAAACCACGCCAGAGACCACAAGTTTATGTCTCTGCTACACACCCCCGAAATGCCACGAGGTTCCCCAATCCAGGGCTTTTTATGGCTTAGGCGGGGCTCTGGCACTCATCCAATCCAGGTAGCTCCAGGGGTAGGGTGATGTCCAGAGAGTCCAATGAAGTGTCCTGGTTCAGAACATTTCCAATTTGGGAAAGAATGCCCGGGCTCCCTCACCCCCCATGGGGAACAAAGCTCCACGCCTCCTCCCGGTCTGGGCACTCTGCTGTAGGAGGTGCCACAATGCAACAACAAGGCACGGCCAGCAGCTCACCCTGAACCACAGCAGGTGACACTGGGGCTTCTTGAAAGAGAACAGCCCCCACAAAAATGTGTCACCACAGAGGGGAACCTGAGTGCCTGGAAGTCTTTATCCGAAGTATAAGTTATTGTTTCCTGTGCTCCAAAGCTTCTCTCCCTGTCCTGTCCTGCTCAGGACAGGAACATCTAATGCCTTTGCAATCCGAGTACAGCCTGTCCCACCACACAGCCCTCCCTAAGCACACTGGCTCTGCAGGGAAAGCTCCTGGCCCACCCACACACCGTCCCAAGGAACTGCTCAAATCCCTACCTCACTCTCCCTAAACTTCTCATCAAACTCTGCTACATTTGCAAATGTTTCCTCCTCAGCTCCAACCATCCATTTCTTGTGAGAACAAAGAGAAACTTTGATATTTCCTAAGCTTTTTCCTCTAACCATCAAAGAAACTTCTCTGCATGACATAACCTGAGCTGCTCTGCATCCCATGTCACTCTCTAGGTCTTAAGACAGCAAGAAGGACACTGACAGCTTTCCAGTGCTGTTATTTCACTTCATTCTTGTAGTTTTGAGTAGTTTCTCAATTTCTCAATACAGTTCGATGGGTAATTTTCCAGAAAAATCAAAGTGCCATCACAACAAGATATTTTTTCCTCTAACACATTCCATTGATGTGCTCATATCATATCATGATGAAGAGAATATGGATTTCTGTTGTCAAAAATGGGTGATACCTAGAGAAAATAAATGCTTTGCACAAACTGCATGTTCTTTAGCGTTTTTTTAATGCAAATCAGAAGATAAAGAAAAGATGCAAAATACAAAGTTTATGATCTGCTTTCTACTTCCAGCCTTACTGAGGGTACAAGAATATA
This sequence comes from Bombycilla garrulus, assembly GCA_013400315.1. Taxonomy (NCBI): domain Eukaryota; kingdom Metazoa; phylum Chordata; class Aves; order Passeriformes; family Bombycillidae; genus Bombycilla; species Bombycilla garrulus. The sequence goes on along the minus strand of VXBU01017912.1, from coordinate 207,830 downwards.
GCAGAATTTTTTATGTGATGGCTTGGCAAATAATTAGTGATTTACCACAGTCCACAATGAATAACATTTTATTTTAATGTAATTACTGCACAAGCTGAACATTCTTAGAATAATGCCAATGGCTAAGTTTCAGTTTTAACATCACTATATCTGGATGAGATCTTTCCTTCAACTTCCAGAAATTTTAATGCAAAATCTTATTAGCTGTTATTGCTGGGATTAACTGTGTAAGTACCAACTGGGTATTTTTTCACTTTTCTAATTTAAATAAAATATTGATTTAATTCATCATTTTGTAACTGGGGAGAGATAGCAGGAAAACTATTGCAAGTTGCTTATTTTCCGTTATGCAGCCATACCCTTCATGAGTTCACTGACTTGGATGTAAAAAAAAAAGGCCATTTATGCCCAATATTACATCGCCAAGCCACATTAACTTCATAGCTTTCAGTCCTTTTCTCGTGGCCTGTTTCTAACCATCAGCTGAATCTGTGAAAATGTGCACATAAAATTCACACTCAGCAGATATTTAAATCACCCAATAGCCTAAAAGAGCATTCCTGCAATTATTAGCTTTGCTTATTTTATCTCCCTCTATTATGCTGACCAATAGTATTTGAACAATGTTGTGCTTCAAACTCAAGCAACATTGCTGAGGCTGTTAAAACTGTGAGCTGATACAAATCATATTTGAGTTATATGAGGATATTCTGACACTCTGACAATAATAATGTATTTTTTAAATCAACATTAAAACCCTCTATAATAAACATCAGCCACAGAAAACATAACAAAGTTTAAACACCCATAAATGTGACTCACTGTGCTGGTTTGAAAGTGAAACCAGTGAGACTCCAAGAATTTAATAGGAAGAAGTAAGATACATACAAAAGAAAAACAACCACTGACAGAGTCAGAATACAACCGGACACCCTGCTAGTTAGGGTGGTGGTAGCTGTCCAGATGAGGTGATCTTGCCGAAGTGGCGATCCTGTAGACAGGGCTGATAGCTCTTGTCCTCTGGAAACCAGCAATTAAGGGCTGTTCATTCTGTCCCAATCCCCACATTATATCCAGGTGGGAATGCTTGGCTCCTCCCCCTGGGCAGAGCATCTCACAATGGAATGATGTCATTCTGTGAGTCATGTGGTGGGTCCTTGACTGCCAATTAAACAGGAAATGGCTCCCGGAGGGAGTTATCTGTGACTCATGGGGCAAGGCATTGATGGCCCATTAACAGGAGATAGTCCAGGGAAGGAGGCAAAGAAAAACACTGCCCCTCCTGGTTTCAATAGCTCATGAAGATGGAGATGGAGACCCTCTGGCATATTTTTACATTATAACCTAGGACACTCACATTCTTAAATAATTTCCAGGCCTTTTTTGCCCCAGACTGTGGAGTCAGTAATGAAAAAAACAAATGCATAATACAAAATTTTGTAACTTCAGCTTTTTACAGATAGTTGGGTAGCTGCAGAAAGCAAACTTGCAAGAAAAATACTGATTCTATAGTTTAGACACTTAAAAACCCAGACAGGCCAAGTTCAGAAGGAGATTTTTATCTGGATATTCAACCAACAAAGACAAAGAAGACAGAGTATTCTTAGATTTATATGTACAATTCATAGTCTTGGGCAGCAAGATTCAAAACTCACCAAATTTAACTGAAATAATTCAAAATACTTTGAAGTAAAATAAACTAGGTAGATTGGCATGGCTGAAAAATCAAGATATTAGTGTGTTGCCTGTCCTTTGTGGTCTTTTTCTTAAAATCTTGTTTCTACCCCTACATTATAAGCCACTCTAAGCTTTCAATCAGAAAAAAAAGAAAGGAGCCTTTCTCCCCACAAAGCTGTCTTGTAAATACAATCTCAAACACACCTTAGCTCAAAATGTCAGAGAAATCAATAGAATGTACTGGTAATGTATAGTGCAGAAAGATCCATTGATTTTCAATGCTGAGTGTCAGCAGGATCCCATACATGTCATAATTTACACTGCTGAGCTGTAAATAAGTGATGCTGTGTCACACAACGAGCTCCAACCCTCCTCAGGGCCCCTGTGTGGTACAAGCAAAAGAGTGATACTCACGTGGAAAATCTTTGGGATGTGTTTTTTCTGACCAGTTTCCATAAAAAGTCAGCCTGTATTTGGCAGTACCACAGGCACAACAGTCTAAAATAGGTTTGTCAGTCACACCTTCCGAGGCCGAGTCTGAAAAAGCATCAAAGCACCCATTGAAAATGGCTCCAACACCAAAGCAGTGAGACTCCATAATAAATACTCCAGGAAATAAATCTGAGTTAAACATGGGTCGTTGTTTTTTTTTTTCTTATTTAATTTTAAGCTTACTGTTAGACTAAACTACAACACTGAAATATCTGTATCATATTTATAAGTGGATGGAATGGTTTAAATCCACAATTTTCAATTAGAAGGCATTAATAGTTCAGTTATCTTCTGATTCAAAAGGGGTTTGTCTCTGGTTGTCATATGACAAGGACAAACCTCGGCTGATCTCAAAACACAGTAGGATTAAAATTTCTGAACCGACAAAGTAAATTAATTCCCCAGTGGGATGCAATAACCAAGTGCATTTAGGCTTAACAAAGGATGAAATAGACCTGGATTCAATAACAAAGTGTTGTGGAAACCAATGGGTATCACACAAAGAACAGGTAAAAAGTTGCAAGTGTCTCATTTAGGGGGCGACAAGGAAGATTGCATGAGGTGGAGTATATGTGCTGGGGAAGAGCACAACTGAATGGAAGATCCCACATGAACCTGGATGAAACTGTCCAAGACCTCAGCATTTTAGTCTGAGACAATGTGTTAAGAGAAGAATGCAAAACACATTGAGGAGATCAGAAAGATATTTTACTTTACCTTACCTTGTTCACAAATTTTTTTGGTGAGAGAGCCCTCATCTTGAAAATAAATTATGCGCTTCTGCACAATACTGGCTCTATAAAGGGGAGAAAAAGAAACTTTGAAATGTTTATTTCTTAAATAAAAAAGAAAATTAGTGATAAATGACTGTTAAGACATGGCTATACTTCCTTGTACTGAAAATACAGTATGAGATCACAGATAAGATATCTTTATTTCAACTTGCATTTTGATTTCATCCCATTTTACAGAAACCTGAAATATATTTATCTTCTAGAGAAATGGCCATAGGCATATCATGAGGACCTGTGCTCTTGAAATGCGTGACAGTCAACTGAGCATTCAATATTTCAATCAAATCTTATATTAAAATACTGAAGTTGTGTTCAATTTCAGTCAAAAAATAGCACAGCTTCTGATGTATGACAGAAACTCAGCGCAAATATCACGTAAACCAGAAGTTAGAAAAAAAGCTGGCATAAGGTAAAGTCTTTGAAAGCAATTCACAAGTTCCAAAAGACAAGCTGCTTTAAAATTAGTTAAATCTGGAATATTTTATTGAGGCTTATGGTTCAAACAACATGTAAATTTCTAAGCCTCAGTGCCTCAGTTCCTCAGTTAAGGGGGCTGTATATATATTTAGTGCCAAATAAACTTTAACTACCTTCTTATACCATTTTTAACTAGAATAATTTAATTCACATGTAAACTTTGTTTTCTTTCCATAAGAAAACAGATTTTGGTTAAATTCAAAGCCAATCTGTGGACAGAGAGCTTCCTGAGGACAGCATGCTTTGGGAGCTGGCACTCTTCCTTGTTTACCAGTACAAGTACACATTCTTCTAGCAACACTTTGTACCATCACTTGTATTTAACACTCTAAACAGCAAGGGCCAATTTCTTGTCTTACTTCAGAATTAATCAAATAATTATCTTAGTCTTTTAATCTTTCTAGAACTTTTCCTCACTCCTGACAGTTGAGGAATGAAAAAGTGAAAAGAAAAGTGAGACTGTATGTGCTTAGATGTGTTGTTGCAATCATAACCCTCCTTTGACAATGTCCCACCCAAAAAAGTATCAAAAATAAGATGCAATTTTGCTATGCTTTCCTTGCCAAGATGCAAGGCCAGCGTAGGAGAGGAAGGAATCCTTCTTTTCACCTTACAAAGCACCCAGGAGAATAACTGGGTTTTGCAGAGCTCTTAAAGCTACCTCAACCTGAAAAGCGTGAAAAAAGCTCTTAATCCTTTCTGAGAAACTTTTTTTAGGGTTTCTAACAAAAAACAAAAGGCAGGGATGAAATGAAACAAACATAACTACCAGAACTTCTAGGAATAAAGACCCATTGGCCAACCTGTGACAATGGCATACTCCTTAACGTTTCCAGCCTTCCAACTGAAAGCCAAAGACAAATTTAAAGGCTTTTTGGATGCTGAACTGCAAGGAGTCAGAACTTGGGGGCACAAGAAATGCCACGCATATACAAGGAAAACCTCTGTCACCATGAGGATAATCAAAGAGATTTAACCCTGGAATGGACTGCCTAGACAGCTTGTGCAGCATTCATCTCTGGAAATATTCAAAACTTGATCAGATTCATGCCTTGGCAACCTACTGAGGGAGCAACCAAACTGATGTTCAACACCTACTTCAAGCAGGAGAATGGACTAAATGACTTCCAGAAGTCCCTTCCAATCTAAATTAATAATAATTCTATTATCTTAATCCAAACCAATACAAAATCAGCTGTTTGATAAAGATCTCAATTCTGCAGATAACAAAGGTATTATGGGTATTTGAGAAGCAGTTACTAGTTATTTTAGAAAAAAATAATATAGAGAAAGGTTGTTTGAAGCCTGAAGTGTACTTGTATTATTCTTCTTGCTGCAGTTAGCTTGTCACTGTAAAATGTCAAGGGAACTGTTCCTTTTCTAATAACAAAAGCTTCACAGCTTTCTGAGTCATTGTCTCTTCAGCTGTGTTTGAAACGATATGGTGAGCCAATAATTTAAACGGGAGGTTTTGTACTGATTCCAAATACACCAGGATGGGCACATTCTATGACTGCATAAATATCAAAAGCAGGCACAGAACTCTACAAATTCTCAATCATAAATAATTTTAAAATATTAACTGTTTTAGTTTACCACAGACCAAAACATCTGCTCAACGTATTTCCTAGCTTTTATAGCTACTTTTGTTTCCCTATTTTCCTTTTTTTTTTTTTGACATAGTTTTAATTCTTCTATAGAGGTTCTGATCTTTGGACAAAGGATTCTTTCCTTTGGCTTCAAGGCTTAAAAAAAACCAGCTAAGAATGGAATGGTGAACTTCTAGAGGGAGCAAGAAAGCTTTTAAGAATTTATACAAAGTACACATCTGTTCAATTTACATAAATCCTTCCCACCACTTCAAATGTCACGTGCTGTCTGAGATTAACGGGAAATGAGCAATCCAACTGCTTTCCCTCCCTTATTAACATATATATATAAGTAGATTTCAATTTCTTGTTTTTTTTGTTGACTTTTTTTCTCTCTGACTATCACAAAATGATGGATAAAGGAATTAAATTTGACTCAAAAAGCTGATCGTTTCCCATTTTTTCAAGGCAAGGCTTCTAGACTTGCAATAAAGCTTTTCTGCCACCAAACTGAGGAGCAAAACTGTAAGGTGCAGGCATTCCTACACCTGACAGCACCTGCTTTAATAAAGAAAGTCAACCAAATGACAGCACCTGCTTTAATAAAGAAATGAATTGTCCAAGAAGTGTCATTATTTCTGGTCTTTAGTTCTCACATGAAAAGGAAAGAGTATGTGGTTACTTCTGTAATGTTTGCTTTGGCAATACCACTTTGGAATGTCTCTGTCCTGGCTGGGTTTGGTCAGACCACATCTGAGGGCAGTGGGAAAAAATTGCCTTGAAAGACTTCCATGGAATAATAAAGTTCTCATGCAGCCCAGTTCCACAGCAATTGTACTGTCCTGCTGTGAAAAGCTTCCAAAGACACAGAAATTGCATTTGGGATATTAAGAAACCGGAAATGTCATAAAGCTTAAAGTTTCAGGCCAGTGTTGGGAATGCTCCAGTTCATACCAGAAACAGAGGAGTCAGTTTGGGGATTTCCATCTCCACCACCCCACCCCCCACAGAAGCAGCTTTAGATTGTTTTCCTCACTCCTTTTATCAAATCCTAGCATGAAAATAAATAATCTTATTTTAAATTACCTCTGTGGGTGTAGTGATGTGACAAAAGAAGTAAAGGAGAGGATTTGTAAGAATTGTTCCTATGACATTTTTTAAGCTTACATCAAAATCATTAAGTACAATATTAGAGCTACATTTGAATAAAACAGGTTTTGTCAGAGCTGGTGAGGACACCCCAAGTTTTACTTGGATGTTGAGAAATAATAATAATAATCTACTGAGTTGCAGATAAGACACTTTTCCAGCTCTATATCACCTGTGAGTTAACCTTGTCTTGCCCTTCCAGCTATCAAAATTATTTTCTTTAATTATTCTATGCCTCACTGATTTAATTACAGTATGTTAAGTTGTTTTCCCACCCAGAAAGCTACTGAGAACAATTAACAGGATGTTAAGTTTGTTTTCCTTTTTGAGTTTGTTGGTTTTTTGGAGAGAAAAAAAATTCTAAATATACCATTTACTTTAACACTAGAAAGTAACATGAAAACCATGACTTTACATCTACTGTAATTTTGTTGATGCTACTGGATTTTGTCATTCTAATGCATTATTTAGGATGTTCTCATTTTATTTCCTTCTATGTTGTCCTAAAAAAAAAAAAAAGCCAACCCTGTGTTTCTGACAAGCACTTACAAGATCAGGGAAAGCACAAATTCTCAGAAGTTTGCCAATAATATTTACTTATTTTTCTATTATTTAGGAGACTTATATTAAAAATAAATTAAAATTCCTCTGAAAGCCCATGCAATCCTTTAGCCAATAGATGTCCAGCACTTTTTAACACTGAGAGTATATTTGACAACCACACTCCTCAAAATAATTTTCAATTAATTAGGAAAGTGTGCTGTCTCAGCCAGGACAGGCTCCATCTACACCAGAATCTGTCAGCTGCCATCACTGACAAGGGTCAACATTCTAAAAATTTGCAGCAAACTATTTCTTTTTTCATGCATAACTCAGAAGCTAAAACAAAAGATGCATTTTTGTTGTCATTTCGTGGGGTTTGTTCATTAGTTTGTTTTTAAGTGTGTTGTTAACAAAATTTAAACAAACCAACCAGACCTGATAATTGATGTTGGATAAAACACAGTAATATTACGATGAAGTTTACCAATGTCGCCATAATTCCACATTTACGTCCCTGCACAGGATGAGGATCTTTCCTCCAACAGATTAGTCCCATGAAAAACAATAAAACATGTTCACTTCTAAAAACTTCAGTACATAAATACACACCAGAGTATCCTTCTTCAGTTTTATTTTTTCAGCATTTTACAAGTACTGTCAGAAAATACAATTCAGAGAAATGCCAGAGCAAGTGCAAGGTGCTCTAAAGCTTTTCTTACAAATTTCCTCTTGTTTCCAAATCCTTTTGGTGTCCTTCATGTCCCACTCAGGGCTGCCACCACTCACCTACACGGGAGCTCACTGACTTCAGGACTAATTTGGCCATCATATTCAATATATTAATATAATACAACAAAAAGCTCTGGGGGAAACAACAGCTATACATGCTGCTATCTTCTATTTTTCCTCAGAAAATCTCTCTGTTCTTTGCTTGAATGGCCATAGGACATAAATATCAAACTAAAATCTTCAGAATAAAAAGTCGTGCCAACACAATAATTTCTGACAGGAACAAGCTACACCTGTTCCTTGCAAAAAACAAACAAAAAAAAAAACAAACAAACAAACAAATAAAATTTAAAAAAAAAAAAAAAACTTCATAAGAAACTAAAACCAAAAAGCAACATCACAACATCACTTAAAACTCACTGCTGTTCATGGGCTATATCCTCATCGGGGATTTTGATAGTCCCCACTTTTTGCAGCAATCTCTTTGAATTTCAGAGCTAAGCATTATAAATTATACTGCAAAAGAAAGTCAGAAGAGATCGGATAGGATTGAGTGTTTGGAGGATGGATTTATCTTGTCATTCTAAGTAGTGCTTTTGTAGAGTAGATGGAAACAAAGGTGGGACTACAGGGTTTTTTTCAAACTAGTGAGTCCAAAGTCCTATTACCTGATAAGAGCTAACATGTCATAAGAACCACTGCAAAGCACTTGTGTGCTAACTAACAAATCCTAAAAACAAAATTAAAGCACACTAAAAAACCCTCATCAAGCTGCAATTTCTTTCTGCTTAAAGTCTCTGCAACCTATATAACACTCACCCACTTGCACAGGGAACTTAAATAGTTGATTTCTTTGGCTGTTCAAACCATGCCCCTTTTGCCAGCCTGTTTTAGCTGATATGGCAGGATGGGGAAGAAAAGAAAACCAGCTACGCAGTCTAAGGCCACATCTCAAACCCTCACATATGTTCCTTCACCTGTGCCCAAGTTCCCTAATTGACTTGAGGTCCCTGCTTATCCTCCTATAATAATAATAATCATTTTGTCATTATTGCACAGCCCACATGGACAGCTGAGACACAGCAAAAGTATATTTTGCCTTTTATAGCATTGCTTTCAATCTTTATATTGCACTCATATTCCCCTCCCCACTTGAATCACCTTCTCCCACTCCAGGTTGGGGCAGTGAAAAAAAAAAAATCACCACTTTTTTCTGTATAGATGTTTAAAAAAAAACCCCAAAAGAATTACAATTTAAGCATGGACCATGAGCGCCCAGTTAAGGAAGCCAAAAAAAAATTCCCAAAACTTTAGAAAAATTGTTCTAAATTTTTAATATTTATAAAGCATGAAGTAAAATAATTTGAAGATAAAACAAAAAATAAAAGAGCTGTCCTTCTCCTACTATTTTTTAAAGTTGTCAACTAGCAATATATTGAAATTATGTTTAAATGAATAAATAATTTGCTTGTACTGAAAAAAATTTATTTGTCAAAAGTAATATCCTAACAAAGCCCACCCATCCATTAGTGGATAGTCAGTAGGAGGAATCTAGATTGGAATAAAATATTTGATGTTTTTAAATAAGAAAAAAAATCTTCACTTCATTTGAATTGACAGGAGCCTGAAGGTGAACGCCACAATTAATGGAACAAATTAACATCCACTGGAACAAAGATAACTTAATATTAAAATGCTTAATACTGCTTCTTAAAAGAGACCTTGCTGTTATGACTGTATTTCCCTGAGGAAGTTTTTGATGCAGTGTCTTTAGTACTTGAGGTTAAGGAGTGGAACTGGAGCCATCAAAAGAGACTTGTCAGTTCTTTAGTGCAGCCGAGACACAGATCTCATCTGTCAAGAATTACCTGAAAATACCTGTCAAGAAATACCTGAAACAACTGAATCTCATCTACCTGGGCTGTTCTGAGAGCCCTGCCTGACAGCTGGGACTGGATAGCCCAGCAAACAATCTAATGAATATTCAGCCACATAATGCTAGGAGATGCTGGGTGTTCACGCTGAAAGACAGGAGCGCAAGGAAATGAAAGAAAATAAAGGACCAATAACAGCCTTTGTTATTGATAACTTCTCCACTTCCCTCATTCTGAAGGGGCAGTATATCGGGAAGAAGGCAAATTCAAATTGTATTTAAGAAACAGCTGAAAGATCACCCTGCTCGTGCAACACATAATTATCGAAGACAGATCGAACTAATCCATGAAATTCTTCTACATTGTCAGGGTTGTTTTCAGCAAGCTTCTCCACCTAGCCATTGTTTAACACCTGCTCATGGCTAAGAGCAGTGTTAGAGCAGTGCCTTGAGCTCACACAATTGCACTGCTTGCTGAAATTCCTTGCAGTAGGGATTTTGTAGTAAATATTGTTGCCAAACACTGGTGCACAGGTTTTTGGAGAATGCAGTGGCAGGGAACCTGTACATCAGGGTCTTTGGTCTTCCCACTTCAGCCCTAAAATGATACAAAATCATCCAAACTTCTCATGTCTGATTAGCTGCCAGCACCAGTGGCACTGATTGCATTTTGGCTACAACAGAGCAAACAAAGGATGGAGAAAGAAGAATTGATAAATACATGAAAATCAGAAAAATACACTCTGGGATAAGGAAATAGCAGTGTTGAAGGGTACAGAAGCAGATTGGGAAATGGATCAAAAATTGTCCAGGACGTGTATTGGAAGGGTTAGAACTAAGCCCAGACATATCTCTTTGCTGTAGCAGTGGATTGTCAGACTGTGGGTGTGATTATATTTAAATTATAAACATTAGCACACACACACACACACACCCAATCACTGCAAGGTAATGAAACTCCTTGGAAGACTGTGATTCCTTTTCACGGTGATTTTAAGCATTTTCTACACAACATACAGCAGCAGGGAGAGGAAACAAACCCTACTGTCTCAAGAAGCTTTTTGCCTCAGTGGGGTTCCTGAAGTCTGGTTGATCCGGATAAAGGTCAGCATTTCATAGAGGAAGTGATTACAACTGTGCTTAGAGGAGCAGGGATTAAGAAAAAGATCCAGAGTCTGTATCTCCCTCAATCATCGGGACAAGGAGAGCACATGAATAAGACTATTAAAGGAGTATTTGTGAGCAGTAGCAGGCAGTAATGACAGGGATTAGAATGCTAAATCACCCTTTATACTGAGAAGCAGGCGTAGTCTAGGAACTGGAATTCAGCCCTACCACGTTTTATTTGGAACAAAAGTGCAGTTAATTAGATTCTTAACTTCATTAGAAACTCCAAGAGGGAGATGTTTGAATGTGGATAATTGAGATATACCAAGTGTGCTTAAAGATACAGGAGGAAATACAGCTTTTCATTGTTCAGACTTTGTGGAGAAAAGCTGGGGTGCTCCTTCAGGCACCTGTATGGGACACAGGTGAATCCATTATGGTTTGAGATTGACAACCAAGAAGTGCCATCTAAACATTTCCAAATGTTGGTCTAGGCCTTGAAACTGAAGCAACGAGGAAAAGAAATTTCCCTATCTTCTAGACAAAAATATAAGGTACAACTATGTGACTTTGTTTATTATAGTGGAGAGTCACTTGTTCCCACCAAACATTCTAACTGAAAAAAAGACAGAAAAAAATTGCATGCTTTGAAAACTAAAAAACGTAAAATTACCAGATATACTCATGTGGAGGATATTTTGAAAACCTAGATATGTTCCACAGTCTTGTGCTTGAGACACTCTAGTGGCACCTGACTGACCTTCTCCTGAAATCAATTACCAACTTCAGTTTCACTTAATCAGAAGAATTGCAGCCTGAATGTCTTATGACTCGTGAGTGGCCATTGGAAAACCAGCAAATTATAAGGACAGCACTTAGAACTTTACGCTTGCTGAGCCAAGTCGCTTACTGAAAAAGGCATTGCAGACAACACACATCCAAGTACCTGTCAAATTTGTCTCCTCTTCAGTTTAGCTTTATTTTACTTACTTGCCTATTTTATTTTACTTACTGAACATATTTAGCATTTTGTGCGTAGAATCGTGTGGAAGAAACACAAATTACTATAATAAAAGCTGGAAGAATAATAACTATTTGTGTTTCTTCACCATATTAAAGGCAATGTTTTGGCCACAATTAATTCAGAGAAATTAGATAAATGCCTTTCATTAATATTTTGCTGTCTAAATTAAACCTGATGTGCAAGAAAACTTCTTAATGACCAATCTTGTGATGGTTGTGCTTCAATATCTTTGCATGTGGAGCATATGTTTTTATATGAGCTTCTTGTATCACCGCACATCTACTTCAGCCACTGTTGCCAGGCAGTCGCAACGTAAGAGAGCACAAATTTATTTCTCTGTATATAAAGCTAGTATGTATTCCATTTTCAGAAAAATCTGTGGCAAGAAAACATATGACAGGTAATCTGTAAAACTTAAAGGAGTTGGTTCTATTAAGGTTATCATGGGGCTCCACACACAGGAGTGAGTGAGGATCAAGATCATTACCCCTCTAACGAGCAGAGCTGAGTCCCTCCCTAGACACATGCCTGTAACCCAGCCCTTTCTGCAGCAAATGAAATCTAGAAACAATTTTAAAAAAATCAAATGTGTTTTCTGGTGCATTGCAAGACTTCAGACTGGAGCAATGAACTGACAGAGCAACAAATCTATTTCTTTGGGAAAGCAGGGTAAAAACCCTTCATGCTGCTTCTGTTCAGATAGCAGTGATACTTAATGCATGTGTAAAGGTGTAGAAAAGATGGAAAAAGTGGGTACCTAATTACTGCAAGGAAAAGAAAGGAATGGCCCACCCAATTATTGGTTGAATTTAGTGTTTCATTCCTTTCATAATAGCCTTAAAATTGTCAACCCAGGTAACGAGAAAGACAACAACAATGCATTCCATGTGCAAAGAATTTTTTCATCCAAAGAACAGTTCATTTTCTGGGTTTTTCTGCCTTTCAGAATTTCTAAAGGACTGCAATAATACAAATAACTGCTCCTTTAAGGAAACAAATCAGAATTGATTTTGTGGTGCTTTACATGAAGCAAAGAATCAAGATAAATACAGTGTTCAGGTTCTGAGACCCTCACTGATATTACACGCCACTCTTAGGGAATCTCCAGCTAACAAATGTAAACTCACATGAGGCTTGACATACTATTCAACCCAAGGAAGGATGGCTAGAATCCAGCACCTTGTTCATTCATCCATTAGCCTTTCATATTGTAATAGAGCTGTGCTTGAAATTGCAAATGCAAAATGTGCTCTGCAGAGCTGATCTAGATTTCTGTGGGCATGCAGACACTTCACCAAATACTTGCATCAGCCTGCTAGAAAAATTTTTCTAAAGAAAATTTCATCCCATACATGCAGTGTAGCTTCTTACATTTAACTGCAGGATTACTTACATACCCTTACAGAATACAATCTTGAAATACTGATTGTATTAGGAAGAAGCAAGTGACCAGCTGTGCCACATTTATGACTAAGCTTAAATTAGACTTTGTGATGTCTAGGAATTACCTATGTGTTGTAGGATTGAAAACATTCACTGCTCATCTACATTCATTTATGTGGGTCAATAGACATTTTGAATAACGGCCAAAATGTTTTAAGAGCAGGTTTTGTAAAAGTCTTAATCACAAGACACAGACTGGATAAAATAATTTGTTACTAAAACCAAAAATTAACCATATTATATTACTTATCTTTTTAATTACTTCCTTTCATCATTGCTGTACTCAATTTGCCCTTCACATTCACTGATGTGCAATGAGAACACCACCACACTATAGTAAGCAAAACATAAACATATTTGGGCCCACTGGAGTGCTGGTTTCAATACAGAGACCAAAATCTCTTTATCTGTGACCTGCAGAAATAGTATGACATTTTGATTCATGAATAAAATACAGATTTCAAAAATGTATCACATTACATTAAAATAAAACCTTCAGTTCCTGACACAAGACAAATCAATTCCTTAACATGAATTATCATGCATAACTTCAGGCAGTTATAAAAAAACTGATTTCAAGCATTCAGTAAAAAAAAATTACAAGGCTTCTGATGTCATCAACAGTGACTCTCTGTATGTTCTGAAGAGAAATCAAAATATGACTATCATTATTATTTCTATTCCTTTTCTCTTTTTGTTTTCTCTCACAAAATGACAATAGCCTTGAAGTCAAATTAAACATCTGTTTGCAAAATAAACCAGAATGTTACTGACAGCTGCTGTCGAATGGCAAATGTCCTACAGCTGTTGGGCTCCTAAATTAACCATGATTTTCATTACAAATAGCCAACAACAAGCAAATTACAGAGCTGATTTTTTTTCCTCCATCTCACTATTTGAAATTTATGAAAAATGCAGACTCTCATAGAGACTCATCCAGAACGAAATCACTGTTTGCTGTTTACTGCTCCCCACTTGCAGGGAGTAAAAAGTCAGAAAAAATCAGATTTCAGTGTAAGATACTGCACAGAACTTCCCTCCTGACATGTCTTAAATCCTTTTTTTACATTTCCCTCTAGGATATGTAAACAGAATTAATAATTCATTGAGGATTTATTTTTCTCTGATGCAAATTTTGTCAATAAGGAAAACTATTGAATGAACATTTTCTTGACTTTTCCTACATCTATTTAGATTTGTAAATGCACAAAGAAGCATGACCATAGTACACTCTGCTATCATCCAGCAGGTAAACAGAAAAGCCTTGGGTAGTTCACTAAATCCTTTTTGACATCACTTTTTATGACTTCCTTATTTATCTTCAAGTTTAGGATTAGAAAGTAGGAAGGTTAGAAAGCACTGCACCTCACTTTCCACTTCACATGACTTTTTGAAGTGCACTGTTTGACCACACAAGTGTCCCTAGAGCAGTGTTGAGAATCTGGAAGGACTGAGGAACTCAGCATCGAAAATGGTTAGGAAATAAAAAATGAAAGTTTTAAATGTCATGTGTGGTTTTGTAAAATGCAAAATTAGGATACAGGTGAATTCTGACTCGTTCTGTGTTTGTGTCCACTGTTAACCTTACTGATTATTTTTTATTGGAGTATTTCCCCACAAAGTCTGGAGAAAAGACAATGATGATCAAAAATGTAACTGATTATCAGTGTCTCATTATAAGGCAACATCATGTTTAACTTTTCCAATGCCTGAATTCCTACCCTGTTGCACATCAATGCACAATCTTTTTCTTTTTTTTTTACAAAATGGCTTTTTTTACAAAAATACATTTGTGGGAAAAAAATAAATATATGGACTGATGGAAGTAATTGCACATGCCTTCAGTTTACCACAAAATGTGCCACAACAGTGATTTCTTTTTTTATTATTATTATGAAATTATTGTAGGCATTTTTGAGATAGAGTTTAAAAAAGTTTTAAAATATTACCTTTCATAATAACGCCATAACTACATTCCCCCTGTTGCTAGAGAAAGAGCACTACCCTTCTCCTTACTCAATGTTTTTCTCATTGTTTTTCTACTGCTTTTCTCTTCTCAAGAAGTAAACCAATCCTTGAGTGGCAAAACCATTAAGCTGTTTTGCAACACTACATCTTTAAAAACAAAACACCATATGAATGAACCTAACTAGATTTTATATAATTACTTTAATTATTGCAGCATAAAATAGATTATCTAGAAGAACACAAAATTATAAGAAAAATCCATTTACAACACTTTTCAAATTCACATGCTCCCACTGTGAAGTTAAAGGAACAATATGAAACCTATGAGAAAATGAAAGTGAAACGGCTTTTGGTTTTAAATATAGATGTGTCAGTAGATCCAGGGGGCTGCTACCATATATATTGAGATAAAATATGCATTTTTACACCTAATAGTAGAGCTGATAGAAATATAGAAGTTATATAAAAATGCAGGTTTCTCTTTCGTCTAACACAAATAAACTCTCTGTATGTGTTTTCACCTATGAAATAAAATATAGGGTTCCAAGTTCGTTTCATTGAAAAGTTGTTGGGGTTTTTTTTGTTTGGTTGGTTGGTTGGGGTTTTTTGGGGGGTTTTTTGGTTTTTTTGTAATATTTATTTTTTAAAAAAAAATTGCTGGATGAACAAAATATTTAATTTCTTTTTAAGGAATGAGGACAGCAATACAAGCTTTTCTGTTCTGCAGTGATTTAGAAAGAGTCATTGGCCTCTAGATGCTCTTGAGAAAACAGAAAAAAAAATAAGTTGAGCTGTACATAATAACCCACCAACAATGGACCCAAATTTATTCATTCCCAATCTATGCCCCATGCCATTTAAAGCTGGGCGCATTTTTGTTACGTCACCTGAAAGTGAAGAATGGGGCAAAATGAAGGCACATAAAAGAATCTCATCTGGAAAATTGCACATTTTCTATTTATCAAAGGTTGCATTTGTTCTCTGGACTGTTAGGATGCACAGAGATATCTTAGTTTGCTATCTTAATTGTATAGAAATACCTAAGGTATAAAATAATAATAAAGTATCTATATAAAATATTCTATTCAAGCTATGAAATATTAAGCTATACTGCTATTATCTCTACCAAAAATGAAGTTCAAAAGATGATGTTATGTGGCAGTTAACTGGAAGATAAAGATTTTCATTTTTTTAAAAAAACAGTACTACAGAAATTATTAAAAATTCTCTGCATGCAGAAGACTCATTGATTCTACTAGGAAAAAGAATAAAATTATTTATAACATTAAAACTGTTATCTTCTGTTGTTCCATAAACAGTGCTCTTGCTAGGCAAAGAGGGCAGGCTGGTCTCTTTTTCCTTGGCTGTTATATTTACTCTTAATGGAAAGCTCTCAGTAAATACTTTACAATTGTGCTCAATTGCTCCACTATCAGTATTCTAACAAACAGATCAAACTGTTGACAGAAAGTGTCTGAGAGGATGAATGGAAAAGACAGAAAAACAAATTTAATATCTGATTCAAACAAGCAGGATTTCTTTGTTGTTAGTTTTTATACTTGGAAAATTTAGAGACATAACTTTATAGTGAATTTCTCATAGCTCATCAACTGTGTGCCAGTTGTACTCATCTGCTTCTAAATAAACAGTGTGATTTTTCTAAAAAATGTAAATCCATGAATCTCCTTCAAGAATTACAATCCAAAAATATTCAGGAATCCTAAAAGAGCATGTAAGACCATCATTTAACATCTTTTTTAGGAAATAGGCTGCTTAATTTAAAGAATACATTCTACATAAAGCATTTACATAAACTTCCAATTAAGCATATGGAGAAAGACTTGAGCTATATTTTAATCAGGTAAGTATCTCAAAAAAATCAAGAAAAATTCTATCTATTGGGGTAAGTAGAGCCAAGCAAAGGAAATGTTTTAGTGGTGAAAACATCAGAGAGGAGCAAAGAATCAACTTATGCCACTTCATCACCTTAGTCAAGTAACCTGAATAAATTCAAACCACGTCCAGCTTCTCTTCCCTGTGCCAGCTCATTGATACTGATAAGAGATTTAGGACAAGCATGAAAAGTAGCAAATAAATTTTTCAGCTGCAACTGTACATAGTTCTTTGTTCTTTATTGTATTTTAAGTTCAACTCTGTGGTCATGTATCATGTTTTTATATGACTGGCAACAGTTTCCGAAGCACTGCAGCTTCCACCCACATAAAGCAGTCTGGCAATGGGACTTGCAGTCTGGCAACTGGAACTTCTTTCTGTTATAGGCAAATTTATGCAATATTGGTTTTGTGGAATTCATAATAACAACACTTTTAGCAGAAGAGATTAATTCTGAAATATGCTTTTATTCTGAGCACCTCAGTTTGGCATTCCTCATAAACATTCCTCTTAACACAGTGTTAATGGCTTGGTCACATATTAATTTACACACCACAAAGCTGTTCTGATGAATATTGGGCCTTGTTATGCAGCTGCCTCATGCTCTGTTTCTGGCCCAGGGATCTCATCATGAGCTTTGAGTGTAGAGAAGAGGTTTGGCTGCACACTAGGACACTGTCAGGATGCAGATGTAGTTATGAACTCCTGAAGTTTTATGACATTCAGTTCTTCTTTCATTCTCTCCTACAACACATTTCAGCACAGTTTTTACTTGGAGTGACAGGCCAAGTGACCTGAATGAACAGCATGCTTGAAGTTACAAGAAATCAAAAGGTAAATGTTCAAAAACTAGAGTTCATTCACCCTCAGAACTTTGAAGCTTGAGAGGAAGAGGACAGTCAGAATCCACAAGGAGGTTGGAAACAGAGTGTTTTAATCCAAGGCCCAGACCCATGGACTGGAACTGAATTTCTCCTCATGGATATGACAGCTTTACTCCATTAGCACAGCTATCTAAAAGATTTTGCTTGATATGCATTAAATATGCCACAATTTTTATTTAGAAGGCTGCAGTTCTTTAAAATTCCTCCACTTTCTGATTACATGCAAACAAGAGCCAGTGTAATTAATGTCATGACGATAATTACTATTCAGGAAAAGTAAAAGCTCCACACTTTTCCTCAAGAACTATAAAACATTTCCCTAGAGATGGCTCAGAACACATTTCCAGAAACAAACAGCAAAGACACTATGATGAACACAGTGCATTTCTGCAAGTGCTAACAGTAATAAACAGTATTTAGAGAGAGCAGATTTTAATTTATTGGTTGTTTAAGCACAATATGCATAGCAGAAATAAATAACTCCTCTGCAGGAAATTTTGCTACATTTACCATACAAGTCACATGAGCTGTCTGAAAACTTAATTAGTTCAAGAGCCAATCGCAAAGTGTAGTTTCTTCTCCAAATGGTAAATTGAATATAACTTATCTGTATCTGTGGCCATCATTTACTGCATTTAAAAATTAATCTCAGTCTCAGTGAAAAGTAGCAAATGCTAAAGGAGAAGAAGATAATTACCATCTCACAGTACTCGACTCTTCCCGAGATCTACACCAGCTGATTTACTCCATTTGGATATTAACAAGATTTTCCCTACCATGCAATTTTAATATCTGACAAGCTAAGAACTTGACAATTTTTTTCACTCTTCTGTTCTATCACAGAATTCTAAAGGACTTGCAGAAAACTGTTCTGTATTTCCCAGGGTCAGACCTTTACCCGCCTGCTCAGTACCACACTCAGCTAAGACACTGTCTTGAGGAATACCATCAACCAGCTGAATCTAGAAACCCGGGGCTCAAAGCAATCTAAAAGAGGTGATTTTCCATCACTGCTAAGAAGCTTTTAATAAACATTTATTTTCCTTTTTTTGGTCAATTGGATAAATCACTATTTGAAATCCATACCTTAGACTTCACTTGTTTAACAAGAAAAATTTCCATTACTTGGAGGTTTTTTAATAGAATTAAGCACAGCCTCTGAATATTAGCTGTCAGATTAAAAAAAATGCATGTGTACTGTTCTACTTTTTATGAAAAGTAGAATATGCTAAACCAAGCATGAAAATTTATATGTACAAAAAAAGGTGTTTCCTAAAATAGTTTTCACTCACTTCAACAAAATATTAAAACAGATTGACCAAGACAGGGTCAATCAAGTTCAAAACCCTGAAAATTTCTCTACTTCCATGTGATGATACGAACACCAGCAGGCTCTGCCACTGCTCTACTGTCTATGTAATTATTTTCTGTATAATTGCACATTACAAATATAAACCTTTCTCAAAAAAAGTTCTAACAGTAGGTTTTCAAAGATCTGAGGAAGCAAACCCTCTTCACGTTCTGAAGAGCTTAGAAATCTAGTAAGTGAGTTTAAAACAGAAACTTTTACCAGAAGATGAAGGAATGACCTGGCCGTCTCATCTTGACTTGACATGGCGGTGTGTGATCGATCACAAGAAGCAAGGGAAAGAAAATAGGGAGAGGAAGAGTGCACCGTGAACATGGAAAGTTGCACAGTGAACATGGAAACAGGTAAACTGTGCACAACATGACAGCTTAGAAAGCCCAAATAGACAAATAGGAAAGAGGGCTTAAAAGTCAAGAGTCTCCCAAGCAGTGTGTAAAATAAAAGTCTTTTATCTTATGTCTTCAGTAAGACTCAAGCACTCAGGCCTAAGTGTGTGGATAAATGGAGCCTCAGCTATTGTTTGCATCCCAGAAGCACATTTAGTGCTGGTAGTTTTCATAGAGTCCAGAAGGATTCAAACCTTTAATGTATTTCCCTGTCATCTCTTGTTGGCAATGAAGAAAATGAATTATTCTCAACTAAACAATTTCAGTACAATATCATATGTTAATTCATTTTCTTCTTTTTTCTCCTCACAATTCTAAGTCTTCACACAGAAAGAGATGTTTCAGAAAGCAAGGTAGTGACAATAAGTCAAATTTAAACATGTTTTTTTCCTCCTAAACTTTGTATTTTGCAGTCACCCAGAAATCTAGCATTACACACAGGCATGCACATGTCAAATGATTTAGAATCCCTTCCTGAACCCTACAGCTACAGATTCCCATTTGTCTGTGTCATTTTGTGCTTGTCACAGCTACACTGATCACATGCACTATGCCTAGAAAGTCCTGGGAAGGCTACTACCCAAATCTGAGTAGTCCTTCTACCAAAGCTACCAGACTTCACAAATTGCAGAAAAATGGCTGTTCCCAAACCTCATGTGAGGTTCTCCGCTGTCCCGGGAGACCTCACAATGTACAGAAAAGTCCAGGTCTCCAACCCATGTTACTGAAGGAGTAGTCTGGAGTCATTTGTTCGTGTTCTCAAGGCAGTTTATTAGTTCCTTATCAAAAGTAGATTTCTCTGCCCCACCAGGGTCGGCACAGAAAGAGTCCCGAGACACACTGTGCCTGCCCCGGGTGAGCTCTAATCTTTTATACTAAAAACTACGTATTTAATGTTTATCATTAATTACCAATCCATGCCCCTCACACCACACTGTCCAGATCTGTGTCAAACCAATCCAAAAGTGCCAGCATCACCAAGAAGATGGAGGTTATGAAGAAGAACAAAAGATAACATGCCACGTGTAAGAATTCTCCATCTTGTGCCTCAGACCCCCCTGTACAGATCTCCAACCCCCCTGTACAGGGCTTTAAACCCCCCTGTACACACACTTAAATTTTTCTTTTTACTTATAACTACTACTATTTTTCTATCTAAGCTTTTGTGACTTGAAATTCTTCATACAAAGTTTACAACTTGTTCCATGGATTAGAATCAGAGCCACAGGCATTTTCAGTATCAATTCAGGGTCTCTGACACCTCTGGCAAGGCTGAAAAGCCTCCTGACCAGGTTTTGGGTCGGCCTAAGGCATCGTAGGAACCCCCTAGCTTCCAACACCTCACTGCTAGTTCAGAAAAAGCTTTCTGGAAAACTCTCTAGTTATACCACTAGAAAAAAACATACATTACTTGGCACTTAAACTGTAATAAGATTTTATGGATTAGTTACATTTAATTTGTGACTATGTTTAGCTTTTCAGTATATAGAAGTCAGTAGATCAGAGCATAGGGAAAAAGTAAATCCTCATGATCTAAAGCAGGCTCCAAAATGCTGCCATTCTGTTTTGGAAATTCTGGAACACAGTTGTCATAGTCTGCAAGGATTGAAACAGATATGTATTGACAATTAAAAATTATTTGCACTCCCATCACATACAGAAGAAAGAAAAATGCTAAGGCTTGTTTCCCTTAAAGTTCAAGGTTTCAGAATTTTTCCACTATGAGTTTGGACTTTACTCTCAGAAACAATACCTGCTTTTAGGCTTTTGCTTTTATCATCTAGAAAAATTATGAAAATTTTTTTTCTAATGCTGGTGTTTCAATAATTGTTTCCAAATTTTTTTTCAAAATTTAGTTCTATTCTATAGGAGTGGACCAAAAAGTGTGATGAAGGTTAACTACAAACTCTAATTCAGATGCTGTCAAATCTTTACATGCAAAAGAGGAAATGTAAATGCTGTTAATCCCAGAAGTGATTGCTATTCATGGGGCCATGGAGGGCTGCGCTAAAGCACTAACAAATGCCACACCATGAGGTTAGTTTCTGGTGTTAGCAACTCTTAATAATGGTCATTCTTTCTTTAAACAGTCCTGGACATGGAACTTTCTGAGGTCAACAAAGCATTCAGTGGGAGGAAGCTTCTATTTCTCATATAACCTTTTCTGAAAGCTACTTAATGACTTCTTTTCATTTTTCAGCAGCACACACACACCAGAGACACCCACAGCACACTGTAAATAGGTGGTCATAGCAGCAAAATTTTTATTTTTCCTGGAACCTGCATTTCCAAGCTGCTCTATTGTTTTCCCAAATGGGTTATGAGAACTGGTACAAGCCAACTGATCTAGCTCCTTATTTGCACTTGAGTGTTTTGCTGGCACTATTGATGCACATCCAACAGTCTGAGAAAGTTGTAAACCACTGGTTCACCCTGTACACTTTCTGAGGCAGTGGCAATTTCACACTTTCATGTGCAGACCATCAGAACTGCAGTTCTGACTGTTACATTTTGTAGGATCTCTTAACTTTTCTGCAAGAATTTGAGTACTTCACAGAAAAAAAATCAGTGTTGAACATCCAGCAAGACCTGACTAGCAGCAAGGAGAGAGAAGAAACACTAAGATCCTGCAGTTGGTGGTACTTTACTGCACTCCTTCTCTAAAAAGACCCAGACAGGCCCCTGGACTGACTTCAGCCACAGTTGTGTTAAGTTTCAGAAAAAATATAGATCTTAGTTAATTTTTTTTTTTGTAATGTAAATTCTATTTAGGACAGGAATTATAAAAAAATTTAACTTGTGTTGTTGAATATCATTACTGGATTAAAGATTAAATATTGTGTTTTTAAAAAGCCATATAAAGTATCATCACCTTATTATTAATTTAATTAAATTGCAAGTGCCTTGAGCAATATTGCTTATGCAGCTAAGAGGGGGTCAGTCCTGGGGGGAAGACCAAGGAGCTTTACTGTTAAAAAGCTCAGCAACACTCAAGGCATCTTCTGGGTTGCCAAGGGAACTCTTGAAAAATTCCATCTATAAACATAATAAAACTTATTTACAGGTTTTATTGCAGCCTGATGTACACTTGTCTAAGTGTACTATAATGACTGTAAGTGTATTCTTGAGCTGCTTTAGTACACACTAAACCAGAGTATTCTTAAAATTATCATACTGAAGCTAACAAGCAGAAAATAGAAGCACACTGACAAAGATCTGAGTCTGTTCGACAGCCAGAGTTGAGACTAGACAGCTCTCAGGGATGTGGAAGAGGAGACTGGCTGTCTCCTGCCCATCGGTAAGAGGAGAAGTGAAGCACGGGGTGAAAGGAAAGAAGCCACAGACCATTTTTTACTGGTGGCAATCTCACAGCCTGTCCAGAAATCAATTGCAATTCTAATTAAACATTTTCCTGAATTGGTCTGAACGATCTTCAGCACAACTTTGTGATAGCCTTTCCTTAAAAGCCTAAAAGTCACTATCCCCAGCACTGAAAAGCCTCTTTGAAATACTTTGGTCTGCTGCAGTGCACATCTTAGCAACTTTTAAGGCTTTTCTCAGACATGGATTCAAAGCAAGCAAAGAAATCCCAATTGTCCATAAATATTTGACCAATCTGTCCAATCAAATACAGCAACAGCAAACAAAGTCTTAAGAGACAGGACAGCATTTCTCTGGCACTCTTCAGTTCTACAGACCAATGAGAGACCCTAAAGCAAAGCGAACATACGTAGAGTTATCTTTATTTACTGCTTGAAAAGTATGATTCCACATGAGAGTTTGTAATACTAGTAAAATATCAGTAAATGGTCAGTAGGTCTAAATGAAAGCATTCACCTCTAATCAAATAGATCTGTTTCTTCTGACAGAGGTCCCTTTAGACAATCATGATTTTGCAGAACATTCCTATTATCCATCTCAACTAAGAGCATGTTTTTTACCCACCAGAGGGATGGTGATCTTAAAAATTAAGAATTTTTATATTTTTTTATGTGAAACTAAAGGCAAACAAGTTCAATTAAGGTTGCTGACTCAATGGTTATTGAAGGCTTGGAGTTCCTTTTGAATATTTATTCTTTAAATTGCTAACATTTCACTGTGCAAGTAGAACTAAACTTGGTCAAACGTGTGCCAGGAGAAAAAAGAATTCAGAACTCCATTGGTTCCAATAAACATTCGACTTATTAACTGAATTTTACTTTAATATGCCTTAAAATACTTACTTCAGGATCACACAGCCTGTCCCAGCAGGAGGAGCTGTCCAAAACACCTGGATCCGAGTCCTCCTTCTAGGTGTGCTCTCAGTCACAGCAACGGGACAATTGCTCATGAACTGGGTTTCCTCTTCATCTATGATCTAGGGAAACGTAAAGAGAAGAATGGGAAAAGATAAGGACATGCATGGCCAACATCATTCATGTGTGTTTAATCAGTTCCTGTTTTCTTTGTGCAGAATATTTGTAATTCTCTCTGCTTAGCTCAGCACTGCTTCAGTGCATTTATTTAAAACATGCAGACTGCCACTGAATTGAAGACCAAAAGCTCACAAAATAAAGACAGAAGAATAAGTTGGTTCTGGGTAAAGAGAATTCAGACCTTTTGGGCATCGCTGCAAATAACCTTTTTTTGTGGATCCTGATTCCTGGAGCTTCCTATAAATATTAATGAACAGAAAATAAAAAAAATATTAATTCTTCAAGATGACTGAGAATCCATTAATTCGTCCAAGATGCAGATTTTTTTTTCTTTTTTGATTGATTGATTGATTGATGGTTAACAGAAAAGTTTAAATGGTACAAGTCAAAAAGCCAGAGAGCAGATTTGGAACTGGTGTTCCAATGATTTTACTCAAAGACATAATGTCAAAATAGCTTTCTCACTGCATATGTGTTTCATGGATTGTACTTTAAGCCTTCTGTTCATCAGATCTCAAAGAAATTTCATCAGAAACTGTTAAGTTTTATCTGGAAACAGACAGTGCTCTGATATTGCAAAATTTCTCTTCAAAATGCTCCATGGTCCTGTTTCATTTGATGAAGCCACAATTCATTCAACATTGGGTCAATATTCAGGCAATGAATTACAACCTTACCATTTTGAGAAAAAAAGCTGTATTTATCAATTTGTAGCAGGATTCACCTCTGAAGGGGCTTTTTCAGAATCCTGGTTCTAACAACACACACACACAAACATACACTTTTACCAATTAAACTACAAAAAATCTTCTGAAAGCAAACATAAGATTTAACAAGTATTTTGACAAAAAGAAAACCTCCTTTGTATTCTGAAAAAAAAAAAAAAAGAGAGGCCATATCTTTAATTGGGCCAGATCCGCTTTAATGAGCAGGCATCCTTGCTATCTCAGCCAGGGATACCACTAGCATTCCCAAATATTTTTAGCTAAGCCAACAAACATTTCTGTATTTCCATGGCAGATTTAAGTGGCACTGGCCCAGAGGAGTGCTGAGAAACTCTCTTTAGCTGGTTAGCAGGACAGTGGCTAATGAGTTTTAAATTTAAAGCCATTAATATGCTTCAAGTTTTTTAACGCTTTGTGGAATCTGTGTAACCAAACACAATGTGCACATTTGCTGGGTTTTAATTAACAGAAAGCAGTGGGAAGTGTGGATCCAGCAGAGGCTTAAGCTGACTGCAGAGCTTCTACTTCTGCTGGATACAATTTAATGTGTGCAAAGTCGAGCACCAAGAAATCCCTGACCAACAATTCAGTTTCAGCCACCAACTGTACTTATTCCGTCTGCCTTATTCCTGCATCGGTAAAATAAAGAAATAAAACTGCCTACTTATCTCTCAGAAAGGTTGTCTCGATTATTTCGGAATGATATCAATTGACCTTTTATCCCTTTCTCACAGAAATTCTTTCTCAATCAAAACCCAATTTTGGTGGCAGCTCTGAGAGAAGAATGAGTGATTTTACACCGTCTCATACACAATAAAATACTATTGCACATTATACAAAAGCATAATAATTCCCATTGAAAAGGCTCTTAGGAGGTCATCAAAAATTCTTAAAAAGGACAGCTTTTCTAAAAAATGGAGATATTACAAATTACTCTACAATTACACTGGCTATCTTGTCAGATGCAAAGTGCTGCTACGGTATAACTCACATTCTTGGATAAAAACTGCAAGAATATGTTCAATCCAGGTCAAGATTATGCAATTACTTGTAAGTATGAATAGGATTGATCAGACACAAGCTATTCCACAAAGACCAATGCAACTTTTTCTCTATCTAGTTTAGCTCTTGCCTGGCACACGCTCCACCATTGAGAAGCCTAACTGAAAAGAATTGGTGCTCTCCGAGAACAAAATCACCATTTTCAGTTAACAAGAACTTAGCTGCTTTCATATCCCTAAAGATCATTCCTCCAGCAGTCATCATTGTAGACCTACCCAGGTGCATTTGTATGTTGAATAAATTCTTATTCCAGATGAATCCCTCATGCTTTTTCCCCCAACAGTGAATGGAATCACAAGGAACCCCAAAATCAAATCCAACAACCAAAGGAAGGAGTTGTGAGCAGCTGTGAGTCATTATTACATGCCAAATTTGTGACTTGCCTGCAAAAGCAGAAGCTGAAATATGTGTTTGGATTCTAAATAGCCATTACGTTGAAGCACATCCTCTTTCCAGATGCAGCAAATGAACATGGAAATGTTTATTGCACTTCTATGGCATACCTAATTCCTGTACATTAGCAAGTAAAGAGTTTTCTCAAGTATTTGGATAATAAATTAATTTGAATGTTCTGGTTGCATTTTAGAACATGAGCCTGGAAGAGCAGGAAGTGGCTGAGCCTCAAGGCTACATCATGATTTCCTGCATCACTAACTGTGAAAGCAGAAGACTTATGCAATGAGTGTCTACTGGAAAACACTGAGCATAAAATCATAAGATCTTCCAAAAATCATTCCTCTGAAGAAAAATTGGACAGAAGCTTTCTCAGTAAAGACTCCTAATTTTGACAGAATATAGTACAGAACTCCTAAATTAGTTGGAAAGGCTCAGATGCCAGTTGATTTAAGATGATTAAAGAAAGCAATTTTAAAATATATAATAAACCCAAGAATTTTCCAGCTTGCAGGATTTCAGCTAAACCATCTCAAATCTATTTGTTAAAAAAATGGAGAGTTTCTTTCTGTATCCATGGAGGTTCAATTCTTTATAAAAAGTTAGTTACGAGTGATAAGAAGGGAATCCTAATTTATACTCCCGGATTTCAAATGACATGATATTTTAAGGCAGTGGATTATATTATTACACTCCCATGTAGGAGAAAAGCAATAGTATCCTGGCCAACTCTGGGGGAAAAAAGAGACATGTAATGCAATCCTGATTTTTTTTCTGGAATCAAGTCAGACCACATAGGCGTGAAGGAAAGATTTGGCAGGGAAAAGGCATGCAGATTAAAACGTAACATTTGCAAAAATTGTAGCTTCTAAACCCCAGGTTATCCGTAATGACAAGCCTTACATTTTCAAAAATGGGCTAGAAAATTACCCACATGTTGGACGAAAATCGTAAAACCAAAAAATAAACACTTGGCCAAAGAATCTGAATCCTCAGAGGGAGGGATCTCTATGTGACTTATTCTTTCAAATCCACAAGTGCAATGACATTAGATTTTAATATTCTAGTTAGATTTTGGTGTGGGGTTTTGTTTGTTTGTTTGTTTGTTTTGGGTTTTGTTGTTTCTTTTTGATTGTTTGTTTGTTTTCCCTTTATGATTCTGGTATTATTGGACCAATTTATTTCTTCAGGAAAACTAGCATAAATCCTGAACAAGATTCTTGGAGTTAACTGGGATTCCAATGAGTGTCATAACAAGAATTTGGCTGAACTTAGGTAAATCTACAAACATGAAAGTAAGGTTACTAAAAGGGAAAATTTACCAGCTCCAGGTTCAGTCTTATATTCATTGCATATTCCAAACACTGATGAGGAAAAGTTTTGGGCATTCCTGAAGAGCAGGATAACTGAATAAATGCTAAGTTGTTAGAAAAAGGAACAATTGGTTTTCTCAGAATTGGAACATTTCATGCTGCATGACAAAGCTTACTGTTTCTATTTTATTAGTCAAATAAACCAGGAAGTTATACTCTCTATCCTTAAATTTATAGCAGTATTGAAAAAAACTGTTAACAATTTTGAAATACCATGCATCACAAACAAAGAGATTAGTACTGAGTACAAAAGGAGATGAAGTTACATAAACCCTCTACTGGCTTGTGTCCACTTCCTTAATTGAAACCATTGACTAGGACCTTCAGCACCATTTCTTGTTCTGTGGACACATCATCACTTTCCACTCACTGAAACAGTTGCATTCTACTGGAACAATAGAATTAAAGGGAAAAAAAAAAAAAAAAAACCGAAACAGTTAGAAGTTCACAAGATAAGTGTCTTTGTGGGCAGATTTCTTCTATGGAAGAATTAATATGAATGTTTCAAAACGGTCTTCTCCTTGAGGAAACTTTCCAATTATAAAAAGACCATTGGATTTATGTAACAGAAGTAATATTTGGCCTTTAGGGACCAATCTAGAACGGAGCTCATTATATGGAACGTAAAATTAATGATGTACAAAGCCAGTTTAAAAACCCTACCTCAAAGATATGCCTCACATAACCACACTCTCTGACTAAAGGACACAGCATCTATCTCAGAGTCTATGCTCAGAATTAGAAGAATCTGAACTGGGACTTTTTATGGAGTGTCAGTAACCTGTCTTGGAGCAGACTGTGATTCACAGTTGTACAGAACCACGGAGCACTGCTGGGCTCTCTGGAGGACTGGCCATCCTTAGCACAAGGCTGGAGATACCAGCCCTGGTAAGCGTCAGGGCTAGGACTGAATAAGGGTTAGGGTCTGGTAAGGGGGAGGGTTAGGGTTAGGATTTGATAAGGATTTGGTTCTGATAAGGGTTAGGGTTTCTCTGAAGCAATGAGAAAAGTGCAGATTTATTGAAGAAAGGCATTGCTAAAATACACTCATAGATTATCACTACATTCTGGTAACTTCTAGCACAAACTTTACATAGATGTTGCACAAAGTTGCAATTAGAAATCAAATTTAGTTCTGTAATCGTTACCTGAGGAAATTTTTGCTATCAAGAATCTGCTGTATTTTGCTCTCCAATCCAAACAAATATGAGCTTTTTTTATTCCTGCAGGGCAGGCCGGGTCTGCAGGGCTGCTGCATGGTCTATTTCAAGGTGCATCTCAAACGAAATGAGAAAGAAAGCAGTTCAGGGTAACAAGAGCCCCACTTGCAGCAAAGATACTGCACTACACACCCCCAGTTTTCACACTAAACAGCTTCTCTTGCCCAAGCCCACCAATGGGAAGCTTAACAAAATAACCTTTTCTTCTTTCCTGAATATGTATGAAAAGAGTAAAGAGATCATGTGTATTACCAGAAACAGGTGACAGTAGCTTGGCAGTATTTAGTAAATGCAAAATGCTATACTGTATATTTTCTTGCTTCAGAACCACTCTTAGTTAACTTAAAGTTATAACATGCAGAATTATAAAGCTTGCACTGAAGACTTATGCTTGTAAAATTAAAATGGCCAATTAAGGTGATGCTGTCAGTAAAACTCAAGAAGTAAATGAGGCAGTTTTCATCTAAGTAGTCACTAAGAGGGGACTTAAGGTCCAAAGTTTCATCTTTGTTTCCCATGAAGTTTCCTCCTTGACTACAACATTAACATCTCTATGAAAACAGTTTTGCAAATTGATTCAAGCCATTTTATCAGATTGTATTACTGGGGAGGGGGGTTGGCAGATAATCCAGCTTTTCCCAGATAACATTTATATCTTCTCTAACAGAGAAACTATATCAAGCACAGAAAGCTGTTCTTATAGCTATAAATCAATCATCAAATTGGGTTCTATCAAGAATTTTCTTTAAGAAGCACTTATTTCAACAAAGGAAAATTCTTTCATTTCATATTTAAAAAGCAATTTGCAAACTCTAATTTCCAGCAGGGGAAGGACAAAGTCTTCACAAATTCTATCATCTTTTGAAATCCAGTGCTCTCCAACAACGTTCATCAGAAACTGGGAATTATTTTGAACACTAAACCTGCTTTTTACATCTTGGCACACAAAGACCCAAAGTGCCCCAGCTGGCTCTTGCCAAAGAGAGTACCCTGGCACGAGCATCAGAACATACAAATTATTCACAGCACCAGGGGCACCAGCATGAGGAAATTGTGCAGAGAGCTCTGTGTGACGTTTTGTGCAGAAAAAATGTACAAAAAAGAGTGCAGAAACAAAAAAGTACAAAAAAGTGACAGAAATTAGTCACTCTGGGCCTTGCATGACAAATGGCTTAACTTCATTCCCACTGTCTGATGTCCAGTCTACACAGTAACTTTGACAGTATTGAAATTATGTGTATGGTTTCTGGGAAAGACTGAAAATTTTAGTTCAAAGAAAAAGGACTTTTGGCCCACTTTGATGTACAATTTAATCAAGTTAGACCTAAATCTAGAGTAAATTTACTGAGGTCAGGCTCTGTGCTGACCTATTAAAACACACTAATTTGTGGGTTACAGGATTTTTTCATTATATTCAGGCAGTAGCCAAAGAAATTGATTTGCTTTTCTATGAAATGAGAGGGGGTTTTATGGTCTAAGCACAGTTTAAAATAGGACGCATGAAATTGCAAATGAAAAAAAGAGTAAATTCTATGATTGTAAAATGAAAATTAAGATATTTTACTTCTAAAACTCTGTTCCAAGGATTAGGAAGCAGGGCTGTCACATTTCAGCCTTTAAACAGATTGATAACCAGTGAGGATGATGGGGACATGGATGAAGGTTGTTCTGTGATGACCCCTACTAGTCTCCTGGGAGCAGAGTCAGGATTAGTGAGAGCAGTCCTCTGGGAAGCTCCCTACATGTGAGCTAAGGCAAACCCAAAATAGCAGCTCTAGAAAATTAAATCCAATATTGAAACATAAAAGTGGAGCACAGCCACTTAGGGCTTCCATGGATTTCTTATTTCTGTCTTCCATGTAATGGAGAGATCAGAATGCCAACAGTTCTTCCAAGATGGCAAAACTAACACACTCATTTCAGATGAGAATATAGCCAAAATAAACCTCAACCAATATCCCTGCAGAAGTATTCCACATTATTTATACACAGTGTTCCCTTGCCAAACTATTTCAGTGTGAACATTACTTATTTAGCAAAAAATAGCCACTACTCCAATCTGGCAAAAAAATAGCTTTTGATAGATGATGTCTAAAGTGCTGTAGCCTGGGAGAAACATTGCTTGCTGAAGGGGATGCTGTATAGAAATCAACAATTTTTAAATAAAAATCACTTGAAAGAAGTAAAAGTTTAAGGATTTTGTATATTTCTCATTTAGTCTGTACAGTTGGGACCTTTCATTCAAGTCTATAATACACACATTTTTCTGGAAAGAGAGAAAACTGCTGTTAATTCCTAAATGTATTTCCCACCACTATACCACAGATATATGAAACACACTTAGCTACCACACATTAAAGAGGTCCTTTTAATCTGATTTTCTAGATAGATAAAAAGCTTTGGGAAGTTGTTTAAGGAACAAAATGCTTTCATAGCCTCATAAAGAAGTGATATAAAGCAAGGCAATGTGCACACAACCTTCAAATGGAAGTAAGACGTGACCTGGATTGCTGAGCAACCTTTCCCAAATCACTTCAGTCTAGTCTGGGAAGCAGGGATATAGACACATAGCTCCTTTTCCAAACCAACATATTTTAAAAAAATGCTCTATGATAACTTACTTATTATCCTTAACAGCATGTCACACCTCCAATTGTTCTCCGGCTTCAGAAACAGGAGTTCTTTGGGAAGAGATTATATCTGAGATTCCAGTTCTTCAGCTTATTCCGTGAGGCAGCAATTGCTCAAATTAAATGGAAAAATAGCTTAGAGAGTCAACTAGAATTTAAGCCAGAGAAATCCATGGAAGACACACAGTTGGAGTGACCCCCTGTGTACCAGCCCTTTGTCTTGCTTTCCTAGAAAGAGCAGCCAAATTCTATTAAAGATCTCCCAGCTCGGTGCATTGATGCTCACAGAACCCAGGAAGCAGAACAAAACCAAATCTGGCAGAGCTGCAGTTTGACGACAAGACTACATCTTCTACACCAGAGTACTTTTTCAGTGTTTCCAGGGATTGTGGCTCAATTAATTTAAAAGGAAATTTAAATAGTGCTAAAAAAATTAGAACCTCAGTTGGCAAAAAATTGGTTTATATTTTCATTTGGCTGCACAGTGGAATCAGAAGACAAAACTTATTTAGCTATTTCTTATTTATGCTGCGAAAAGCTGAGACATTCTATTAGAGTGTGCTCTGAGAGCAGCATTGAAGACTCTGCCTGTGAGATGGAAGACGTAGATTCATAAATCTCTTCTGAATTAGGCTGTTCACTGCCAGTGAAAGATTTTTAAAAATTATTAGCCTTCAGCCAGCCTCTTTTCTGAACTGTTCTACCTCACATATGTCCTGAATCAAGGGGAAACTGTGGCTTGGCAGTCAGGTAATGAAAAGCACTGATGTGCCTTCAGCTCTCTACTCTGTTTATTTTGATTACTTTCCCCCTAAGTTAGCAGCCCTGTCCCTGCTGGTCTGCTGAAGTGTTTTACAAAGCAGAGGGATGCAAGAAAAGAGGCTGAGTGAAATCTATCCTGAAGGAGACTGCTGCTGTGTGGAGAAGCATGTTTAGGGCCACAAACCTCTCTGGTGCAACCCTCGTTCTAATTGCTCAGACACCTGAGCCTTCTCCTCCCCATTCAGGTATAAATCCTTTTCTGACTCGTGCTGGATCTCTACCTCAGCCTGGAAATTATATCAGGATGAAAAGTTTTCCTGCTCCAAAAAAACTGTGAAAATCAATATATTCCATTAAAAAGATCATTGTATATTTGGGAGACAAGAGACCAAAATGTTTCCCCAAAATATTAAGAATTCCTTCTAGCATTGGCATTGCAGTCCAGGACTGCAACTGCATCTAGGAGCACTAACACAGAATTTATTAAAATGTTCAATCAAAAAACAAATCCCAAAACTCCTTTTGCATTTATTTCTGACCACCACAAATGCCCTTGTTTAAAAAGGGACAAAACAGGGCTCTGAGCTTCTTCCTCAGACCTGGCCTTCTGTGTTGTCTTGAATGAGGACACTTGCATTTAAATCAAACTTTAGCAATGCATAAAGCATGTTTCAAACACATTTTCCAAATCCACATGGTGAAGAATTCATTCAGATTCTTTCTGTCGCAGCACAAACCATAGACTTACAAACACAAACCTAAACCAACTTCCAGGTCTTATGCTAAGCACACAATTTAAGGCCATTAAAAAGCCCCATGGAGAGTACTGTGCATCTGGCACAACTGAATCCAGGATAAAGAAGAATTATGTTTATGGACATGTGTGTGGAAAGCGGAAGGACTATCTAATTGCTGTGAGCAAAACTCAACATTTTAGTTTTTGCTAAATGCAAATTAAAATCTTGTCAGCCCATTCTTGATTCACCAAAACAATGTGAAACTTTTCACACCAGTACCAGGATTTTCCTCGGTTTCTGCAATGACTGTCATTATCTGCCTGAGCCCATGTGTCTTTGCTTCTCTCAATGCACAGAATTTTTTGCACAAAAATGCCATTTTGAATGCTTGAGAGAATGTGTCTCCACTGTGACTAATAGATATTTCATTAGTAAGGCACTCCAATCAATAACATATTTTAAATTCAGCAGTCCAGAACTTCTGCTCACCCTGAAAATAAGCTTGAAGCATTCCTTGTTTCTTGTTCTTAACACAGTTAAGAAATTTAAATGAGGGGATAAAAAGAAGCTCCCATGTTTATAATGCAACAATACTTGAGAGAAAGCATGATCATAAGTCCACTATTCTTATTATCAGTTGTATAAATCTTGAGTAAGGGCAGTCAATAAAACAGGATTTTCCTATCAGGACAAACTATGTGGACTGGCTGAGAGTCATTCCTGACTAATTACTGCAGTACAGTAGTTTCATAAAGTTGGTGTTAAATGATACTGATGAGATGTCTCTGCCATTTGAAATTAATTACACTGTTATCTTTTGATGAGATTATCTTTCTTGTATTGTTGTATATTACCAACACCCCTAGCCCCATAATGAGCAATGCCTCAGTAATATGGGTACCAGACAAATATTTGCTGTGGACTCACACAGAAGATGATACGGACCTTATCTTCTGCTCACACTGGCATTTCTCATTTACATTTCTGTGGCAAGGAACTCCAGGTTCACTGTCAATTCCTTTCAAAACCATTTTTATTTCAGGAACAAAATCCCAGATAAGAACGCAGATGCAACACCAGCCAATCAAAGAAAAAGGAATGCTGAATTTGAGGAGGCACATAAAAGATCTGATAAGGAAGGAATTTTACAGTGGCTAGTCAAACAACATATATGGCTCGAGCACTGGAGGCACCTTTCTGTGTGTCAGGGGCTCCCTGCAGAGGGATGATAAGGGATTGGTTCCTCCCAAACCAATCTCTCTTTTCCATTTGTCAGAGCTTATTAAAGCCAGCCAAAGGAGCATTTTCTAATTATGACTTTGTGGAGTATAAAGTCCAACATGGGCTTAAGGGTAGAGGGGGCTTCTTTACTAATATAATCAATAATAATATTATTATAGAGATGACCCTTCTCTGCAACACAATGTAACAACAGGCTGCAAAGTACAACGGAATTTCCTCTTCTGCTCTTAGGAACACCAGAATTGATGAAGGTCATTTGAAATACACAGTAAAATGTGAGTCTCCACATTTTACTGGATCAGCATTTCTCAGTTGCTTAGTTTGTTCAGGCTTTTCATTTAACCTTCATTTTAGAAAATATTAACTATTCAGCATTATGACTATAGTGCCAAGAATAGCTACCTCACTTGGAGCTCCTCACTTAAGAAGAGATTTAAGGATTACAGAAAGTACATATTTTTAATAGCATTATTGTCCTGCTCAGTGTTGGAGCTTGAAAGCATCAGCAGCTCTGGCACACGTGCTATTCATGTTCCTTGTGAGTGTCTCAATGCCAAAATATACATCCCAACCTAGCTCAAGCCATTGCACACAAATTCTCATAGCCTTTGGATGACTGTGTACAGAACATAATCTATTTCTGAGAGACTTAATCCACTGCTAAAACCACATTTACAGCAGAAATACTGGTGATCTGGAACTACAGGCTTTGTGCAGATAAACTTAAGAAGGCCACTTTAAAAAAGCTCTCAAATCTTTTGCGGAACAATTTGCATCTACTGTTGGGTCAGGAATGCTGCTGGGGCAGAAGAGCTGCAGGAAGTCAGGAGGGATTTCTGGTAGCACTGACAGGAGTTGTGAGCAATTATAAAGCCACCATGGTTTTTGTGTGCACGTGAATGTGTGCCTGAACATTAGACAGAGTCAAGAGATAATAATCCAGGCTCTGGCTCCTCGTACTTTTGATATGCTGATGAACTTATTTGCACAGCTTCTCCCATTCCTCCTTTCCTTAGAGGGCATCACAGAGTATATGCTCTATCCACCATTAATTCCCCTGCCTGTTGCTTTATAAAGCCAAATTTCATGTTACCTTGAGCACCCCTCCAGAAAATAAAACCTGCAGGCCAAGAGTTTCCAAGAAACCAAAAAGTTCTGCCTTCTCCTTTCCAGTATGAGAGGATTCTGATTCAGAAAGCCACACTGCACTCAGACAGCAGTGAAGCCATAATTTGGCAAAAAGGAGACTCTTGTGGGCAAAACAGACTTTTTTTCAAGGGTTTGGTAAGTTCTCCTCAAATGCTGGCTGAAGTCCAAGTCAGTTAAGTGCTGAGACCAAAAGAAAAGCTCACATTAAAACATGGTTTTGACACTTTTTGGGACAGTGTCTTGCACTAAATGTTCATTATGGGAACCTAACAGTGACATGAATAATAGAAAGCCAACTAAAAGCTTCAGTGGTTGTATGAATCTGTGTGTGAGGTTGTGTGTCAGTGGTTTTGTTTGATTTTTGGGGCTTTTAGTGGTTTTTTTTCCAAATAGGTTTTCTATTGTCTTGAATGCAGCAGTGTATTTCCCCATAGTATAAGATGTCTTCTGGAGGAAAATATCATGCAAAAAGAGCTTCTGAAAAAAGTAGAATAACAAAGAAATTTGGTAGAGGTTTCTAATAAAATTCTTAATCTCTCTGCAAATTGAACTATTCTAAAATAGAGCTGTAAAATGAAATAGCAGTGTCTCAAATTCTACTTCTACACAGATCAACATTGTAATAACTGAGTTAATCTCAGGGCCATACACTGAATGAAATGTTCACTTACTGGTATTTCTATATTACACACCGGCCACAAATTTTTTTCAAGATCTTGGCATAAAAGATTTTTTTAAAACCAAATAATAAAAAGCAGTGATTTTTTTAAAACTCCTTCTGACATTTTTCACACGTTCTAAATGAACTTCCTAGACAGGCTGCATAAGGGACAGCTGATTTCTGAAGCTTCAGAGGAACCTTATATAAAAGCATTAGACTAAGTTTTCAGCTCCTGCAGCTTTGGCACATTTTGTTTGGCAATAACGGTTTTCTTTATATGTGTCAGTTGTGAATATGGATATTCTCAAGTTTTGTGAATAGACTTCCCAAATAAAAAAGTTGTACTCTTATCTCTCTTATCTTACCATACATGCATATAGCAACAGGAAAAAAAAAAAAAAAAAAGCAAATTTATCTCAGTCTTAAAGGGATTTAATTCTGATGATTATGTTTTTCCAGATTATAAAGTTATTTTATTTGAAATTGCATTAGGATGAGTAGAAATTCAATATTATGTAATTATATACTGAGAGAGTGGTAAACAAATTTTCTTTTAGTGGTCCCTTGCAACTCAGCATGTTCTGCGATTCTATCAAAAAAATGTCAGAGTGAGAATAATCAATCAGTTGATCAGCTTCCACAGGAATGTGGTAGAGTCTCCATCTCTGCAGGTTTTCAAGAAGTGGCTGGATAAGAGTCAAAATAACTTAATCCAGACTCCCTTCCACATGAATGGTTGGATCAGATGATCTTTCAAGGTCCCTTCCAACCTACACTGTCCCATGATTTTATGAGGTAGGCATTCAACTAATTTCTTCTCTTTTTTAATATGCATTACAAATTGTATTTTTGCAGTTCCTTGCCTTTTTTTCCATATTTTTTTTTCTGCTACAGGTAGTTTTTCCAACCTGGAACAAAGCTTCTTTCAGCCAGATGACTTCATTTCCTCACTATGGTTGTCTCCAAAACACTTATACGGTGCAGCACCAAATATGACAAAACCACCTTCTTAAACAGATGAAGTGTTGGTGTGTAGGAATATAAATAGCTGTCCCTTTCTTCTTGACTCCCGTGTGAGGATCTGAAGTGCATAACTGTGAAAGTTTTTATCTGAGAATTTCACCGTAAGGATCAGAAGTGATCTAACCCATCTATATAAGTATTTGCAGAACCTGAGCATGGAAGAGTGAGAAATAACTCACATTTTCATTGCAGAAACTGAATATTGCCCCGCAGATCAGCTTTTACACAGGTTGTATCAGGTTTTCTCCTCCCAAGAGGAAATCCCAAATCTCTCTCATAGTCAGCAGAGAGAGGGCAAATGGGTTCAGAAGCCTAAGAACACACTGCCGTGCACAGTGTTCTTCCTGTGAAAGTTGCCAGTGGATAACATCTGCACCACACACAAAGCTGCCTGTTTAGAGCATGGGTTTAATTCATTTTGCAAGTAATGCAATCAGTGGAACATCAGATGAACTAAAAGGGGAAAAAAATAGACGAATAGAGACTTTTGAGAAGGTACCATATGGGTCTTTTTCATCTTTTGGGGAAATCTTACACAGTGTCTAAGAAAATATCGTTTGGAACACACAGTATTGAAGCTAAGGCTATTATATAAGCCCAGGGTCTGAATATATCATAACCCAATTCTGAGTCATAAAGCACTTTGTATAACCTTTATGGACAATAAATCTGGGTTACTGAAAGATTCTAAAGGAAGCCAAGAAACTTTGCAGTCAAAAACCCCACTGCAGCTAATACAGAAAACATTTATGATTATCTTAATCTGGGATTTATCCCAATGTGTGGGCAGATTTGCTTTAACAGGAAGGATTAGCGAGGGGAGTGATTTACTGACTGGAGGTTTTCCCTTTACTCCTCCATGTGGGATTCCCACAATACAATGTCAAGAAAGGCCAAAGCGAAAGGACAGCAAATAAGAGGCAAACTGCTGCCTTAGCAACCATTTAAAATATCTCCCTGAAGCTTCCAGAAGGCATTCCTCATGTAATGGTATAAAATAGGGAGTTCATTTTCCTAGGAAAGTGACCTATTGCCCAAGGGAGATTGTAGTGAAAAGTATTTCTCAATTTTCATTATTTGTTTGCTAGTTTATGTCCCCTCTCTCCTCTACTCTGTATTCTTCCTATTTAAAAACAGTCTGTTAGCTAAAATAAGTTTGTGATAAACAGGCTAAAAAGAGCAATAACAGGTATTATTAATCTCCCATACAAGCAGAGTCAACTTTACTCAACCAGCTGAAATTAGGAGGGAAAAAGAAAAAAAAATGACTTATAGGAGAACAAAACCCTGATGTGTACCTGACAAATAATGAATAAACACAGGCAATACCCTAAGGAACCTCTACTACACTACTGACTGGATCAAGATATATAATCATTAAAGCCATAGAACACTAAGTACCAAAGCTACCTCTCACATACTCATTCTTTTAAATGTTTCTTTTGAAAAGAAAAGCAGGTTCACATGAACTGTGCCCACCCACAAGGAGAAAAAAAGAGGCAAGAGCAGCAACAGTGCCTCAATTCACATAGATGAGAATAATTGGAGCCCAGTTCAATCTGTGAAGTAAACAGAAGCAGGATGAAGGCTTTTCAATTTACACCTACAGCCTACAAATTAGTAAGGAGTCTAGTAGGATCAGCTTGCCAGGGATTGCATAATAACCCTACCCCCAGCAACAATGCAGGGAACAGGGAGCAAAATGGTAGCTCAATACCAGCAGGGAATTTCCCTTTCTAATTACTGACTACTATGAAAAGCATTCTCAGGAGCCAAATGTCAGCTTTTGTGCAACTGGGTCGGGAATTTCTTCATTATTCTTGATTTATTCTCGACTGAAAATTTATTTGAATGGCATTTTAAGAATCAAAAGTAACTCTGCATAAAAATTACAAAGTATCTTCTGGCAAATATTGCTTGAGAATTTATTTGGTAAAATAATTATTTTTGTGCCAAAAAGTTCAACAAATTACCAGTAGTTATGACTTGTTTAAATATCTTGCCTATATCAGTATTCATTATACAGTCACTTGTCTATATCCATTGAAATCACAAGTACCTAATCCAGAAAATTCTGGTTTTGCAGACCATATTGTGTGCATTCACATCCTGCCTCTTATGCAACCATGAGAAAAGTGAAGCTGAATATATGATTTTCAGTTTTTCTCACAACAAGTGAAAAAGGAGACAAAACAGAGCAGAAGGGGGATGGTTTGAGACAAATAAGTTAAAAAAAATACAATCCTCTTCTGAGGAACATAATTATTCACAAGAAAATTTTCTCTCCCCTTTCAATTGCTCATATGCAGATTTCCACTTGGGGCAACTCCCAATAACAGGTCCTTCCAAAGGCACAACTGTTTGGAGCAAGAGTCAAGAACCATTTCAGAAAACAGAACTATGTAACTATAGTAGTGAGTGGTACATTATTTCTAGATAAATCCTTAATTTTTTAGAGCTTGATTAGTAAGTCAAGCTCCTGTAAGTCATGATGTAGCTCTCCTGATAGTGTCTGGAATGGGAACATCCATACTATGGCTTGAGAAACAACCTGGCTCAGAAGGGTCTGTGGTGAGGCCATGTCTACTCATGGCTGTTCCCTGCTATTTCCCTGAGAGACACACAAAAACAAGAGACTGAGGAAATCACCTGGTTCCACCAGTTTAGAGGGCAAGAATGTTCCCTGTATTGAGGAAGATCAGAGCCAAAGGAGCAAGTCAGAGAAGGGGGAAGGCAGAGACAACCTTGAAGTGAAAGGCAGATCTACTGTCTTCATCTGCTGGTTGAGATGTCAGTCCTGCACAAGTAGCAGGGCTGTCAGAACAAAATTCTCATCTTACCAGGTGAGAAGGTGCCCATGAAAGCACTACTCTTAGAGCAGCAATGACCATAGCCAGGAAATCCCCACAGAGCAAAATTCAGGGGACAGGCTGTGGAAAGCTCACAGAATCACAGAATGTGCTGACATGGAAGGGATCCACAAGGATCACTGAGTCCAGCTCCTGGCCCTGTGCAGGACCATCCCTAAGAGTCCCACCATGTGCCCAAAAGCATTGTCCAAATGCTTCCTGAAATCTGTAGGGAAAGACACCTCATTCAGGTGCTAATTAAGCAGAGGGTGATTGGACAGCAAAGATTGAAGGATATAAGGATGTGGGATAACAGACCAGTAAAAATGCTGATGACTGAAGTTGGGCTGTATGTCTGAAGAGAACGTTTTGTGTAAGTACCTTCAGCTGGAGGTATCCTTACAATCCCAGACTTCACAGAAACAAACACAGCCACTTCACCTTGAAGTGGTCCAGCATTGTGCTAGATGAGACAAGTTCTGTAAAAGTATGAAAGAAAGAGCAACATTACGTGGCTTTTTCAGTCTGGAACTCCAAATAGCCTCAACCTGGTCAGGGAAAGAAAACTTCTTAAAGCTACATCCCAGCCTTACTGCACAGTTTTCTGAGAAAACAGACCAAAGGAAGACAAAGCATCCTGATGAGAAAACAGCCTGCTAAGTCTCTTGAGTAAAGACTAGCACTGAAGCAAAACATCTGATGAGATTAGGATGAGAGGGCATATTTTTCAGTTGTGTGAGTCCCTGCACATCATTCTGAGGACACCATTAGGGATTTATATTCA
This sequence comes from Bombycilla garrulus, assembly GCA_013400315.1. Taxonomy (NCBI): domain Eukaryota; kingdom Metazoa; phylum Chordata; class Aves; order Passeriformes; family Bombycillidae; genus Bombycilla; species Bombycilla garrulus. The sequence goes on along the minus strand of VXBU01017912.1, from coordinate 167,408 downwards.
TCACTGCGCTAAGTGAAATGACCAAAACTCTCTCTGAAGGTATGTGAAGATAAAGCACCAAAAGGCAAACATGCTGAATGCACCAGAATCCAAAGACATGCTCATTTCCTGCACCAGGTCTTGCATCATTCTGAGCCAGGATAAATACACAATGATCAGATGACTAATGAGCCTGGGTTGTCAGGTCATGAGAGAGAGCTATCACTGCAAAGACAACAATCAATTACAACTGTTGAGGGCAGCAGTGGAAGCTGAAACAATATCCTTGGCAAATACTGAGAGGTCGCTACCGTCATTAGAAAGGGAAGAGATGAGAAGGAGGACTGTCAGGGCAGTGCACAGCTAGGTCTGAAAAGGCTACATATGCAGTTTAGAACAATGGAAGCTAAAAATATTGTCACTTTAATAATGCAAAAGTGCCTTCTGAATTCAGGAAGCGGTTCTCAAGACAACAGGCATAGCCAGCAGTACTTTTAGTCTAGCAGTAATTAATTCAGCAGTGAATTGCAGTGAGAACTGATCACAAAGCCTGGAGGAAGGATTTTGCCTACAGCAGCCATTCCTGAATGAGTCAGGTAGCTAAACTCCTGAATTTAAAACAGCCATTCTGCTTCTAAGTCACCAAAACCTATTAACACAGCAGTGGGGAAAAGAACCACAACAACACCACATGCACACCAGAAAGAATAAAAGAAAGACCACAATTTAAATTTAGTTGAGAGACTTTCTACTGGCATCTCTGTACCTTCAGAAGTCCCAAGAACTGACAACAGGATTTTCTTATAGTCCATGTAACCTGGAGAAACTGTCAAGCTGAACCTCAGCCTTTATCATCACCTTCATTCACCAACCTCCCCTCTATCCCCACAGTCCCAATTCACTCATGTGATGAGAAAACACATCATGAGAAAAGACCCTCAGGCACAGACATAATTCCACATGTCCATAGCCTGTCATTGCAGGCTGAAAGCTGACTGCTTATTTGGAGAGAAGTGGAGGAATAAACATATTTTTCTAGAATAACCCTTCCTTTTAAAGCCCTGTGTCCTTCTGGGGTAGCACACATGTCCAGAATTATATTATCTTAGTCAGGATTATAGCTGAAACAGTCCAGATCAGCAGGGAATACCTGACAAATGCTTTCTAACCTGATTCAAAGTGGAAGCACAAAGAACAAGCACTTGCTCTAAGGTCCCATTGATTGGAACTGACATGCTGAAGGTTTCCTGATGCTGCAGAATGGCAAACTACATCAGAAGTAATTCTTGGAGCATTTCAGAAGGGGATAGGAGCTGAGAGATAAGGGTGCTGATCTCTCTCAGTAGAGAAACAAACCACAGTAATTGATGACTGCCTTAGATGAAGCTGGTGAATTATGAGTGACAAAAAGGGAAATCTAGGAAGGAAAGCCTAATGGCAACATTCTAAATAAAAAAGAGCTGCTGAATAGATGTTTCAATGAACCCAGAGCCTACATACATCTAGAGTTATAACCTATGACAGCTGCCATATGGCACCTGTAAAGCATCTGACTGTTGCCAGAGGGGTTAAATGTCTTTACTAACATTTCACACGGCCCAGGTGCCAGTATCTGAAGAAAGATTATCTGAGAGGGGAATGACGAGTTAGGCAGCTTACCTGGGCTGGAAATAAATGCATATTTGAAGTAAATCCCTTTAGAGTCACTGAGACAGATATGTCCACTTAAACACTGCATGGGGAAGAACATACAGCTTTTACTGATTGACAAAACGGAGTTAGAAGGACCCAGACTTTGTCTCAGGGTGAGACAATTGCGTTACAAACACAAAACTGGCCTCTAGACTGGAAGCAAGACCTGAGCACAGAACCCTCTTCAGGCATCAAATAATCCCAAACCCCCAGAGGCCCAGAATGGGACTCTGAACACTGATGTGTCTGAAGAACAGACTGGAATCTCCAAGGCGGAAAGGAACAGGGTTTCAAGTGCAATTTCCTCTCTTGAGGATTGATTTGTTAAGTATCAGTGCCAAATTCTAGGAACCTATTCTTTAATGAGTTTCTTTGTAAGCCTCTTACAACCAGGAAGTGTTGCAGTTTAATGTTAATCCAAAGAACAGAATAAACTAATAGATATTTTTCTTGAACAGGGGATTTAATTAGGCAATTCTGATATTTTACCATGACATAGTCTGGCTCTGCTGCATTGGCAGTGAGCAAGGCCGGGCAGAAGTTACACATGAGATAACCCAGCTGTGATAAGCCTTGGATCTGAAGAGGAGCCTGGAGTTTCAGTTAACCAATCTCAAAAAGCATGCTTCCTGTTTTTGGTTTTACTGTTTCTACAGGGTTTCTTTGATTTGCATTTTGGCTGGTGCTTTTCCAAAACAGAACTTGAATCATCACAAATTAAATATTTGTTTACGCATAACCCTTTCCTGAGACACAATCACCATTTGAAGTCATTCTCAAGAAAAAGCAGTTCCCCAGCAGACAAAAAAGAAAAAAAAAAAATTATGTGGCCAGAAGTTAAATGGTTTTTTTTTCCACAACCAAGCAGGCAGATAGGGAAAGGGAGAAGAAAAAAAAATGCCAGAAGATAAACTAAAGCCAAATTAACTAAAACAGTTGGTTTTTAAAGTGATGGTAGTGATGTAGACAGAAAACCTTTAGAAAAGTGTTGCAGTTTCAGGGACAGGCAAGCGACAAAACACACCCTGCTTAGGCACCAACTTTTACTGAAGGGCAGCTCCTTTTAGACAGGCTCCAAATCTCCTGCTCATATTGATTGAGTTGATTGGACAAAAGTCTTAGCTCTACCCAGCTCACTGGTCAATGATATGGGTGCATTATTCCCAGTTCAAAGGGATTGGCTGAGGTCCTTTACTTTCAACTTGAATTCAGCCTATCCCTAGCAAGCTTAGGGACTTGTTTAGTTCCAACAAGCTAACAAGATGGCTGGTCCAGTAACCGTCTGTCAAGGCCAAATTTTCTGTTTGTGCAGCTACAGACAGCCATAGCTGTCACAGAAAAGGCCCTCCAGCAAAGCTGAGATAAGCAACTTGACAACAGAAGAGTGAGCCCAGCCTAAGAGACTGAATCCCATTTTTGTTCAGCAGCGAACTGAGATGGGGAATTGAGAGTTAAGGAATAGATTATTAGAATTAGCTGATTAGACAATGAGACAATTAGACAATGCTTGACATTTATTGTGTTTGCAAAAACCAGGAGGAGAGCCAGGCTGGTTTAAATTAAAGGAGCTAGAAATCGCAAACAGGGTGAGGGATACATGGCTACTGATGGTAAGTGAGAAGTCCAGACCCCTGGACCAGTGAAAACTAATCCCAAGGTCTGGAATGCAGCCAAGGGCTAAGGCACGTGCTCTGGAAACAGAGTTGAAAAGTTCAAATGCGATGAAGAGTTTGGAAGCCTTCACCAGAAACCCCTGAACTGGGGAGGCACAAGCACAAAAAAAGGACTTTTGGCTAATTTTAATATAAAGCTGGAGTAGGTGGGGCTAGGAAATGAATATGGATTAGGCATACTGTGTAATCCTAGGCTTTTAGAGAACAAATAGAGCAGCAATTTGGAGTTTCGACACGCATGTTTTCGGAGATTTCCCCCATGCGCCTCAGCACTGAATAAATACATGCCTACTTTATAACTCTAATTTCTCACGAGTTATAGAGTCTTTTCCACATAATAGAAACAAGTTACATTGCACGTACAATTTAATATTTATTTCCTCTTTGTACCTATGTTAGATCCAGTGTAATAAAGTACATAATAAAACGGTATTCAGAAATTTCTTATATTTTCTGATTTTGGCTGTGAAATATTAGAGTTTGAATCATTTATTCTAAAAGACACAGCAGCTCTGTACACAACAAGTTGGGAGAGTGCTAAGGTGTAACAAACCACAGTTGGGTCATGCAAAACCTGAGAAAACATCAGATGTAAAGGTTTTCTTTTGTCTCATTCATCACACAAGCTGAAAACAGAACAAAAATGTAAAGGAAGGAAGCAAAAAAACTGCACAGTTGGAATCCAATTTGGTTTTTCTCCAGCCTCATCAGTAGCAAATAAGGACTATCAAAGCAGCTTCTGTTCTGCAAGTTCCTGGTGCTCATCACTCTCTTACATTACCTTTTATTGTTCTAAAGCAAAGCACAATTACCTCCTGAGAAAATTTCTTAAACAAAATCTTGCCTTTAAGTGGTTCAGGTTGAGATTTTCTAGATTTCCAGAGATATTTCAATTTAATCACACTCGAAGTGTTCACATTTTCCAGTCAGTTCTAAAACTGGCAGTGGCAGATACTTTTTGGGGGATTTTTAATTTTAAGCTCATTTTTAATCCCTGAATATCATGATATGGAACTTGGAGTTCTAGAAAAATGTGTGAAAGTGTTCATCAAGGTTAAACAATTCCACCCTACTGGAAAGGTGAACTAGAGTTTGGTTTTCCATTATAACATATAGGGAGTTTATGCCTAGAATAATATTTGTAGTGATTGTTATAGAAAGAAAATTTGGGAATACTCTTGCAAATGCAAAAGAACAAGAGATTTAAATTTTACAGACCCAGAATTCATGTCTACCTGCTTAGTCTACAAATCCTATACCTGGCTTATTCTGATTATTTCCTATTTAAAATACTCCTGTAATTATAGCTTTGGATCATTACTTCCACATACTTTTAAGCTGTAAGATGACACACTGTGTAAGTGATGAGTGCTGGGACAGGGAATGCAGAGAATGCAAACATGAGTGAAATACTTGGAAGTTCTGGACACTTGTTAAAGAAAACTACATCAATTAATATACCCCAGAATAAGCTATTTACAAAGTAGCCTGAGTTTATATTGGGATACAAGCTTGAAAAAAACCCCAAACATACAAGCTTAAAAGAACATCAAGATCACTCAAGTATACCTGAATTTTTAATATTAAAAGCTTAAAAAATTATTGCAGTCATTAATTCTTTTAAAAACCATAAAACAACCTTTGCTTATAAATACAAGAATAAATAATTTGAAATGGCTAAAAGCCTTTTAAGACTGCTTCTTTCAAAATGCACTGTATCAAGAAGATGTAAGATTCCTATAAAATGCTGGAACACAGCATTAGAGGAGCTGCTTTTCTAAGAGGTTGTAAAAATACCTTTTAATCTAAATGCCTTGCTGAGCACATCAGTCAACTAAACAGCATCGAAAGTGGGGTGACCAAAAACAAAGGACGTCTGGGCTATTGTTCCAGGGACTAAAGACAAAGGACCACTTACTTACCTTATTTAGCTGACTACTCCAATTTTCCTTAAATGTTTTCTTCTTCAGCACAGCCTCAAGCTCTTATAAATGCCACACCTTTAATGAAACCTTCATTCTTGCTGCTGCTGTGCTTGCTCACTTTCTCACACTGCTTTTGCACAGGTGGGTTGTTAAACTAAGAATTTTCTTGGTTCACTCTAGAGCAAAAAATAGGCAAAAAGGACACCTCCAGGAGAACTACTACAATGAAGGCATTTAACACTAAACTGTCTCAAAAATGCAGGTGTAAGATACAAATTCAACAAGTGATTATGCCGAAGCAGTACAGGGAAGTGTTTAAATTTGAGTCTTTGTAATTCAGTTTATCACTGTACATGAGAGAAACAGATCATGTTTGCACACCATTTTTTATATTGAGTGTTTAATTATCAGGTATGTTCACAGAGAGTAGCATCTTTTGGAGGAATGAATGGCATCTTGAAGGACAGGATTGCAGTTAATAACTTCCTTGATAAATTGGATGAAGTTCTACATTTAAAAAAAATACTTAAAAACCACAGACTGAGAAGATTCTTCCTGAACACCAGGCACTCAAAAGCTGTGCTACTCCAGGGATTACTGTATCCAAATTCTATGATTTTATGCTGAGTCCAGATCGACTCCTGTGTACAATTCTGAGGAAAACACAACTGAAATCTCAACTTGATTGCAGAAAAAGCAAAGCTGGAAGAAGATGGCCAAGTATGAAAATATGAAAATTTGAGTAAGGAACAAGTAGATTGTCTGTGGAATTGGAGGGAGAATAAAGGAAACTTCAGACTACTTTCCTCATAAAGTATCAAGAAAATTCTTAATTTAGGAAGACAATCTCATAAGAGAGCAATTTAACCACAATTAGTGAAGACTCAGTTTGACTATTAGTAAAAGATCTATAAAGTTCTCCTTAAATTTTCTATTAAATATATTGAAGTGTTTAAACTTGGAGAGATGAATTTGTTCTTCTTGTCAAACACTTCAGAACAGATTGAAAAAGATCCACCAAAAATTTTCTTGGAATATACATCCTTCCTCAGAGAACAAGGAAGATAGATGGGATGACGTTCAGCGCTACATTTCTAATATTCTACATTATTTATCAGACCAAATCTATTACATTGCACACATATGTTGATTAAAGTGGCCTATACAGACACTCTTCTGTAGTCAGTCAGTGGTGATTGCTGCCCTCGGTTTTAATTTTCCTTCCAAACGATTTGCACACTGTTGCTAAACATTACAAAAGAGAAGGATCAGCAGTCTGCATGACAAGAGCTTTACAAGGTTTGTGTAAAGAGGCCAACGGGACCGATACCCAAAGCTTTCAGAGGGTCTCACTGAGCTGCACAATCACCACTGGCATAACGAAGAGCCCTATAGCTACATCCCCAGATGGCTGAATTTGGCATCTTGGATTCCATAGCCATATTTAATTTAGCTATTTAACATGTGTTTTTGGGAGACAAAGTGATTTATTTTAAGGCTGGATTGTATCCTGTGTGCACTACAAGGACAAAAAACCCAGTAAGTTTGGCTGCATTAAGTAAACAAACAGCAAAAATCAGATTTTAAAGTCTCAGTTGTTTCAGAGGAGAACAGATTTAGAATGGTGGAGTCCACACCACACATCTCTAAAAGTCTCAGGTATAGGGGTAACTACAAAGGGTACAGAAGAATATACCTGTCCAACCAAGAATTTTAGCAGCTGTGCTATTTATAGGATCACAACCCTGCAGCTTGGTGATTAAGGAAGACTGATTGTACCTGGTGACCTGCAGAGTCAGATAGGAGCAACAGAACCATGAGGAGCTTACAGCAGTTGCTTACTGCACATCCAGATGGGCTGCAGCACTCCCTGGCTCCAGTCGGACTGGGACCCCTGGAAACAGCGCTTTCCCCTCCTAAGGGCACCGCTTCCATGTCAAAAACTCAATGTTAGCCCTTTTTCACCGCCTGCCACATGTTCCTCTGGCACATGCTTCTTTACAGAGCTTTGGGGCACTGCCCTGCTGGTCAGTCCAACACAAGGGGTCTGGCCCTGAGCAGAATGCAGTCGGGTTTTCTCCATGAATCTTGTTGTAACTCACACTTCACAGTTTGAGAGTGGCACTCAGAGGCTTGCAAATCGAGTGGTTTACAGCTTCTAAGTCATGGAAAGGAATTCTTATTTGGTCAGCTACCATTTCATTCTATCCTGGTTAGGCTGGGAAGTTTCCTAATGTGAATGAAGCACTTGCTTCATGCAGTGCTTTGTTTTGACTACTCTCTGAGCAGTGGATATGGCTCCTCATGGAGGCAGAGGTGTAGTCCAAAGCAGCATTTAGTCTCATGACACTGTTAAGGAATTTTCCCTGAGCTCTGTTGCACTGAGTGACTTGTTGAATGACATATGCTCCATCTGAGCACAGGGAAAACAGAACTGTGAGTGGCATTCTCGTTCCTGTACACACAGCTTCTTCTTGCTCTGCACAGCTGTTTAGCCACCCCTGGCATCTTCACTTTCTAATAAAAACACAGTGCAAACACTTGAAGCAAACATCTTTTTTCTTCTGGTTGCTACCACCCAGCTGTGGTACAAGGGACGTCTGTATTTACCACTGCAAGCATTCTTTGAATACTGAAATGAGAATCTTACATCTGTATCCACAGAGGCAGAACAGGTAGAACCATCTGAATAAACTTCAGGGAATTGTGCTAATGTGGGATGAGCATGGTGAGTACTGTTTAAACCACAGATATACAAATTTAGTTACGGATAACCTTTGAAATTCTCACCTGCCAATAAGAACACAGAGTTCAGACTGCAACCTACACAATGCACTTAATTAAACAATCTTCCCTCAACTGAGATCCACTGGGTTTTTTTTCTTTTCCGTCTATATAGAATTTCCATTTGCTTCCCACTCTTTAACTTCAAAATGCCTCTGTACTTCAACAAAGCTTAGTGAGTTTCTCACACTGAATTGGACATAAAGACAAAACTCAGGCCAAATTTTTCTCATTAGCCACAGCCACAGAGATATTAACAGCTGAAATGAAGAAATTAATGGTGACAAGCCTCTTTTAAAATAGATAAGCATCACTATTTCTATTTCCTAGCAGTAGCTGCTCCTTCAATACTAGCTTATTCTTTAAAAACCCAATCTTATTAAGAAGTTCATATTAAAAAGATTTCTCCCAAATAGGAATGTGTTTCATTTTAAGGAAGACGGAGTTATTCTAATCTCAAAGAAGTTCTCAGTTATTCTGGATTTTCTTAGAAAATGTTTGGAAACCAGACAGAGGCCTCTAAGCAAATTCAGTTGGAAAACTGAGCAATTACTTATTGAGTTTGCACATTATATTTGCTATATACAAAAATATAGAAGAAATATAAGAAGAGATGTTAATTTCTGTCTCCTTGCAGATCACCAAAATTGGAACTTGAGTATTTCCCTTGAAAACCTTGAAACCTGAAGCAAGTGAAATCTTCCACCTAGAAATCGTTATTAAATTACTATCAATGTTATTACACATCCTGTAAATCCTAATCGATACAATCCAACAATATTTCTAAGCCTGGAAAGTCAAACAGCAAACAATACCTCATGTGAGAGTCAAACCTACATACATAATTTCTACCTTCTTTCATAAATATGATATATATTCTCAGTTTCCAGAATTCCCTGCATGGAGTAGCAATTAAATACCAGTTTGTGAATCATCCTTCTGGATTCTAATCGTTTTAATAACAAACATTTCATCCCACTGAATGTGTTCATTAAGTAAAGTACCACTGAGTGTAAATAAAACAGAAGAATCTAATTTATGAATGATAAAACAATCATTACAACTGTGGCAAACACTTCTCAGAGTTATATTCTACATCTCAGTGGACAAAAGGCAAAGAAACACAAAAACCAAAGTATGACTACAACTATTTTGATACTCACTTTGGATTAAAGGTTTAGGTGTCCTAGGCTCTAGGATGCACATTTTTAACTGTAGGAATATGGCAAAACAAGCTGAAGTTCAGGCACAGGAGCCTTGACCCCTTGAACATGCATGGAATATAAAGCATGCTATGCTGTCCTCATGTGAACATCCACAAGCATTTATGCTTACTTCAACATGGCCTGCATTCTGCTGTGCATATAAAATCTCCCTTTGAGCCAGGCACGCAGTAGAGAAGACTCCAAAGGGCGTAGGTCAGGGAAAGTTCTCTCACCTGGAAAGATCCTGCATGGTCTTCCTCTTTGTCACCTTCTCTTCCTTCCTTGAGGGCGATCAACGTGAACCCTCGGAAGTAGGCAGGAGTGGCAGCAGAAAGCGTCACTGGGATGTGATGAAGAGAGAAATAACAAAAATATTAATTGTGAAATCAGCCACTTGCACATCATTTCACAGCTTGAAAGGTGGGTGTTCTAAGCTGGCATTAACTAAAGTTAGAGCACTGACAGCAGGGAGCCAAGCCAGCCAGAATACGAAATGTTCATTCCAAGTTTCCACATCAACTGAGAAACACTGGCATGAAAATACCTCAGATTTTTTTTGTTTTCCCCCACTTTTTTTTTAAAGCAGATTGATTATCTGCTCAGTTCTGCAGGAGGGTTGTTTTGGTGGTAGTTTGGGGGTGGGGAAACATATGCAAGGGGTTTTTTCTACTTTGGGGGTTTTCTTTGTGAGGGTTTTTTTTTTGTTTGCTTTGAGGGGAGAGGGGGTGATAAATGTAAAGGAGCATCCCTAAATATTTGACTTCATTTTTTGTCCAGTTCTGAGCATGGACAAAGTACTTTAGCGCACAGAAAGTCTCTCTGTCTGCAATGCCAGATGACCACATTGCCTGCTGCAGCTCAGCTACGCCCAACACAGCACTCCGGCTTCTGGAAATGTGGGATCTCAAAAATATCCTTCCTCCACTTTATCCTCAGGGCAAAACAGGACACAAACTCCTGGCTGAAGCTGACCCCTAAAGGTTGTGCTGCTAGCTCTGATGGCAAAACCAATTGCACACACCAGCAACCACCCTTCTTCACACACCTGTCCTGACCAGGGAGGCAGCACTGGAGCCACCAGCAGAGCACAGGTGATGTAAGGCTGACTAATCTGATTTTTCCATGCTCAGCAGCAGGATTAAATCCCTGATTTGATGCCAGCACAAGATAGCTTTGTGTGATCTGTCTGTTTGCCATCAGCAGGCCCCAAGCACCACCCAGCAGCACCCGAGTTCACGGAACTACAGGATATTCTGGGTTTGAAGTAACCCACAAGATTCATCAAGTCCAGCTCTTAAGTGAATGGCCCCGACAGGGCGTGAACCCACGTTTTTAGCACCAGGCTCTAACCAGCTGAAGCTCTTTTGAACACCATCAGAAAGAGAGAGAATGAGGCAGAACTTTGAGGCAGGACCTATGAAATTACCTAACTCTCTTCAACAGCTTACAGCAATCCTTTCCTGAAATGGGGTAAATTTTAGGGGAAAAAAATTCTAGAATTAAATTAAAAGAGACAGAAAATTGAACTCTTAATGTTTTAAGTAGATTTCAATTTAAGCATGATGCAAACAGAGTCGCTTGTAGTACTGTATTGTCACACTCTCCAACCCTGGCAGGCACAATAAAAACTGAAGACCACCCAGAGTTTTCAGAGCAAACTGCAACTATCAAGGCAGCTCCATAGAAGAGTATCCACAAGAGACTCCTTCTCACACAAATAGGCCACGAGGAGTGGAATCACACTGCTAAAAATTACAGATTGCCTTTAAAAGATATGGATTTCAAAATATGCCCCAGAGTTCATTTGGAACGTATGGAGAGCTCTTTGATCTAGAAATTCAGTAGTGGAAAAATATAAAATAGGCTATTTGAAAATTTCTACCATTATGCAGCTTTTGGGTCTAAAGTTCAAAGTGTTTGTACAAATACCTAACTTTTCTGACTATATGTGAAAAAAAAAAGGATTGGAGAGATTTATTTCAATTTTCAAACTTTTGTGTAAATGCCAGGCTTTGATCTATAAACCTGCAAACACCTGTACAAATCTGGGGGAATGACTGGCACGATAGGAAGTCTCCCAACTCTCAAGATTTTCATCATACTTTTCATTCTGTGGAACCTTATGATGAGGTGGAATGTGATTTGAGGGTGAGAAAGAAAATTTCACATATTATATTCCAAAATGGGTTAGCAGCATAAAGACATTAAAATTTCTGCTTACTTTACGAAGTATTGTCCCAATTCAATAATTCATTTTCTGCCCAATAATTAGCATGATTAGTCCAATTTTTCAAACTTCTGCAGCTCTGGCTAAATGAAAACCTCCAGGCAGCCTCTCAGTTGCATTAACTGAGAACAGCACACTGCTGAACTCAACAGAGATGAACACATTACTCCTGCTTGAACAGTGATTCTTAGAAATTAGCTGCCATAAAGGTCTTTTACATGCAACCAATTTTTTCATATCATATGCAATTAAGGACAGAATCCCTGTGAGTAAATGGTTACACCAGAAATACTTAAATATGTGTGCAAGCAAACAGAGAATCCAGCTGAGAATTGACTCAACAGTTTTCATTTTCCTCACAAAGTTACAGATCAAACCAAACAGTTTTCAAAATTCTAAACACCTAGCTATAAAACAGAGATGATCTGACATGCTACAGAAACATCAGAAAAAAAGGCAAAAGGAAGGCAATTCCAAAGCCTGACTCATAGTTTTTGAATGCCTAGGGTTAGCAATACCCCTGCTGCGGTTGCAGTCGTTTAAACCCCAAATAAATCCCTGCTCCCTCCAAGAGGAGGGATGCCGCCCTCCCCCAGTCTACATCCAGGCAGCTGTGCTCTCAGCTGGGGTCGGGAACACATCCAGCCCAAAAGTCAAACAAACCAAGCCCAGCCGGAGGGTTCAGCCGGGTCCATCCCTGCGCGGCTGCTCCGGGAGCGCCGTGCCAGTGGCAGGGACACAGCAGATTCCTGGGGATTCAGGGTCTGTGCTGTGGGATTTACACCTCTGGGATGCGTGATTTGCTAGCCCAGAGCTAGGCCAGACCACCTGAGTGGGAAAGTTGCTGTCAGTGTGCGGAACTATCCGTGTGCTCAGGTGACACCACAGCAGGAGAGTTTACCCCAAGCACTCACTCCCAAGTCCGGAGCTTGTTCTGGGGTGGTTCTGAACTCTCTGCCTCTGCACTGGGTGTTCCAGCGCGGCAGAGGCTCGCTGTGCACGGGCAGTGCTGGGAAGCTGTCAGACCACATCTGTTTTTTACAAGGGAGCGCCTCTTTTTTTTCATAAGAGCTGAGAGTTCTTGAGCTAAACTCTGCCATTTTCAACCACAGCTGTGTCCTGCTCACACCGCATCCACACTAATTAACTTTCGCTGAGTAATATGAACTTCCTGCAAAGATCAGTTAAATCTCAGTGCAAGCCTCAGAGTTAAAGATTTCACTTTAAAGGGAAGATTACGTATCAGCAGTTACTTTTGTCTGCTTCCATCCCTCTGGCAAATCTCTAATTACTTTAGAGGTTACACTTTGGCATACGCTTTCAACATGCTCCTCTTTCCCCAGTGTCCCAAGCTGAAGGTGGGGTGATCAAAGCAGTTGCTCCTTTGGTTTCAGGCAGGAAGTCTGACTTTCTCATCCTGCACAACTGTGTGTCCTGTGCTATACATTGCACAAGTATCAACAAACACACGTTACAAATTTCTTCCGTGTTTTGTGAAATGTGGGAATGGCTCTTGTAGTTAGAGAAGGAGTGCTTGTTTGCAAAGTATTCGCGTATTGGGGGGGGAAGAAAGAAATGGAAAGAAAAAGACTCAAAATTCCTTAGAAGTTCCCAAACCAATGCAATGGAGCACAACACCTTAAATGAGCCTTTCCTCAAAAACCGAGAAAGTGAACTGATCTACAAGTGGAAATTACGTTAAAACCAGAAATGGCAACCACACGGAAGGTATATATAAGGATTATAACTAGTCTAATACTCCTTTTCTTCTTCAGAATAATAACTTCATGATATCATAGCAGAAAGTATGTCTACTGCATGTTAGCATGTGAAATGAGCATACTACTGCCTTTTGGTAGAAGCAAGTTTATTTACATTTTAATAGCATGAAACTGACCTCTTTTTTTTTCATGGAAATCTCATCTAACTCTACAATCAATAAAGCCAGGACTGAGTATTTCAAGCATCATTACCCTGTATCACCATCCAAACTTAAGGCTCATTTGTGCCTCTGAATGCAGTGAGAACTCTGACCTTCAGCTGGAACGGGAGCAGCTCCATCAAGGTCAAAGGTACCCAGCAGGGAGGAGAGGACCCCGACCCTAGGATGGAGTGCTCACCAGCCTGGTCCTACAGGAAGATCTGGTCCTACAGGAAGACATTTTTTAATTATTTGACAGGAGAACGTGCCCCTATTTACTGCTGCCCGTGTCGGCAGTCAGAGGAGGTGAATACCCACTCGGAGAAGTTATTCAGTGCCCAGGGCCTCTGTTTTCCATCACAGCTCCAGAGGTGGAAAATTGAGGCTTCACAGCTCCTTACACAGATCCAGCCAGAGTTTCACTTCTGGGCAAACAGATTCTGGTTGATCTAAAGGTGAATGACTGCAGGGGAGCCATAGAAACACCCCCAGAGGCAAACAGCAGCTGTGAACTGTGGTCTCCTGATTTCCACACTGCAAGACATGCTGAGTTGTTTCCTCCAGTCACTGCAGTTGATGTGACACATCAACTGATGGCATGAAAATAGATGGATGTCCCTACACTAATACTTTTGTGGAGTACATTTGCATGTACAGATAATTCCTGTGTTATCTACCTTGAAAATACTAATTTATTCCAACAGCCCACTAGGGAATGTGCCAAGGATCCAGCCTGCATCAATTCAAGCAGGGGCCCTGGAAATGGGAATATCTGGCTTCAGTGCTAAGAAGGTCATGCAAGTCTTCTGCCAGGTTGCGTATAGAGTAATTCGCAGAAAAATAAACATAAACAAACAAACAAAACCCTGCAGACCTGTCATAATATCTCATTTTTTAAATCATTGGTTGGATTTTCCATCCTTTACATAAAACAACAATAAAGTTCCAGTTGGACTGTAGAAATGCCTTTGAAAACAAGCTCTCAAAACTTTCTGTATATTGTCAGTTGTAACTACTGCTATTACAGCAACATTTATTTGTGTTCTTCCAACCATTCAGGAATGTGTCCTTAAAGAACAATCTACACCCCAATGCATTACCTGAATGCCTCAGTCCTAAGTATCAGAAACATAGGCACATATTCTGTTCTACATTTTAACTTTTTGCTATTAGCTGTAATTTTCTGACTTCCAAGCAGCTGTAATAGCCCAATGTGACTTTATTAATTGAGTTCCTAATGCCAAGACCTAATATCTCCAGAAAATTAGTTCTGCTAATTCATCTGGGAGTTTCTTTCTTCCTACATTACTATGCAATAGAAACTTCTTTGGTAGATGACTGAAAATATGCAGAAACGTTTTCACAGAAGTGAATTCCAAAACTTTTAAAGAATGTTTGCATTTGTCACTATCAAAAAACTTGGCACATCTTTGTCCTGTAGACAAAGTAGTAGTAGATGTGTCAAGCTGACATGCCACATGAAATCTTTCAGACTCAAGGTACTAATCCTAATGTCTGGAACAGCTACCCAGCCTGCGGGTAATGTGCATTTCCTCACAACATGTCAAAATAAAACAATTATTGGGAAAAAAATCAAATCAATAGTATACAAAGTTACAGACTGGTGCTCAAAACAGGCAAACCACTGCTGCAGATGTATTTCTCAGCCTTTGAAGAAACACAATGATTATGCTACATGCACACTTTTTTCCCCCTATATATACCAAGATTCCCATGTTCGTGCAATGGGAAAACATTGCTCTTTACCCTGGATCTAAGAAGCACTTAGAAGAAGCTCCCAATATTATTTTTTCCTAAGAATATGTTAGGTACCTAAAAATGTCCTGATTCTTTTTAAAGTGCTTTTAAAACGCAAGGCTAACAGTACATTCCAAGAAGGTTTGTTTCTGAAGGCATTATATAGTGAGGCAGGAAAAGTGACCAAAACCTGTCTTTGCCTACTAATTAGTAAAATACACCCAAATGTGCTTTGGAAGTTCATTCCAAGGATTGTATGTGACATGCTCAGGGAAGAACGAATGCCTCCATCTCTTATTTACAATGGTCATTAGCACTGTCTCTGCCTGTTTCCTGTTTGAATAATCTGTTCATTTACCCAGAAAAAAAATAAAAATATAAAAAAGGGGTGGCATAAATGTAAGTGGAAAATGTGGGAAGTTGGCAGTGCGCTGCATCATGTTTGCCCATATGCTAACTCATTATATTAACATTCACATTTCAGGGCAAGAACGATAAGCTCCGAGTTTCCTCTCCTTCCTGCTGAATGTTAAAGCTTCTCCCAAGCACCGGGTTATAATCAAAAGGATAGGAAGAAATCCTACAGAAGTGGGTAAAAGGGGAAAGAGTGCGCTTTGCATCGCTGTAACCTGTGATCTTGTGCGAGCACTGCGCCGGCAGAGAGGGTTTGTAAAAGAAAGGAAATTCCTCTTAATGAGGAATGCTTGGGAGTAAAGTGATACACTGAAACCCAACTCCTCTCACTTGTCATGGAAGCATCCCCAATAAAGTAATGCGTGGGGGTCTATCACCCTGCCTTAACCCACACAGTTACACACACACACGCACGCCAAGAGGGATCCAGAGATAACAGACAGAGCCACCTTACAGCTCCAGAGCCACTTATCCTCACCATCAGCGTTAGTATGAGATGCAGAGGATGTCCAACTTACCCCGGTAACTGTTCCCAGGCTTGTAAAATTCTGGATCGCCCTCTACCCTGAGGCTGAATTCATTGTACCCTTCCCTCCTGGTGCCTTGGGCTCGCAGGATCCGACTGCAATATCCCTCGGATTTTGCGGCTTTCTCCAAGGTTTCGTCAGGAAAGCCCTTCACCACCAAGGGGAAAGTCAGCGCCAGGAGCCGCAGGGCCAGCGGCTGCAGATGCGCTCCCATCCTCGGCGCGCCGCACAACTTTTTGCGGCCGGGGCGGCGGTGCGAGCGGGCCGGGGGGCACGGGGGCACGGCGGGGCCGGCAGGGCTGGCAGGGCACGGCAGGGCGGGCTGAGCGCTCCTGGGCAGCCCCAGCCGGCAGCGGCCCCCAGCGTGAAGCTGCCAGGTCGGATCGGAGGGACCGGCTGGNGGAGGAGGGAAGGAGGGAGGGAAGTCTGATCTTGCCCAGATCCCGAGCTGAAGTGGTGGTTTGTTTCAGAGCGTGTGATTAGCAGCTCCGGGTAGTGTTTACTCAGGCGAGCTGAATTCACAGGGTTCGGTGAAAGAGCGGAGCAGGGGACGCTGCTGTCTCCCAGACACCCAGCGCAGAGCTGAGCCCACAGACCCGAAATTAATCACCCGCATTCCTGCCAAAGTCTATAGTTACTGTAGGGATAACAAGGCTCAAAGAATTTCCCGACAGCACTCCACCCTCCCGTCCTCCGATGCAGGCAGCGGACACGATAAACATTACCAACCAAAAAGCCCCTGCTCGCTGCGAGCCCGACGAGCGAGGAGCATTGGCCGCAGCTCCTCGGGTACCACGGAACAGAGACAGAGATGCGTGGAGGGGGCTGTGCCAGAAGCACGAGATCCTTCTTCACGCCAGCCTGCCGCTGTGCACACCAGAGAGTGTGCTCCCAACAGCTGCGAGCACAGCTCACCTCAGCGAGCGTGGGAGGTCTGCTCCAGTACTCGGGAAAATCCCAGCAGATGCAAGCAGGAGAAAGCAGGGCTCGTTATTTGGCTTTGCACGAGACACGCTGAGGCGCAACGACACTGAATGACTTATCTAAATCCACAAAAGAAGATTACAACGGTGGAAAAAAGGAAGTGAACCTAGACCCCTTGGGTCCCCAACTTCAGGGTTTTGATCCTAAAATGCTCTTCTCTCTCTCTCTCTCTCTCTCTCTCTCTTTCCCTCCCTCCTTCCACTCCTTTGTAAGTGAAGCAGAAAGCAGGACCTGAATTCTTTCAGGATGACAGATGCATAAGAGGGCACAAATCCTTTTCTAACCCCTTTATCCAGGATAGGACTGTAGCAGGTGTATGAATACAACTGTATTTATCCACAGCTTCCAAGAAGTATGAGAAACAGCGAGCACTTTTAAGTCATCCTGGACCCCACTAAGGCATTTGTTAGCATCAGATTTGCAAATTTTTGGGTTCCAACCTTACCTTTCGAAATTGATTACCAACAACCTCACGTTGTGTGTCAAATGAAGGTGTTTATTTAAGGTGTCTGTGAGGATGCAGGACCTTTATTTTCTGAAAGATTACTTGCAAGGTGTTTTGCTACTGTGAGCTTGTTCATATTTCAGTCTCTGTTACATGCTTATAAAGAATGTAAACTGTCACAGCCTCAAACTCTTCATTCACTAAAGATTATGTTAACAAAGATGGAATTGGTTGGGTGAGATTTTAGCTTTTGCTGCAAACACAGAACTCCTGGCAATGTCCCTCCACGTCCGTGAAGAGATGGCAGTCAAGCTTTAGTACCAAACTGAGCAGTACAATCATATTTTGAGGACATGCCTGCTTAGACACCTGCTGCAGTGGCTGGGGCTGACTACAGGGACTTCCACTGTTGAGAAAAGAGTTTGACTGGGGAAAGATAAGAGGTCTTTGCAGCACAAGATGCTTTTTCTGTTCCTCTCATCCTGCTGGAGGAAGGAGAATGAGCAATCCTGACCTGTAATACACCAAGTCTTCTGCTTCCAGTCTGCTCCCTTCACTGCCTGCCTCCCACCCAACCTGCCAGTGCGAAGGCAAATAGATCCTTCATCTTCAAGGCAACAATAACCACCCTGCTTTTGCTACTGGAGCCTTGAGTTGGCACAGTTATGCAGAATATTTAGTTTCATGCTTCCAAAGACCCATATTCATGTGGGTAATTAAGTGACTAAAGTTCAGCAATGTCATAAACTCTTGGGTCTCATTTGACCACGGTCTTCACCTCATTCATTAATGAGAATAAGCTTTGCTTTATGCAGGCTCCTCAGTCAAAGATGCTTGTGAATTTTATTAATTCTTCATATTTGACTTCTCATTTCTTTTGCTGACATTGATTGAAAAGCAATTACCTGACTAAAGTGTTCCTCACAGGAGCTGCACAGGCTTCTACACAATCCACCTTTGTTTTGAGCCAGTGTTGTGTTCTAACTCAACACCCCTCAAAGTGGTTTTAGTCCTTTTCAGATTTTTTTGGGTTTTATATAGGATAACTAATTCATCAGCATCTATTGACTCTTAGTTTCCAGTAGATTTTATGTCTTCTACTTTTTAATTCCTGAAATGGCTTGTTCTGTTACTTCTGGTACTTTTTTTGTTCAAAAGCATTGTAAAGTTTCCTAGAAAGGCACAACACGGTGTCTTGCTAAAAGGGAATGCTTCAGCTTAGCAACTGATATAGACAAATTGACCTGCACTGCCTACAGCCACAAAATGAGTAATTTGTTGTAGAAACGGTTTAGAGTATGGGCAATGTCATTAAGCACAGGCATCCTCGGGGGGTTTTCTGTTTGTTCTACTAATTAGTGTGTGTTTGCCTAAAGCATCCAGCATGATGTATCAGTCAGAGGTGCATGCAAACTGATGAGCCCAACCATCCATGGCTCCAGAGGAAGCCTCATAGCTTGGAGACTGCCGTGCTGCTTTCCTTTTTGCGCTTCCTAGGATGAATAAAGTTGCTGTCCATGACTATTAGGCATAACAATCATTATTGCGATAACATTGCATCTGATGGAGCAGTAATGGTTGGAGGAAACTTTCCCTCTCCCCTCCCCCTCACCTCCACAAATTTGGCTTTCCTAGAAAACAAAAATCATTCCACAATGGCAGCAGTCTTTATTACTTCTTTGCTTTCCCAGTAAAGGAGCCCATTTTTTCAAGTGGCATTTTAGAAGACTGCACTGACTGCTGCAGAATACCCCTGCATTGACTGGAAAATATGATAGAGGGCATTCAATAGTTTTTTTCCTTCTGCTTCTATGATTTCAATTAGTTGTTTGAAGTCTCGGGAATTGTCTACAAAGCAGCAATGTGCAATGCAATGCTTGGCTACACAACACCTGATTTTAGAGACCCTCGACCTCAAAGTAAACCAGTGCCTCAGGTAAATATCTAAACTGATTACATGAATCTTATACCCCTTAAAAGAGCCAGTTCACAGAGCAGAGGCCAAAAAATTCAGCCAAAATGAAACAGCAGGGTGGCAGATGCCCTAAATCTCACAGCCATCAGGTTCTTGATAAATTCTCTGGGCTGTAGTGTTCACCTCCCTAACCCAGAAGCTTTAGTATTTTCTATAAATAAATACAGTAATGATAATAACAACAGGGGATACATGTCTTTCACAAGATGTCTGGCAGGAGTGTTACTCGCTCTTCCACAAGAGTTAATGATTAAAATGCTCCTACAGAATGTCAGAGACAAATGGGTTTCAGCTCCTTGCTTGATTTGCAAGTCCTCAGATCCTCATCTCTCTGGAAGGTGCTCATTGTGAAAATTTAAATATTCTCAAAGCACTCTCAGTCCCCCATGGAAATTTTAGACTTCTAAAGTTGAACTGATGCTAAAATGGGAGAAAGTAGATTGAGGGTGCTGTATCAATTAGAATGGATTTTCTGGAGACAGATCTAGGGTGCATTTTTGTTCTCCTCGGACATTAATTGTATTGGGATCAAAAGCTCTCCAGGGGTTCAGGTGGTCACCTACCATCAAAAGTTTGCAGCAAGGGCGTTCTAAATACCTCTACTAAATTAATAGACATCAGTTGAGGAATGTCACCAAAAGTGACTCTTCACTTTTCCTCATGAGCTAAATATTCCCTTGCTCTCAGCTGCCAGAGCAGAGGATGCTGCTGTCCAGGCAAAGGAAGAGTGCTCCGGATGACTGGGAAACAACACTGCAGTACAATTTGCAATAAAACCTGGAAGGGCAAGAAGGGAATCTGAGGATTGCACTTTCTGAGGTGCCAATCTCATTTTCAGACCTTTGTGTCTTATTATAGATTTAGCTATTAGTCTAATTTGCATCTCTCTCCTTTCACACTGCTCCAGCAGTCACAGTCAGTTTTTCTAAAACAAGATAGAAACTCCCTCTATTGATTTAGATGGAATAATAACCCTGTTGCTATTAAAACCCCTCTCTATCTACAGCAAGAAAGAGGCTTTTCTAATACAGTTCTTGCTGTCTGAAGCATGTTTAGAAAGGGATCCAGAGATATCTGCTGTCCTATTAGACAAAGTAAAGAGCTTGGGAGACACTTAAAATGATTTCTTACTTCTCTGTAGCACTGTTCTCCACTTCTTTTCTCTTAAGAATCCAAGCAGTGACAAGTAATGACAGTTAATGTTTGCAGAGCTCTGTTCACCATTTACACCGCTGTCAGTCAATACCATGTATCTCCAAAATTAAACTTCCCAGCAGCTCGTTATATTTGCCTGTCCAGTCATGCAAGCCTTCAGCATATTTTCTCACTGACAATGCGGAGAGTTTTCATTTCCAGGCCATTTCATATAAATATTTTGTCCCTGACATGGTGAGAATAGCATCATATATATTACTGGAGGAGCACTGCAATGCTGAGAGGCAGAGAGAGCAGCTCTGTTCAGGTTCCTCCTGGGCTTAAATGGGGCAAACCCTCAATGAGGCTGGAAAATTGTGGCACAAAATACATGTTTTGAAACAGCACAGAGGCTGCAAAAGATCTAGAAAAGTCTATCCAGCACTCCAGATAACATAGGCAGAATGTGATTTAAATTAAGACAACTTTTGAATGGATTTTTCAAGATCAGAAGTTGACAGCTTATCTTCCACAGAGAGTCTACTTTGGGGAGGAGGTTTGCAAAAGAAAGACACAGGCTTCTTTGAATATTTAACTCAGAGTTCTATCTAATATCATAAAATAAATACATTCTTAAAAAATCTTTCCCTTTATCCCACACGCCTACTACAGTTCAATCTTGGGAATCCCTGAAAACTCCCAAGAGCAGAATAAACAACCAGTTCCTCAAAGCCTAGTATGAGCTTCATTAACCCCGAAAAAAATTCACTGCTTTAAACCTGCAGCACCAGCCATGTTTAGGTGACATCTCCTCCAATTACACCCAACTTTCTCCCTCAGCAGCCTCTGTGTCTGGGAACTTCCCAGCTTCCACAGACAGGGTAGAAAAAAACCCATAAAACCTCCCCCCAAAGTTTCATCTCTGCTCCTTCCAGCTAAGCCACACAATAACTCTGCAGGTATTTGTGTTAGTTTAAAACCTTAATACCAACCTGAAATTCAGCATCTTGGTAATCTTTTGAATCACCTATCACTGATTTTACATGATTTCATGTTCTTCTGTATCTGCCTTGACCTCTAACTTGACTATATCTGGCTAAAATACTAATGAATAGTAACCAAACTGAATTCAGCTTTTTGGCATCTATGGTATTCAGTCAGCTATCCAGCGTCTTCTTATCACCATATTTTGGTCCTTGAATTGCTCAACACCTGTGGATTGGCTGTTGCTTTCACCTGCTCACCCTGTATTTGTATTTCTCCAAGACATGAGGTACATGATAATGTTCCTATTTTTTTCAGTAGTTGAGCTCTCAAAGTCATAATATAAATAAAAAAAGAAAAATTTTCTTTACCAATTTTCAGGCTGGCTGTTTTTCCAGGAAGAACATAAAAAACACCAACTTACACTGTCTAAAAAAAGAAATGGTTTATATCTAGACAAATAACTTAGAAAAAGACACTTGCCAAATTTTACACATGCCCATTATTTATTCAATCAATTCATCCTCTTTTTAAAAAAGCATTTTTATAGTGATATAGTAAGTAATTTAATCTTCTGTCAACTCTGGTTTGAATAGGTCTTAATTAGACTGCAAGTATGGAAGGAAAATGTGCAGTAACACATCCCACGAACACAACAGGCCCAAAAGCAAGAATGACATCATGTTCAGAGACCAAAAAAAAAGAAAAAAAAACCCAAAAAAAACCTCAAAACCAAAACTAAACAGAAAAAAAAAACACCCCAGAAAGTAAAAACAACAAAAACTCACAACCAGGCAGATAATGGAAGGATGAAAAATTCTTTGGGATTTCTGGCATTGACCATGAAATCAAGACAGATAAAACCAAGAATAAATCATAAATACAAGGTGATGCCATCAGTGAACATTGGGGAGCTGGGGCTATACTTCAAGCACTCTGATATTTGCAGGATGGAATTGTCTCCCAAAGCAAGCTCTTTACAACAACCCCCTGCTACACGTTATGAATTTATTTTGCCCATGTTCTCCTGCTGTATTTAATAGCCGTTCCTTTTAAAGGAAATATTTACTGTACTGTGCTAGACCATTGCATCTTCTTTCATCATTAGCTGGCAGGTTTATTCAAACTTCAGGCTGCCAAGTGCAGCACTCCTCTGGTTTATGGGCTGTTGACACTTCCCTTACAAGACCCATTGTCCCTGGGAATCTAAATCAGCTACTTCTACCTCCAGCCTGATGCAAATTTAAAAATATTTGGAAGTACAATGAATTCTAAAGGGGGATGTGTTCATCTGACACAATGTCCTACCAAGGAGAGGGCATGGCCAAGCTGAGAATGCAGGACAAAGAGGAGACTTGATTCCAGAATTCATTCTGCCACTGAGGTCACCATGTCTCTCTGTAGCTCAGCTCCTTATCAGATAGGCCAGCAGAACACCTCCAGGTAAAAACATCACCTAAGAACAGACTATACCTTTGTAGTATTACAGCAATGTTTAAGGCTCTACAAGTATTAGAATGTGGTTTCAAAGCAGCTTTTGCACAAAGCAGCTTTTGCACAACAAAAGGTTTTTGGAAAGTTTTCTTTCAGTTCATTTGTGAAATTCAAATTATGCCAAGAATTGCTCGATACTTCTGTGGATGACCAGGAGCTCAGACAAACAGCAAATAGTGACTGCCCAGAGAATCCCTACAGAGAGATTCTGCAGTTGGGGATATTGGAAAAAACCCCAATAATTCTCCAGGAAAGTTTCTTAAATCTCAGATTTCCAGCTCAAATATTATAGGAGCTTTGGGAAATCTTCTGAAGATTTGCAGACACACATATTTTTTATATCAAAGGAAGTTTTGTGTCTGCAATTTAAAAAGGAGTCTAAACTATTGGACAGCAAGTGGGTAAAATACACATATATGAAGCCATTTCAAATATGGATATTCATATACATGGGGAAAAATATTACACATTAAAAGTTACCATTTTTTTGCTTGGTAAACAGATGGAAGATCAAAAGGCAAAGGTATGTTAACAATGTACTTCATTGTGTGTTCTGTGGACATATTTTAATTGTCATCAGCATACAAGGCTAAAACTGCAAGCTGGTAATGCAGAATGGGGTTTGTGGAAAGAGAAAATATGTTTTCCCACAGCAGCTGGTATAGCTGAAAAAAAAAAAAATCAAGCTTTCAAACACAGCAGCCCTTCTGCAGGTCTGAAAATTAGTTATTTTACAAAGGTAGTGCATGTTCACAACGATTTCTCAGAGTTCAGCTGGCTACACACTCATTAGTAGAACTCTGAGGAGAGAGGTGATTGGCACCTCTAAAGTAAAGAAGATGTTGAAGGGAAGAAGGAGGGAGGTGCCAGGGAGAGAGGAGGACAGTGATGAATTGGTGAAAGAGAGATATTTTGTAGCCTGCAGAATAAAAGGAAGGTTTGTGTGGCAGAGCAATCCTGGAGAACGCCAGAAAACAATGTCTGCAGCAAACTCCTGGGTCTCAGTGTCCTAAATTTTGCTATAGTTTAGTTTGCAGGCTCAACTTTGGAAAGCATTTTCCAAGTTTTCCTTCATGGTACAAACAGAGAGAGGCAGAGACTTTGCTGGGACATGCCTGGGAATGGCAGCTGGGAACTGTGTGCTCGATGGATGTCCCCAGAGGTTCACTGTGTCCTGGAGGAGGATGTCCCCTTACCTGAGACACAATCCATCAGTACCCTCAAGCACAGGGAAAATTGTCAGCAAATTACTTCTATGGAGTTTTTTTCAGTATCTGCTTCCCAGGTCACATTTTTGCCTGAGCAGACAATGAAGTCTGACAGGGTCCATCCAGATCTTGGTTCTGAAAGCTGTCAGAAATTCACTTGGAATGGTTCTGCCTGAATCAGAAGAAGTATCAAGGGAAATTCTGGACACAGAATTATGTATACTGCTCTAACCCCACTGTACAAAACAAGCCTAGAATCCAACGTATTCACAAAATACATCTATCTTTTTCTTTTTTCCTTTTTAAAATTAAATCACAGGAGCAATGACAGGGCATGGATTTCTCAAACTACCAAGTGTCCTGCCTTCTCCTGCCCAAAGCACATAATTCCATATTTCATCAATCCCCTTTCTCTCATTCAGATTTCATCATTACTTTGCACTGTCACATAAGAAAGTCAAGTGTAAAATACCAGTGTCCAAGAAACAAGTTTTATACCTTTTCTATGCAGAAGTGTCTCAAAAAGGTTCTCAAAGTTTCTGCTGTTAGTAAAATACACTTAATTTGCTTCTTATCCTTCAAAATGTTGTTTCATTTCACTTCAAACCTCTCTTTCAAAATAGTCTGTTTCTTTCACTTCTAATCTCTCAAATAATGTCAATGAATATAATTCGTAAGCGTTGCGTTTTCCCTTAAGAACAAGTAAAACCATCTTTTTAATTTTTTTGTTTGTTTTGTTTTGTTTTGTTTTGTTTTGTTTTGTTAAAGTCAAGGTTTTCTTAGAGTAAAACAATTCCACAAAAAGGTTATGATGAAAGGGTCTATGAGAAATAAGCAGTCCTTTACTCTCAAATGTAAGGATATGAGGAGATTGCACTGTGGAACTGAGAACAAGCCCAGCAGTCAAGAGCACTTTGTTTTCAGTTGATTGAATGAAAATGTCTTTAAAAAAAAATTAACAAATGTACATCATTGGCCATCAAAAAACTTGTACTGTATTGAAACTGCTTTATGCATGAAAATAAATATTTGAACATTGATCATATATTATTCTAATATTGTACATAGCATTTACATAGACATGGTCAGCTGTAATTGCAATCTGTATATTTTAGTTATAAATCCCAGAAAATAAGATTAAGAGGTGTGCATATAAGTACATGGACCTATATATATCACTGAATATTTTGAATTGGGAGGGACCACAAGGCTCACTGATTCCAAATAACCTTTGAAAAGCATTAGCAGTCAAAAATAATAATTATATTATTTATTATTTTNTATTTTATAGATGTACATGATATAATAATGTATATTTATATTAATTAATGAGATTATTGCTAATAGTTAATTTAAAATAATTACTCAATAATGGTTAATTTTAAGTAATTAATAATTAATGACTGCTGTAAAAATTATAAAATTACATTAATAAGTGCAGTTAAAATTACAAAAATATTAGAAAAAAATTACTACAGACTAAAACTGGAAGAGGTTCAACTTGCTCATTTTATTGTTTTAGTCAGAACAAACTCAAGGCAAATGGGCCTAAAACAGTTATTGTAGACATTCTTCTTCAGAAATCTGTTTCAAAATTACCAGTTGAGTAAATTTGTGCTAAAATAAACTTCATGAGATGGCAGCTGCCCAAAATATTTGAATGAAAACCTTGAAAAGCCTAAATTGACTTTAAGGTTAACAAACTATGATATAATAACAGGGATGAAATATATCTACAGTAGGGTTGGTGCATCCTTCTCC
This sequence comes from Bombycilla garrulus, assembly GCA_013400315.1. Taxonomy (NCBI): domain Eukaryota; kingdom Metazoa; phylum Chordata; class Aves; order Passeriformes; family Bombycillidae; genus Bombycilla; species Bombycilla garrulus. The sequence goes on along the minus strand of VXBU01017912.1, from coordinate 141,318 downwards.
CCTCCTTGGCAGTTTAATTATTTCATTAGTAAAATGTGTGAAAAACATAATTTTAATACAGAAAAGTTTAGTTAAGAGGAACATAAATATATCCCTCCTACATTTGTATCCACTCACTATTAAGAACTCACGATCATCCTCTGCTGCTTACCTACACCACAAATAACTTGAGACAGTAATCCAGGAGCCATAAAGTTAAATTTTTAGTATTTTGTAAAAAGAAAGTCTTTATGCTCTTTCACTCAGTAATATAAATCATATTTATGATTTATAAACTCGGTCCAAAGCTCACTCCATTCCAAAGTAGACCCATTTATGAAAAGTTAATCATAACAACTATTGACAAATGTGCTATTGACAACTGTGATTGGATCACAGGAACAATACTATGAAACTTCACAGCAAAGAATGCACTTTTCAAGCCACAAAACATTCAAAAGTTTATTCTGGAGTGTTAAGGTTTATAATAACATGCGCAGAAGTAACTCTCTTGATTTGTCACTAACTAAATCCCAAATAGCGTAGTAGGACATTATTTCCCATTGTTTGATAAGGAAAAAAAATACATGCAGTCTGTTTACTACAAGTTCTACATATACAGATAACAGCTTTTGAAAATTATAAAGCATTTGGAAAAGAAAATACATTTTAGTTTGTCCTCAGAAATTATTTGAAAATCAAAGCCGTCTAAATACATAGCAAGATATTTTTGTAAGATATGTGCACAAAGGTAATGGCCTCAAAGGTGATTTAAACTTGTAACTATGGAAACCATATCCTTTTTTAAAAAATCTAAGGCCTGAGATTACTGAAATTGAGAGAAATATAATGAAATAAGCTATCTTCTTGACCTGGACATTTCATCAAAGGACATATCCCCATATAGAGAGACTACGTACAACCTCTGAAGCAAAAATTATCTCACACCCTGAAAATGCAGGGAGAGGTTTTTGGGAGTCAAAATGCTGCCTGACTTAGCTCTCTCTAGACACTCAATTTCATAATTTCACCCCAATTCCTGATGAAAGGTCAGAGCCGTACATACTGTGCAAATTCAATACCTTCATTTGGGCATCTTTATATGTAGTGGAAGTGAAAAGATCAACAAAAGGACCTGTGATTTCCCCGACTGGGCCTGTTCCACCCTAATTGAAAGTACAATGACATTCCTGCATCTTACAAATTCTCCCACTGAAACAGAGAAGATGTCTCTAAAAGAACAACAGGTTGTTGAAGCAGAAATATCTCACACACAGGAAAAATCTAAATTACATTTGATGAAATGACATTTTTGAAAAATTACTGTGGAATATTTAGAAAAATCCTTGCTGATGAGAGAAGGTACCTTGCACCATGAGGAATAGATGGAGAAAAATGGGTCACTCATAAATACTTTTCTGTGAGAAAATTAGACCTAAAATTACTGCCTGGAGTGCCAAATTCTTAGAGTATTCCTTTGCTCTACTGATTGCAAGAATTTATGGTCACATACAGGTCCTCACTATTTAATTTATGCAGTGTGTGAGGGCTCACAGGAAACACAAAATGGGCTTGCATCACAGCTGTTGAAATATACTGAGGAAAAGACAAATATGTGTAGGTTTTTCCAAAATCAGAGAAAACCCAGCACCTCATGTTTTCTAGAGGAGTAGACAATCAAAAATAAGGAACCATAAGCTACGAGTAAGTAACATCCACCTGTGTATCTGGAGTTAGTGGGTGAACTAGGGTTCAAAAAATACCTTTAAAATTACATATTAAAAGAGTTACAGCTTTTTGAGGCCCATTTACAGATGATACTTAGAGAGTAACAGTAACATGGTCATGAAAGATATCAGGATAACACCTAAAGGTGCAAAGACTTCAGTAGGATCTCCTGAAAGAATTAAGAACCTAGCTGTGTTGATTTTTTTATAATCTAATTTTTTCAGTGTTTTATTTGTGCAACCTGACACAGATGCTAAATTATGCACTCTTATAAAAAGCCTTAACTACTTTGTGAAAATCACATAAACAGGTAAACATAATTTACATTCCCTTTGTAAAGATATCAGCATTTACTACAGCAAGTGCAGGGCATTACAGTAGCTGGTCATTAATGCCTAAGCATTCATTTAACTACCAAGAAAATCAATAAATTTTGCACTTAGAATGTTTGTTTTGTCATTTCAATTTTTTTTTCAAAGACAGAAATAAATCTCACACTTTGATTTACCACAAATAACACACTAAATAATAAAAGGTGGTACCACTGCAGGTGCACAATAACCATTTAAAAATTCAAAAGCCAAAAACATCACCCTGGGAAAAAAATAGAAACCCTTATGAGTTGGGGAAATATGTTTCTTAAGCAGTACCTTATTTACTCAAACTGTGGTTCTCAAAGTCTCATGTGAAGCTGGCAAATGCAGAACAACTTGATGAAACATACTTATAACTGACCTACAAAATTATTGCCAAAGACAAATAAAATTAAGTGTAGACTGGAGGAACCAATGGCAAGGTGAGTAAAACAAATAAAAAATATAGCAGCCCTGAATATTTAGTTCCAGGACTCATTTGCAGTATCTGAGTGGTGGTCTTTTGGGTGAGTAAGATATGAAATAAAGGGAAACATGGTTTTTACAAGATCCAGCTTCAGTGATCAGAGGAGTGAAGGTAAAAGATTCTCAGAAAAGAGGAGGCATTTGTGTCAAAGTTACTTTGTGATGATTCTTAGGTCACTGTGGTCTCAGAGCCCCTCAGAGAAAGAACAGATTAATAATATACAGTAAAGTGAAAACTATGAAGAAGGAGTGTCAGATCTCTGGCTGGAGTTTGTCCCATTCTGAGATGTGGAGCAATCAGAAATGATTCCAAGATTATGGCCAAACCATCTTCATATGAATACGAGGCATCTCATTCCATTCTTGTAACTTAAAGATTTATTTTAAGGCTTTTTCATATGTTTTGTGCTTGATCAGAAGGTTTCCCTGGACATGGAAGGAAGGTAAATCACCCCTAAAAAGAAGGTTAACATTTCACAAAGACAGTGAATCCACACCAAATCAAATACACTCGGGGACATTTTAAGAAACTGTGTTTAGGAGCCTGGTTTGTGGAGACATAAGTCTTAGGTGACAAAATAAGCCTAGTAAAATTTCTATCTTTGCTTTTTAAAAGGTTCTGATGATTCAGCTGTTGCAGAATTGCATATTTTTGAGCTACAAAAGATATCAAAACATCTTGTACTACTGACTGTTCCCAAAGCTAAGGAAAATAATATATTTCAGAAAAGGTGAAAATTAAAGGTCAAAAAATGACTATGTCTCAGTAGAGATGGTGGAGCAACATACCAGTGTCCAAATCACCACTCTTTGCATATTATCAGCTTTCTTCTAATTTTTATGTAACGGATTGCAATAAACAGATTGACAATAGTAAAAATAAAAATAAAATACCTGTAGCTTGTGTTAAAGAAACCTCAGTCAGTCCTGACCTAATTAAGGATATTTTTCAAAAGTACTCCCTCATAATGAAAATATAAGCCTTCCCCTGAAATGCTGCCAGGGAGATCTTCCTCTGGGATTATAATTGTCTACAGCAGTGGAGAATTAGATTAACTGGTGCCCCAAGTGATTTTCCACTAATGAATTGTGCTGCTTTGTTTCACTTCTTGTTTAGATTTCTTTAGGTCTTCGCCATTGTCCCTCCCCCAGAACACATGTTCTACCAAATGTGGGGAAGCTGTATTTTGGGTTGTAATGGCAGGCAAATGCTCCATTACATAAGTTACATTAGTCTTGTTGCAAAGAGAACTTGAAGTGCACACTGAATGTTTAGTGAAGGCAGAAAACAACACTGAATGTTGCAGAAACAGTGAGGCAACAGATTTTGGAAAGGATCAGACATGCTCATTCCAAAAGTATGTGCAAGAAATGAATCAAACTATTTATACTAAACTACAGAATAAAAGTGTTGTGCATAGCGGTGCTAAAAATGGGATTTCCTCAGTTCTAAGCCTCCTTCGTGCCTAGCTAAGGTGACTTGGAAAACAGTTGAGCTCAGAGCTGTCCACCACTTAAGCATGAGGTGGCAGGGTTTGGAAAGTATTATTCAAAGTTAGAGTCATGATGACCATAGCACCTGCAAGAGAAAACTGTCAAGATATTTTTAAATGGCCTGACAAGTTCATCAGCAGTGACTGGTTAACCAGAGAAAGCTGAAACCCAAACATCTCCAATCCAAAGGGACATATTGTCATGAGTTTAAGAGGGATCATACCTATTCTTTTAAAAACCTACCTTCTATCATCAGATTTTAAAATAAAAATATCTAATTATACCCTTTGGTAAGGTACCTTAAGTCATAGCTAAGGAGAAATGCATATGCACCTGTGAGCCAATCTCTAAGTTCACAATTGCACTTTTTCAGATGGCTCCTTTTCTTTGGTTTGTTTTTTTTTTTTTTAATCGAAGCCCAACGTATGCTAACAGGAGGCATAACTTTGTATCCTTCTGTTGTAATGTACAGCTATGTACATTATTTATGGGTTCTGTCACTTCAGGCTCCTATACAAAAACTGTGCTAAATCCACAGGGTAGTTTTGGTGCCAAAATTACACAGAGTCTTAAAATCCTCAGTCAATGCCACCCACCCACCAGATGCTTAAAGATGTCTAGTTATGAGAAACAACACAGAATAATAAACAACCTTAATATCACAGTGCAATTCCAGAAGGAATTAATGCAGGAGAGCTCCTAATCAAAAAGGCTGACACTTGTCTCCTGAGCCACTTGGAATATGCATGCCACATGCTTTGCACAGTTACTAGATACCAGGAATATCTCAGTTTCATCATAATATATTTCTGGTTTATGTTGTTAAGAGCATATGGCAACAGCCTCCTAGCTGGATGGATAATTAAAGCAAACCAGCCTGAGGAGGGGGAATTAAAAGCAGCATCGCTTGACGGATACCACAGGGTCTGTTTGAGGGGGGTGTTGGTATTTTTTTAACTCCTTTGAATCTTTAATACACATCAGTTTTATAAAAGACCATGAATGTGGTTAAAAATGGTCTCCATCAAGTTTTTTTTTCCAGTAATACAAGTTGGTCTTAAAATAGAAGAATGTATTCACCTTTGTGAATAAGGATGTGCTCCACAAAAACACTTATGCAATATCCGTGCCTTTTGCTTTATGTCCCTTTCATTATTTCTTTTTTGAGAAATTATCCATCATTTTTTTTCCAGGCAAAGCTGGAAGATGCTGGAAGGAACAATATTTGGAGCAGTGATCAAACCTTGATGCCAACTTCTCCCCGCCTTCACTGAGCTTTGGACCTTCAGTGACTGGGTCAAATAGTCACTTTATAAAATGTGGTTATTTGTCACACACAGAAATGCACAAACACACACACCAAGGAAAAAACATGGTTCATAAAACATTGTTTAGAAATTGTGTTTCAGTTCCAGAACTCACCTCATTGCAGAGAATCTCCTAGTAAGGTACAATAAGCTTCAATCCACTATCTCTTTTTGGACAGCCCCAAATTTATTTCTGCAGCTCAAAGCAGGGCTGGGGTAAGCCAGGTCATGTGCAAAGTGCAATTTTATTTCACGCTGGTAGAGCTTGTGCTTATCATGACAAACAAAGGTTTTTTGAGGCAGTGCTTTAATTTCTAGGAACCAGAATAAACTTTCTATCTAATCTTTGGTCTTTCTAGAGGAAGGAAATAATTTAGGCAATATCGCCTTAATTAATAGGCAATATTGCCTAAATTATTAATTTTGTCAAGTGACAGTCCATAGAAAGGAATTTTGAGCCCCTTACCCAGGACACAGTATTAGTTTTTTCCAATATGTCAGTTTAAGCATGGACAGATCACTTAGGTTTCTTTCAGTTTTAGTTCCTTCAACAGCAGGATGAGATATTATGAAGAAGATGATTTACAATGCTTAGAAATACTTTATGACAATTTTATTATGTATTTGTCTCATAAGACAGTATTTCCACAAGAGAGTGTGGGCATAATTTCAAATAAATGAGGTGTTATAACAGTAATAATTCTTTTTTTGCACTTCTATTGTTGTTTTACATTGCATTTATTCTCAATGTCAGAATGTGTTGGTTTGTTATAAGAACAACATAATTTATGTTTTCCTGCTCATCAAAAATACCTTGACAATAATCACTCATTTCAACCATGAGTATGAGCTACATGCATGAACATTTAACTGAAAGGCAAACAACACTCAACTGACAGATTGTCACCATGGTGTTTTTACTTTGGTCTGATTCTGTTTATTGTGAAAAGGAGAACAAGGACTCCCTGCACATTGATTTTTCCATCACAGAAATGTGCTCAGTGAAGTGGTGTTTGCGGCATGGTGCTTCAGGTGTTTGTGCTCAGAGGGAGACGCTGGAGAAGAGCATTATTTGGCTCATTCAGATTCTGAATATAAAATGTAATAAGTAGATACACAATATTATGGAGGTATGCCAAGGGAGAGAAGTGAAATGCAATAAAGAGCAATTCTCTAGCTCATCTCACCCTGGAGCCTGTAAAATTAAACACACCACTTGTGTGGATTTGCTTTTTCAACAGTCCCAGTTTTTGTTCAGGACCACACCACCCACAGCAGCAACTCCTAGCACAGCATTCAAAGCATTTGTGCTTCCAGATGCAGATAGGCAATGCAGGAACAAGCAGGAAAAGGCAACAGTTATTCAACTTTCAAAATACAGATGAGTCTTCAGACAAGCTCACTCCAGCTTCAAAACCCACTCTAACCGCTACTGGAGCTGATGAAAATTATACTAAAAACAATAATGAGCTTTTTCTTTTAAATCCTCATTTAATGTTTTCACTCAAAGGTTGCCTTAATGCAAGAGACGGTGGCACTGGCAATTGTGCAGAGCTCTACAGAGTTCATTCCAGATTTTTATGTGCTTTGCTTGACAAGGAAAGCAATGGCAGTGTCTGTTCTGCATCAGTTCCTCAAATCTAGAATTTCACAGCAATTTTGAGAAACGAGATTGATGTTTAAAATAAGCTACTCCTGAAAATAAGAATCACAGGAGTCTAACTGGATAATGGTACAATAAACTACCTGGGTTCCAGTGAAAACCAGACCTATAAATTTATACATGCTGTAATGCTGAGTAGGCTGCACTGATTTCCTCATTGTACATACTCTCCCTGCTTTATGCATAGGTACACTAAATAGAAACCAACATCATGGACCCATGGACTCCAAATGTCAACTCAGGATCACAAAAAGAAAACCACCTTTAAAGTAAAAAACTGATAGACTCGAAGTATATTGTGTAATTGAAATAAAGTTAACAATGTTATATATATGTACCTATGCCATAGACATCAACTGAATCATTCTCTCTATAAAATACTGGGTTTCATCAGTTTGTCCCAATAAGTTATATTTTCTTGACACATCATTTACCCTCTTTATTTTTTGTTGTTGTTGTCATGCATTGGCCTGAAATATTTAGGCATAAATGCAACCTGACTCCATTCCAACAGTAGCCATTGCCCTAAGTTTTTTGTCGTGGTGGATTAGGATTCTTTGATCCTAAGAAGAGCAGATCCCAGTTTCTGGGAGTCCACCCTGTCCCGGGCGATCCCAGATGTGTAAAAAGTCCTTGTTTCCAACCTGCCTGCTGAAGAATCAGTCTGGAGTCTTCGGCTGTTGTTTTCAAGGCTGTTTTTATTGTTATCTTATCACAGTTTCTTTTCTGCCCTGCTGCAAGCTACCCAGCAAGAGAGTTTGAGGCACTCTGCCCGCCCCCAAGCCTGAGCTGTCTTTTTATACTATCAACTATGTAATTAATGTTTACTGCTAATTTCCAATCTGTGACCTCTTACATTATATTGTCCAGTTTTCTAACAAACCAGTCCTGTCTCAAAGATGGATGGCAAGAAGGAGAAGAAGAAATAACATACCATGTGTAAAAAATCATCCATCTTGTCTCTCAGACCCCCCTGTACAGAGTTTCATACCCCCCTGGACAAAACCGCAAACTTTCCTCTCTTAATCTATAATTACTACCATTTAACTATTTAAACTTTGGTGACTTGCTGTTCTTCATACAAAGTTGGTAATTTGTTCCATGGGTTAAAATCAAAGCCACAGGCACTCTCGGTGGCAAACCAAGGTCTCAGACCCTCCTGCCAGGGCTAAAAAGCCTCCTGGCCAGGGTTCAAGTCATTCAGGAATGTCATAGGAACCCCCTGCGTTCTGACACCAGTTCACAGAGCCAAAGACCACATGGCTCAAGCTGGAGAAATGGCATCCTGCATTGGGAAAAGGCTAAATTCTGTAGGTTGAATACATTTGTTGCCAGACTGAACCACAGAATGTAACAAACTGTCAGGAAAGCAATAAAGGTAAAAAACAAATGTATTTGAATTTTATGTTAAATTATATATTTAGCTCATACGTCTCTACAAATTTTTCCTCACTGAACTGTTAAAAGCATCTTCAGAGTGACCTTCACTGCTGTATTTTCATAGTACCTAGTAATGATTAATTTTGTCACATGAATAATATAATATCTTATGGATAGCAAATCTCCTAACTGATAATCCCTTCTAGTTATTGAGGATTTATGTTCTACAGTACATCAATCAGAAAATGTCAGAACAAGGGGTTTAGTTCAATCCAAGAAAAAGCCAAGTTTTCCTAAGTCTACTTTATTTCCCAATAATATCTCTATGAAGCAGATAGGTGCGAGGTATTTAAACAGATTTTAATAAATCCAGGTCAATCCTGGACTGACTACTAAAATCTTACGTCACTTTTTGAGAAAATTCTTAGGGAAATTATTTTGGGAGAGTTATTACTCAAAGAATTCAATATTTAATGTCATCAACCATATTAATTACATTTTGCTTATCAAAGTAATCCTGAAAGAACAAAGAACAGATACTCTTTTAATGACATTTAACTTCTGACTATTCTTCCTTTGATCAAGGAACAAGGAGGGACCTAAACTCCTACAGTGGTTTTATGATTCAGGATTTAGCACAAATTGTCTACTGGCTTACAATTTAACTTCTTTGACTTCCCCAGTTCCTAGAAAGGGCATTTATTCAGGAGGCGTTTAATTTTTCCCTTAATTATTATATCAAAACTATAAAACACAAGAGCTAAGCAGCAGATTATTTACATACCAAAAGCTGGAGGCTGGTCTGTTGAAAAGTGTGTTAAATCCCCCAAAGCTTTCAACAAAGACTAGGCTGCAGCCTGAGAAACGTCTGAATCTATTTAGCACTTTCGGAGGAAAGCATAAGGAGCAAAGAGAAAACAAGGAAAATGTTTGGATTTCAACTTCCAGTATTTGGGTTTGCAAATAACTTATTCTAGAGACCAAGTACAGCTCTAGAGCACAAATGTTCTTAAAGCATAAAAATGCTGGGCTTTGTTTAGATTCCCAAGATGAAAAGCCAAGCTCAGATTTAAAAGTGCAAATATTGAACACAATCAAAGCATTTCTATTTACCTGAAAATTTAATTCCCTGAAGAAATATTACAGCTTAAGGAATATATGCTAATTTTGATTGCATTTATAAGCCAACTGAACAAAACCAAACTCCCCAAAATAACTTCTAATGAAAAAAAACTATTCAGACTGTATGAAAGTTTCAGCAACTAGACTTCAATTAATATGCAGGCGTAACAAAAGGCAAACTTAGCTAATTCTGTGGAGTGGGATGCAGCAGGGAATCTGCATTTTTTAGGTGAATGCCAGAAAGGGTATTTTAACAACAATTAGTCTTAGTGCCTGAAGTCTCCAGGAGGTTTATGAACCACCAACACAGTTCTATACCCTTGTCCTGGCTGGGAAGATGATCTCCATCATTAAGGCTTCCTCAGGGATAATTAAAGATCCTTCAAGGTGTACTGAAAATGCAGAAATTCTGATGCAGACATTTAGGACAGGAATAAATTCTGTCCTAAATTCTGATGCCAAATTTCATACTTCCTTAAGACTGACCTAGAAAATTTGTCATTGTGAATTGAGGAGCTGGGACTGAAAAATATTATTGATGTATGGAGACAACAACATTTAGGCAATATCAGCAAGTCATGCACACACACACGTGCCCAACATAATATTTGCATGCTTGTCTTTCAATTACAGCACAAAGTTTAGGCAGGTCACAGATAATAACCTATTACTGCTTTTTATTCTTGGTCCCATAGTCATTTCTACCATTATTTGACCTGATCTTCACCTAATTTCAGACTTAAGTTTTAATATTTATCTTTTCTAAAATTTAGAATTGTTGGGAAGGATGAAAAGTTAACAGAAAAGTTTTACAGAGATGAATGCTTAGGAGAATTTTTATAGAAATGAAAGCAAGTTCTGATATATAAAAGAGATTGCACGGGTTGCTGCTGAAGCAGCAGAGTGAACAAAGGTTAAGTCGAGTTGGGAGGTTTAGAACAATGGCTTAGTAGAGTTAGATGGAAGAAAGTCCAAAAGGTTGAGTGGTCTGCAAATAAGACGTTGTTTCTACCAAGAAAAAGAGCATAGACAGACAGAAAGATGTTATTCACAAAGACAGAAGAAAACTCCACTGCAAAACAAGTGTAACTGTAACTACTAACTCAGATGATTGATTAGTTACTAGCATAGTATGGTAATTTTAGCAGTTTTGATGGGTTATATGTAAATGTAAAGGTTTTGTGTATAATGTTAATTGCTTGTTATATTATAAGATGCAAAGCAAAGAAAGAGTTATAATGCTTTGTAACATGTATAGAATCAGACTTCAGGACACATGGCTCGCCTTTGGCCAGCAGCCATAGGCATTACCCACAACCCCTGACTTCTGTAACTCTGACTATGCAATAAACAGCATTATATTAAGAGTCGTCTGGAGTCTCCATCTCTCTGTCAGGCTCTTACAAGAATGAGCCCAAAAAGAAAAAAAAAAAAAAAAAAAAAAAAATTAAAAAAAAAAGTACTGCCTCTCTAGAGACTCCCCAAGTCTCTAATCTCTCTCTTATCACTTAGGGCCTGACAGAACATGAAAAGGATTCTCAGATTTTAAGATAATACTTATGGTGTGAAGAGGGGATACTTCTACCAGCCCCAAATCTGTTGACAGGGATGAAGTCCACTAATGCTTGAGAGATTCAATGCTTCAAAACAAGTCTTTATTTCTGGCTAAAGAATTCTGTGCCAGACCCTGACAACCTCCCAGAGCTCCAGCTTTCTGCTTGACAGAGATAAACAGTTATCTACTATACAAAAATAAAAGGAATCCACTGCATTTAAAAATATTTTAGTGATGTACCAACCAGGAATGAGTCACTTGCACTTGGAATTTTCCCCTCCTTGATGTCTTAACACATGGTACCCAGGAAATCAGATAAATAAGCAATACAGTGAGAACCATTTCAACAAATCTGCCCATAAAATGGTGAAAGCGGAATTACAGTTCAGGTGCAGTATTTGGAAATGGGATATTTGAAAAAGTCTATCATACCAAGATTAAAACTGTAAGACTTTAAAACTCATCTTGTTTTCAAACAGATTGATTACCATTTTCATCCTTTGCCTCCAGATCCAGACATGTTCTTAAAATATCAGTGACACAAAATATTCTGACACATTTTTAAGGGGCAGATAAAAAAATCAGGATTAAAAAAAAAAAACCCAAAAAAACCAGAATTATAGTTCATGACTAAATATAATTAATTTGGAAGACTTACTCAAAATTTCCCCATCTCCAAGAAATTTATTAATGTTCATCAAACATAAATTATTTATTCTTCTAATGAGTTACATAAATTGAGCACCTTCTCCAAGTAGAAGACAGTGGTTTGTGTCTTTTATGCAAAACTAAGGTCAGATGTCAGATGATAGAATTGCAAAGTAATTCATCAGAACAACATAAAACTAATTTTGCCAAAATTTTTTCCAGTCATCTCTTAGATTAAAAACACGTTATGCCTGTTTACTAGAAGAGATTTTTATCGATCTTACCCTGAAAATAAACCTTATGCTTATTACCATGTTGGATCTGGAAATTTTTACCAACAATTGATGTAAAATCCCAAATTTTCATTACAGTATTTTGTTCTCTGGTAAACATCTTGTACAAATAGTACAGATATAAAACTCTTCAAAGAAAAACTTCCTTAAATTTTTTGGTTGGTTGGTTGGTTGGTTGGTTGGTTGGTTGGTTGGTTGGTTGGTTTTTAACAAGATTAAACTTGTGTTTGGCCACACACAAAAGAATAAGGCTTTGCAAAGCAGACAACCTATTCTTACAGATTAGATATCTCATATTTATTGAGTAATCCCAAGAGGCTTGGAATGGATAGCATTTATCCAAATCTCTCCTCCTTATCAATGCAACTCTCCATTCAAGTCAGAGGCCAATTGCCCAAAGCCATCTATTTCCAGTATATTAATTAGGTGCATGGATACCTTTGAGGATCTGGAGCATCAGATTTCTGACACCGTTACATATATTTATGTAAAACATGACAGCAGTTTCCTCTTCCTCAATGCCACCAACCCAGCAGCTACATGTGACATTAACCAGCAGCTCTGCAAGCCCCCACCAGCAGCAGGACTGGCAGCGAGGCAGCAAGCCAGCTTCTAAATTGTTGGAATTCCTACCTGGGGTCCTGTGATAGGGAAACCCCTGGGAAGTTCTGTGTTGGGCTTAGAAATGAGGCAGATGGGACTTGTTGGAATTTTGGTCTTAGATAGTTTATTATTTTCTTATTAGTTTATTGTTTTGGTTGATAATAGGTTTGCATCCTTCTAAGACATGCTAGTAAGACATAAAATGTCTACTTTTAAAGATTTTTATATAGATAAGTTACCTAATTAACTTCTATAGCATATTTAAAATGTATTTTATTTTTATTTTATCACTAGTAACTAATTATCTGTCTGTCTATGCAACTTTTGCAAAGCAGGTGTTTCTGTCTAATGAATTTGTGCTAGAAAATGGAGTAGATGAAGAAGGAAGAGGAAGATAGAGTCATGCTTTATTCTCTGTTTTGTATCTTATTTGTTGTCATATTAGAAAAAACTTAAAATTTAAATTTTTCACCCTGAGATAAACTATAATTGTATTATTATTTATTTCACACACTAGTCAATTCCAACTCATTCTAAAGTCTAGGAAGCTTTCTCTATGGATGGAGGTTAAAGGCAGTGCTCTCCAGAAGATTAGGACTTCTTCTCAGGACAGGCAGAAGTATATTCCCTGTGCCCTGGATTCCAACACTAAACCTGCAGCAAACCAAGAGAAAATAAAAAGGAAGAGGTATTAATTGATGCTAGCCCACAGCCAGATTAAGCTGTTCCTGCTGTTTTTCCCGCAGCTGACAGGCCGCGGATGTCCGGGAATTAATCTGTGGAGGTTGCAGTGGCGGCATTTGGCCAGCAGGTGGCGGTGGTCGTGACCAGCGCTGCTGCTGGATCTGCCATTCCAACCCCTGGGAATCGCCGGGGCCTGCTCTCCTTCGTCTGTCTGTCTGTCTTCTGACAGACAAACTGCCCTTCCGCGGCAGCGCAACTCCTACAGACCTGCATATAAAGACTGTCTAGTAGGGATAAAAGAGAGGCGGGAAGAAACACACACAGGTCCTGGTTTTCTGCCTTTGGAAACGTAAGGTTGAAATAGCTGATGATGCTGTGGTGTTTCCTAATCTTAAGGCACTCTGCATACAGAAAAGAAATGAATTCACTAATTGTGAAGAGAGACGAGTTTCTCCTCCATTCACGGGCAAGGTTTGTAGCCCTCGAAATTCTTTTACCACCAGGCCCTGAGTTTCATTAATTTATCCATCAGAGATACACAAAGGAGAAATGGCTGAAAGAGATTACTTCCTCCCTGAACCAAACCAGACTGGCTCTGCAGCATCAGTGGGTAAAACCCATAAGCTGTAAAAATACTTTTGCATAACTAGTAAAACCAGAGGCCCTGAACTGCCCCGACCCCAGGCAGGTGTTATAAGTGCATATTATATTATTGACTTTTGGCAAGTATTAAAATTAATGCTATATATATAATGTTGGATAAAATGGTAATGTAAAAAAAAAAAAGGAGGACAAGGGTCTTTTTGTTCATATAACCAATTCAAGGAGTGGTAAAGGATAAACACAAAAATTCCTCGCATTCTTGGATTATCCTGTCTGGATAAGAAAACCAGAACTTCAAGGAAGGATTTCGATCATCCTTATCAAAACCAGTTAAAAAAAAAAAAATAATAAAAAGAGCCAAGAAGAGCAATAACAGGAAGAACGAGTGCAATATTTACGAGAGGAGGTGGTGCAGGTGCAGGTGGGGTTAGGCAAACCCAAAAGAATGTTGTTCAATAATGCATGAAGGTTTATGAATGTACATGTTGATGTATTTAAAGAAATGTTTTCTGAGTTAGAGTGTGCTTTATTGGTGTAAAAGCCAAGGCACCCAGCCATATGTGACCCTTTGCTTTATTTCTGTCTCCTATTGTCTTTTTTTAAATTTAATCTTTTAAGTTTTACCAGGAGAGTGAACTTCATTTTTCACACAGGTCATCAGCTTCCTACCTGCTCCCATTCCATCCCACTTCCAAATCCAGCCTTTCCTTTTCTACTCTCAAGACTACTTCTGTTCCTCTATACTGCAAAGAAATTCTTGGTTTCTACCTCAAAAAACCACTTAAGTCTCTAGGTAAATTTTAGATGGTATGAGCAAGATTAGCAAAAATGTTCAAGTATATGAACATGTATAAAGGATGTTCTGTAGTGAGATCCAGTCAGTTACTTAATCCATTTATAGGATTTTGAAATCTTGCAAATCCAAGTATATCCATGTGCTATCCCATGTTACTTGCTTAGCTTGACTATTGTCAGAAGACTAATTGCTAAAGAAGTATGGATGGCCTTGACAAATCATAGCATACCCTAAAATCTTTTAATCCATTACTACATTTCTGATCTGCAGACAGAACAGATCACAAGAATGACCTGGCAAGGTGAAAAACCTTGCAAATTTTACCAGTAAATGCCAGGACTGGTCTGCTGGCCTTGAGCCACACAGGAAGAAATACAAGGTACATGAGACAGTTTTTATGATACTTATGATTTTTTTTATTCATTGGTGAATTTAGAGTGGATGTTCTAGTCATAGAAACACTACACACCACTTCAGATCCTTCAATTTTTTTGTACAAAAGATTGTGACAAGAACAGGACCTAAGAGATTTCTTGGTCTTTCCAATTGAAAGAGAAGAAAAATCCTAAAGAATGACTTAAACTTTGCTTTGATCCTGACAGGTATAACTGAAACTTGAAAGTAGTAGTGTGTCCCAAAAAAATGAAAAGTAATGAAAAAATTCTAAATGGCCTAAAAGTTCAAAAATTAGTTTATTCCCTATAGATGCCTAGCAAATGAGTTGATTTATTCATATAAGTTCACTGAGATAATTTACTCTGAGCAACACATTTTCTGTGAAACAGAAGAGAGATTTTATTTTTTTTATCAGCTTTAGAGGAATAAAGCTTTACTCACACAGCCTTCTTATATTAACAATGATAAAAAACAACCCCAATTAAAGTCACTTGGTCATAAAAAAAAATGTTGCAGCTGACCAGTATAGCTTAAGCTTGCACTAAAATGTAATCATAGAAATTATGGTAGAGCCTCTCCCTTACTTTAGTCAGTTATTCTTTAAGAAGGAAACATTAACTCTAGACCAAAACATCTCCTATGAAAGTTTCCACAGAATAGTCTGGTCTAGAAACACAAAGGGTCAGAAAGTTATGCAGCTTAGAAAGGGAAATTGCAAAAGAAAGGTCATTAGAGAATGGTATGCTAAGAACACCCTATCAGCCCGCACAAGTGAAAAGTCATAACTTTCCTTTCTGAAAAAACAAATATAACTGCCAAAAAATGACAACATCAAAGCATATTGTTCTCAAAGAAAGGTCTTCCAAGAGAAAAAAAAAATGCAATTTCCAGTATTTTCTTTTGTGGAAGAGGCAGAAATAAAATCTTTTCAAAAGAACAGGAAAACCTGGCACTTCTAGAAGTGCTATGAAGCCTTTGGTTATTTTTCTATACCAGTGACTAGTAATTGAAAAAGTGCTTGTCAAAGGTAACTGCCAATTTATTATTGTATTTCAATGCCCTTTCCCATTTTTTTTTTATTCAAGTCTGCTCCACAAATGGTCATATACATACTCGTTACAATTCTTGAAAGACTTTTCTTCTTTTTAGGCTTTTAAAAAGCCCTTCTAAATTTCCTAATTTTCAGGCAACCTGTCAATGGCTTGATAAAAGCCTCAGAAGGCTGGGAAATGGTTCAGGAGTTGAAGCAACTAATAATAGAGTTCATAACACCTGCTGACATTTGCTTATCACTAATCACAGCCTCCACTCAGGGGATTTACCTTTTTGGAGAGCCTGATGCCAGCTGTAAATAAGATGAGGCAGAAAAAGTATTGCAGATCAACCCAACACAGTTAATTTCTTCCCTTCTGAATTTTTATGTATCTTCTCAGACCACAGTTACATTTCACATTCATTTTCTGAAGCACTTCAGCTCAAACAACCCAGTTATTCAACTATTCGTATGAAACAGAAATTATATTAGACAAAATTATTCATTTAAAAATTAAATTAACGCCCATTTTCCTGGTTTTGTTCTTTGGACTCATCTAAATAGAAAAGATATTTAGAACTTCATTGACAGTCAACACACTTTTTTAGCCAATGCTAGAACCTTCCATGTCTGCTTCTATTAAACCTATAAGGCCAACAGTAAAATTCATGTTAAAACTGCTCTGTTGACCAGCCTGCCATGAGATTTCAGATAAAAAAAGTATATTTCTCTCCAATTTATATAATCTTTGTACAAAAAAGAATAATCAGCAAAGAAAAAAAAAATAAAAAAGGACCATAAAATTAGAAAATGGTAATAAGAAGTACTAAAACCACTTCCACAGGTATTCCACATATGTGAAAGACTTAAAAACTTTTGCCTGTCAACAAAACTATAAACAATTGCTGAAATAATTTAATACCAAAAATTAATCTTTAATGGACTTTCTGAAAATAAGTTACTATCATCAGGTTATATTTGTCATTATTCTAAAGCACAATTCTGTTTAGATATTCTACAGCAAACATAATTTGTATTATTATTATTAATCATGCCAAATTAATTAATACAGGCTTCAATATTTTTTTCCATTTCCCGAAAAATTTCACTGTCAGTCTCTGACAACTGCATAAAATAGAATCTCATTCTTCTAATGGGCTGCAATTTACTTTTCACTGAAAGATTCTTTCTAGTTTTTATTCCACAGAAACCACTATTGTCTGTTTTTTTAAAACTCCAGCCTTCAAAGAGAAATAATTTGCAAAAATACAATACCAGTAACTATTTTTCACCTCACAACACTACATGAACTATCATGTAGTGTTGTGAGGTATCATGACTGCAAGAAGTTTGATATGCTTGGTAAAATTTAAAAAACAAACTACATACCCCCTAAAAAAATCACGAATTTTACATTTGTTTATAATTGCTAGAAATCCCATGATATGACATTACACAAGAGTCCCCAAAAAGACTGGAAACTTAAGTTTAGAAATCTTCAAGACTTAAATTTCCTAAGAAACTAGAGGAGTCTTAGAAACGTTGGGAACTGTAGAACTATTTCTGCAGAGCTCTCTCAGCTGTAAAACAAGAAAAACAAAGTTTCATTAAACATTTGGACTCTCGTAAAATATTTTGTGTTTGGGTAAATTCATAACACAAGGCCTGATGCTGCATTTTTGCATATTGTTCTTGAATTAGGAGAATATTTCATAGCCACTATTAATTTCTACATTTAAAAAACAAAGAATTCTAGTTGTTCATCACAGTGGAAAAGTTCTGCTAAGTTTCAAAACTTTAATAGATTTTTTTTTCCTTACAAACTTTGATATAATTAGTTTTCCAAATCACATGGGGGACATTCACATTCAGAATAATTTAGCATTTGCTTTTGAAGCTCTTTCAACTGATACCAATGTATTGATACCAATCCATGTCTGCTTCTGAAGCAGGAGAGCTCAGCTAAATCTACTGCAAATTGACAAGAGTCAAATAATAAGAAGGGCATAAGAAGGAGAAAATGAGATATTAAGTGATTTTTGCAAGAAACATTTGCATTGAGAACAGCAATTTGCTACAATATATATGCAGCCATGTTTGCTACCAGAAAGAAATGCTTTTTAACCTGCAGAACTGCTCATTTGTTGAAGTTTGTATTTATTTCAAGCTTTTGGTAAGGCAGGGTGTTTGATCTTCATCTGTGTAGGCCATAAAGAATCTTTATGCCACATTTTTTAAATTTTAATGTATTTTAGCTATATAAATTCATACCCACATTGCTTGCAGGAGAAGATGGGTAGCTCTGTTTTCTGCCTTAAACACAACAACTGTTAAAAAACCCTTTGAAGGACTGAAGGATTTTTTGGGGGTGATTTTTGCCTGATGGGTTATTATTTTATAGGTTTGGGGTTTGTTTGATTTTTATTTTTTTTTAATTCTGAAAATACTTAAATACTTCTCCTATTGTTCTGCAGTTGAACAGTTACCAATATTCACAATTCAGATCCTGGAATGAACCAAGCCAATGCAAGGCTCCCAGTGGTTTTAACGGGATCAGGATCTGGTGCTGTAAAATAACTGGCTGCTCTCCTCCTAAACTCCGTGAGACCCATAATTTATTTATTATGTGGCATTAAAACCATGAGTGGTGTAATGCCTGTTCTGTGCATCATTTTCCTGTATGCCAACTGTAGCTTAACATCAGGAGCTGCAATAAGAAGTAATTAAAATTACAGCAGGATTTGCTTTCTTAATGTTAATAAGCAGTTCTGTAAGTGTACAAAAAGCAACATTGAACACACTGACAAAAAAAAAAAAAAAGTTAGTATCTGCTTAAAGCTGATTTAATTTTAAGAATGAGATAAAAAAGTTTGCTTCCATTTGCCTGATTTCTTTGGAATTTTCCCATTGAAGTTACACCAATATTTAGCTAAAAATACTCCTGTATGAAAATCAGATAATTCCTCACATGGGATATACAGCTTAATCTCTATATTTCAGCAACACTGACAGTAAATTAGAAATGGAGAAAGGCATGAAAGAGAAAACTCAATTTTATTAATTTCACATGCTTCAATTATAGGGCAACTTCATCCATTCTCTGGCTTCTAAATCTGATCTCGTTTAGATTAAATAAAAATGCATTCATTTTGTAATGAAGCCTTGTGTCCATGTTTTCCCTCAGTGAGAAATCATAGGGAAAGCCTTTGAGTTTTTAAGTACTGCCAGTAAAGGAAACAAAGTTTTCCAGTAGGCACTTTAAAATATTCCAAATAATTCAGAGAAAAAACAGGTTGTTTACATACAGCAGACTGAGAGAAAGATTTGTGTGGATGGACCATCCAAAAGGAAGCAGAGAATCCAAAACTCAAATGTTTACTAATCACGCAGTGATTGTGTAGAGTAGTTTTATCAAGGATTCCTTCCAACAAGATACGCATAGGAGCAAATACAGAGCAACTGTAGAATGGTCTCCTGTAGTTGTTCACAGTCTGTTCTAAAAGAAAAATCTTTAAGATTTCCAAATACTAAATACAGAGAAAAAGATACTGTTGTGGAAAGTCTCCATATACACCAGAATATACGAACATGGGGGTCAAGTTCAAACCCAAAGTGTAGCCAAAAACATTGTAAATAAAGAAGCAGTTGATGATGCTGAAGTGATAAAGGAAGACACACCAGTCAAATAAATATCTTTAAAATGTTTATTCAGAAGGAAATTTGCAGCTCATATAGGAGAGAAACCTCTTTTGTTTTACTGTGAACAGCGCTGACAGATAAAAGAATAATCACAACAATCCACAGTCTGCTCTACATTGGCATTTTCATGCCACTTCATGCTTTAAGTAAGTGAAAAGTGCTAATGAACTCTAATTTAATGAACTGAGATGCAAAGCTGAGAAATGTCAAAGTCTCTAGACTCTGCAAACACATTGACTGGACACATTGCAGAGCATTTCTTGTATATTTTATTACATACCTGTAGGAGTACACTCATTCTTAATTCATAACTATCAACAGAAAAAAGAAGAGAAACTCCTACCTAGAAAAGCCAAGACCAACTACACAAAATACTGGCTTTTCAGAACACATTTCTGTGCTGGCAGAACTCAGCCCCTAAAAGAGATTCAGTGTCCAACATAAATCAGCTGCCATGAGGATTTTGGTGCCTCTCTCTCAATATTTTCAACAGCAGCATCTTTCTCAGCTTGGATGAAATCTGTCAAGTCTGAATGGTGGGAAAAAATAATAGAATGGGCTAGCAGTTGTGTGGGAAAGAAGCTGATGAAACCTCACCCATTGAGGGGAATGCTCTGCTCTGAAAAGCCCTCTCTCCTCTCCCCAGTGACCTCAGTGATCCCTCCAGTCCTGTGGCAAACAGCACCCATTTCTAACACAAAAAGTCTCATTTTTAATAGGTTGTATAAATCTTATCTAACAATTTCTAAGACAGGAATGAAGTATTTCATGTCTGTCTGGCTACCACTTGGCATTTCCTGTGTCATTGAGTAACATTTTCCATTCCAACCCCCTTCTTTTCGGGGCCCACTTTCTAGAGGGAACACAAAAAGCCAATGGATACAGAAGCAGAAATCAGGGAATACAATGCCAAACACTGTAGGTGTCTTCCTTCACAGCAACTAGTGTTAGGTCACTTGAGATATTTTAAAAGAAATATATACAACAATCCAGCACCATTTATGGGTCAGCATTTCACTTAAATAATAAAATCCATCCAGGATTGTTCACAGTTGCTACCTTCTGTTTGAATAGCTTGTTATATTACCTGGCCAGACCACAAATTGTTCTCTCAGGATTTTTGGTAAGGGAATATGGGACCAGAAATGATACTGAGTTTTGCAAGTTTCTGAACACACTTTCTATCTCTTCCTTGCACCCAAGAAAGATAAATATAGAAAATATCAAATAATCAGTTGCACAAGGGATCACGTGGAGATCAATACATATTTATAATTTTTTACTTGAATAATCAAAGCAAATTAAAAATTACCAAACCTTCATACACATTACCATATTTCTGGTAATTTAGTCAAAACAGACCTTCACCTAAACAGTCTGATTTTTATCTACAAGATTCACCTTCTGATACACTCAACCTGTCTTTCAGCACAACTTCCAGCTATGTGGAAAAACATACATCAACTTCCAGTATTTGGAGACACCAGGAAGCCCACTACAGTCAGCCTGACTTGAGGAGCACTGAAATCAGAAAGTTTATCAGATAAAGAAAATCCCAATTCAGCAGGTTTATCAGCCATGCAATGAAATCCATTTTTTGGGGGCAGCCTCAGGACACAGTTTTTGTCCTAAAAAGAGCAAGATCAGCTTCTTAGATTAAGATGCTAATTTAAAACTTCATCATGAAGCTTTGTTTACCTACTTTCAGATAAACCTTTCCAGGTTTCAGATATGCTATTCCTTAGGTAAGAACCATTTTTTTAAAAATCCAGTCATTCACAGATAAATTGTCCCTAACAAAGTGAATGATTTTAAAAGAATATTTCCTTTTTCAAAAAACAAAAGTAATCTGACTGATTAGTTGATGATAGATGATGATAGATGAAGACTAAGACATTAAAATGTCACACCCTCTGAAAAAAGTTCCAGCCTAAAATTTCAGACTGACACCAGCAAGACAGAATTGCTCTATAATGACACAGGCATTTAAAACATGGAAAGATAAATGATCAGGAATGCCTGGATTGCAGATTCTTAATAAATCAGGCTTTGTTGATGAGAAATGAAGAAAAATTTGGGAAATCATGAACAGTGCAGCTCACTCAAACAAAACTCATCCATGTCAATAGGAAATATACTATAAAATCCCAGTGAGCATAGCCTTTTAAAAAACATTCAAGTACCAATAGTTGTTGTGTGGCTTTTTTTCTAACCCTTTAAAACACAGTATGTTCATTAAAAAACATCTGTTCTTATTACAACACATAACTGCTAAGGAAAATATTTTGGTTTAATTATTAGCTGATACAGCATGCTTAGAAATGTTTCTTTGAACATATAATTTCTGCAAAGGTGACTAATTATTGTCATTAGTTTCCTTCTTTAATCAAGGCAACACAAGAACTATCAGCAGCAAATTTGTGGCCAGGCAGCTTCAGCACCCATTGCATTATATCATATATTGTATTTTATTGTATTTTTCCTGGACAAGGGCGAGAAAATAGATTTATTTGTCTTCTTGGGCATCACCAGAACAGTTATCCAATGAGCTCTGGTCAGCTGTACTTCTGCAAGTCCAGCAGCATAATTTCTCTTGCAGAACTTATCCAGCACCAGTGAAAGTGGATTAAAAAAATGAACAAAAACCATGCAGCATTACAATCTAGCCTGAGTTTTCAGATATGGGATTTATGAACCAACACTTTCAACAGTAAATATATTTGACATTCAGTTGCTGAATAAAGTAAATATAGGACCCAGTAGTGTCATTTTTATGGAGTAGAACTACACTTCAGAGTATATGTTAAAAGTTAAATTCATTTAACTAAACTGTATAAAGAACCATCTAAAACTGACAAGGGGTATGAATATAGGTTGATACAAACTTTTCAAAGATTCTTTTACAAGGTATCCCTGAGGAGGAGAAACTCTTAGACCATCAAAGAACATTATCCTGCTACCTACAGAGACTCTTGGTGTAGGATATTACATTTATGCTGCAGACTTCACTGTCCATAAGAATAATTTTGATACTCATGTGTTGTTTCTGTGATATTCTACACTCCATGTTCACTCATTAAATCCCAATATTTGTTTGTCAAGAGTGTGTCAGGCCAACAACAAACCTGGAGTTTATTTAGACAATGCATGTGATCAAGGGGAAAAAAACAACTTTGAATTCTCTGTCACCTGGTGCAAACTGATCACTGTGCATTTACATAATCTTGTTTTGAAAGCCACTGAAATGACACTCTGCTTCTGAACCTGCTCTTTTTAGGAGAGGCTGGGAAGGAGGGGAGGAGGTGTTGCAGGTGGTGTTAAGGAATGGATAGATTGGGAAGAGCAGCCACCAACAGGCTGAGAGCTGTGAAGTGTGAAAATGAAGGATCAGGCACAGCACACCCTGTTGCTGGGGTCCACTGCAGGCCACCTAATCAGGGCAAGCTGTTGATGGGGTCTTACTTCAGCTGCAGGAAGCGTCACACTCCCAGGCTCTCATCCTGATGTGGGATTTCAATCACACAGATACCTCCTTGAAAAGATATGCAGCTGTCCAGGAGAACAAGAATAAAAACCTTAAGGTCCAGGTACGAGACAAACCATAGTAGGAGTATTTCTGGACCTGGTGCCCACAGTATGGATAACCTCATCAGAGGAATTAGGACTGGAGGCTGGGCTGTGGTGACCTTGCCCTGGCTGAGTTCCTGATCTCAAGGAACACGGGTCTGGTAAAGACCAAATTCAGGACCCTGAATTTCAGAAGAGTAAACTTGTAGTTGTTTAAAGAATTAATGGAAGAGATCTCCTGGGAAGCTCTCCTTGGAGCCAGCAGAGCTGACCAAAGCTGTCCACATTTTAGAACCACTTTTTTTAGGACCACAAGGACTCTCCATCCTGGTGCATAACAAATCAAGCTAGACAGGCCAGAAGCTCCTGGTTTTTACCAAGGGAAGAAAGAAATACCTGGGGAAAGATAGACCTGACTTCTGTGAAGATTGTGGAGTAGATCCTTATGGAAGCAGTATTAAGGCATGTGCAAGACAAGGAGATTAATCAAAAGGGAATTGTAGTTATAAAGAAAAGTCTTCTTGTGGAGGATTGCAGCAGCAGTTTAAAGGGCTCATTCTGTCCTTTAGAAACATCCCTGCAAATTTCTGCTCTCTGGAGAGCATGTAGCAGAGCAGATCCTTGTCTTCAGGCCATTTTACTTGAGTATTCCATGCCAGCATGGCTAGCTATTTATATTCCTGGGCATTGTCCATGGATAAGTGGACAGGAACCCTTTGTTCCCAGATAAAAGGATAAACCATTATTGGGTTCTGATGCTTTGGTATTTGATTGTTTTCCTTACCTTGGGGCAGTAAAGCTGAGAACAGCCAAGTGAGAAAGGGGAAGTGAGGGCTGGACTTGGAGGTCTCCGGACTTTACAGGAGTAGCTTGATTTTCCTGCTGAGAGGATGAGTAACAGTGTAGCTCTCAGGATACATGGATAGAACTAGGAAGTCAAAACAGAAATTAATGCTCTGAAAAAATTTTACTTCATACCCCGTGCAATATGTGCCTGCTATGCCAGCTGAATTCAAACCCTCAGCCACTGACCACCTTTTCCCCACAATAACTGCTGTTTGTGCTACTAGGCTGCAGAGCATCTTGGTCCCAGTTCATGCAATCAGGCCAATTTCCATCTTGTCCTGGTTTTGAAAGACAGGTGCCTGCCAAGGAAGGCAGGAGCTTCTCTTGGAATAGAAAATGTGAACCCCCTCCCTCCAAATTATTAAAAGGGGTTCTCAGGCAAAGATATAAGGATAGGAATAACAGTTCTCTATNGGTTCTGCTGAAGCAGAGATCCTATAGAAGGGTGGAGTTTTCCTCCAATGGTCCCATGGTGATGTTGAAGGGTCTGGTCCTTCCTCTGGGAATCCAGTGGGAGAGAAGGCTGCTCCTCTGGGAATCCAGTAGAAGGCAGATGCCTGTTCTGTCCAAATGCCCAGATTATATCCCAGTGGAAATGCTTGGCTCCTCCCGCTGAGTGGAGCATCTCACAATGGGCTGATGTCATTCTATGAGTCATGTGGTGGGTCCTTAATTGCCCATTAAACAGGAATGGCTCCTGGAGGGAGTTATCTATGACTCATGGGGCAAGGCATTGATGGCCCATTAACAGGAGACAGTCTGGGGGAGGAGGCGAGGAAAACACTGCCCCTCCTGGTTTCAACAGTTCATGAAGATGGAGATAGAATACAGACCTTCTGGCATATTTTTACATTGTAACCTAGGATACATCTCTAGAAGCCGAAAGAAATCACAACTATTTTATTGTGTATGAACTTGTAGAAGGAAAAATTGGTTGCTTGTAAACATTCACAAGCAAGCCATGCAGTAAGCTATCAGAATTCAATTATATTCAATGTAATGCCTTACTGCAGGAAAACAATTAACCTTGTATTCAAAAGGATTGAAATGAACTTGAAATATGTTGTTGAGGAAGCAAACTTTTCAAAAGCCTCTGTAATCAGCTCTGTAACTAAAAGGGGAAAAAAGAGCAAGAAATGGAATTCACAACTGGGCTTTCTAGAAGATAGCTGTATAAAATAACTGAATAAATAAAGCTGCACATTTCAGATCTGATCACCTACTTTAGAAACAATTTCTAAAATAAATTCAGCCACCTTCATGAAGTTCATTAGTTGATATGCATTATTATCTCGTTTAATTCATAATTTGCAGCAATTTCCTCTTGCTTCATGCCAGACTGTAGCTTTCTATACAATCTGGTGTCATTTTCAGTTTTTAATTCCTCTTTCATTTACTCTGTAGCTCCTATTCTCTCTCATTCTTGTGTATTGCTGTCAGTGACTGCATACTCAGCTCTCTCCATCCTTCTTCTTCTTTACAGGAAAGAGTTTCCATGAGTTGGGCAGATTGTGTTGACTCATAAAACTTGTACTTCAAGCTAGCACCAGAAAGCCAGAAGACCCTGGAGAGAGCAAGTCCAGGTTATCACACTCTGTGCTTATCAAGGTTCAGCATCTCTACCTCTACCAAACGTCAGCTGTGTGGTTATCCCTCAGCTCATTGAATGAGTCATTCTACTTCACCCAGTTAAATAAGACTCCACATCCATAAGGTCTCTTCTAAAACCACCTCTTCAAATACACCTTCCACTTATCACCCCAAACAGAATTTTGCATGTTTTTTCAAAACAAGAATTGATTAAATGTTCTGGTTCCTTTGTTTCTGCTCACCTTCTTTTTCTTCCCCACCTTTTCCTTCCACCACACAACACAGAAAGGTCTCTCATCTGCTCTACTTCTCTAATTCTTGCATTTGCTTAGTAATATTAGGCTGTGCTGGCTTCAGCTGGGGTAGAGTTAAATTTCTTTGCAGTGGCTGCTGTGGGGCTGTGTTTGGATTTGTGCTGAATACAGGGTTGATAACACAGAGATGTTTCTGTTGTTGCTGAGCAAGGCTTGCACAGAGCCAAGGCCTTCTCTGCTTTTTGTGAACTGCCCTCGTGGGGGAGCTGGTGGAGGGTGCGAGGGGACACAGCCAGGACAGGTGACCCCAACTGCCCAAAGGGAGATTCCAGCCCATGGGATGTCATAGAAAGTGGGGGCAAAAAGGAGGAAAAGGGGGACATTTTGAGTGATGGTTTCATAGCCATTACAGCTATGAAAATAGTGTCTCAAAACTATTAGCTTTGTTTAGAAGAGAAATCTCTATTTTCTGACACAAAGTAGATCTGGATTTGATTACTGTCTAAATCTCCTGAAAAAATATTGCAGAAAGCCAAGACAAACTAGGGCGGTTCATTCCATGGATTTCTTGGAAATAAGCTTTTGCAATTAGAAGTCCCACAGAATGTGACAATGTAATGATTAGTATTAACTTCTCATTTTCTTTTATATTACGACATCATGTAAAGGAATGTTTTGCTGAAATTTTTAAAGACTTTGTTCCTTTTTAAATTCTTGGGAAAAAAACCTCTTATGTTTAGTTAGGCCAAAACCTGACTTACCTTTGTACCAATTTGTAAGCAGCATGTCTGGAAAATGATCATGTAAAAATAAATGCCTTTAAATCGACCTTTAAAAAATTATATTTATAAAAGAAAGGAAAAAACAGTGGGACTACCAGCTGAGCTCTAATGACCTGGAGCATTTTAAGAATATCAGTAAGCTAAAGGTTACTTTAGTAACTCATCTATGATGAGAACAGAGCTATCACACAGTGAGGCAGTCAAAATCTTTTGTCTTCCAGACTCACTCTAAGTCACCTTAGGGGCCTGTTCTGTCCTCTGTGGATCTCACTGATATACAATTGGTGAATTCCACATGTATTATCCTAAATATTCCTCTCATTACTATAAATTTGTTTCCAAAACATCCAAGAAACACAGGTGGAGCTGGAAAAGTTTGGCAATTCATCCATTTTTTCCAGCTTTTTTTTTTTCCCTTGAAAACCTTGATTTACAACATTCCAAAATAGACAATTATTATTTCAAAATAACCAGCTGTAGTCATATAAAATTCTAGCCACGGCCCAGGAAGTGAGAATTGATATGTGGCATGAAAACTCACACTTATGATGTTGTGTGGTTTATAAATAACTGAAAGATTTCAGAGTGCTTAACATTGTAACACACTAAACTTTCTCTAATTCCAGCACAATATTTTATGCTCATTTACAATCAGATTTTTTTTTCCTTAAAAAGCCAAAGGTGGTGCAGAAGAAGTACTCAAACTAAAAGCTAAAAGTAAGAAAGAATCATCATGCTACACACGTTCCATTCATGATTGTCATTGAAAACGGTGTCTGATACAGGTTTGTTTCACATTTGCATACTGAGCTGCTTCTTCCTTTTCTCCACTTTTTTTTTTTTTTTTCTGAGAATATCTGGACCAAAGGGATCATTATGGGATTGCAGGTTTATTTTAATATAAGCACTTTGTTCCACCCATCTCCACCTCCTTCCCAGGGTATAAATATGGTTGTAAAAAACAAACCTTTCCCACAGAACACCCTTCCTTTTTGAATACAGACATTTGCTGATCTGTTAATTACACTAAACTTCCTCTCCAACACCTATATCTTTCGTTATTTATAGAACTCAAAACAACCCTGGTCCAAAATTTACTTAGCACCTCAGAACTGCACAGCTCTTTCTTCTTTAGGCAGTGAAGGATTCTTAGGATGTTCTTCTTAGGATGTTCACTGCAGACTGTGGAAAAAAGCATTTTATTTCTGAGAAGAAAACCATCTCCTGGGCTCTTTCTGAGAGCCTAGCCTTGTCCTGCCCCACCAGAAGTCACCAGGTGATGGACATGCAGGTGCTTGTCTGCCCAGAGGCAAAGATCACTCACTGTTATTGTTTTTCTCGGTCAGGTGTGTTTGTGTCTCTGCACAAGGACAAATAACTGCTCTGAAGTTTGCCCTCCCCTCTCAGGCCCTCAGAATGACATCATGAATGCAATTTGGGCTTTTTAATGCTTGGTTCTGTTCTCTCATACTTGCAACATATTCAGTGAATTAACTTTGCCTCTCCTCCCTTGCAAAAGAACACCATGAACAGCCTTTTGCAGCACAGAATATGGAATTGATTCTTTTCCTTTGACCAATGTGTTGCCATGAGGTGCTGGTTTGCTCTTATTGTACAGTCTATTAATTAACAGGTAGTCCTAGGAGTGCAGAATATTCAAGAAATAGGAATCTATGTGCCCATAATGAGTTATATGGAAAGTGGTTCTGCTCTTAATGCAATGAGAATCAAAGGTGCTCTAAGATAAGTGACCTGAAACACAAAGACATAGAAAATGTAGAGCCAAAACCTAGCAGCCTCCCCAGCTTTTAATTTCTTTGATATTTTATACCAGGGTATCACTTCTGACACTCTTCTCTTTCACTTTCATTTTCTTGCTCTCAAAAAAATAATTTAGCAATCTTTTTTTCCACAGATTTTTACATTATTTGAGAAATTATATGTAAATATATGGGAAATGAAAATAGCAGGCTGATGAGAATACTTTGGTAAAATTGTACATGAATAAAAGATGTGAAACCGTACTGTTATAAAAGTCTTCATCAATTAAGTTTTAGTAACAAGTAAATTTCCAGCCTTACAAAACTGATCTCTTCATCTTTCTTTCCCAATAGAAGTCACAGTTCACATTTGGAATATTATATGTGCTTTATAATTGAAAGAAGATGCTATCAACTCTCAAAATTTTTCTCCAGATTAGTAAGTCAAAAGAATTTGATTCCCCTGGCATCAAAATATTTTGTTCATGTATGAACAATGGAAACTATTAATATGTACATTTCCAGAGTTATAGTGGAACCTCTGTTCATCGTGAAAAAGCATGCTCCAATTATAAACCTTTCCAATAATGTCATTACTATATGGGTAAATACATTACATTCATAATTAGGATTAGATGACTTGGTACCTTACAGCATACGCTATATGCATTGTTTTATATATAATTTACTGCATAATCATGCAAACATTGAATTATTTCAATTTAAACTCTTAATCTGAATTCATTGTAGTGTACAATTTAATCACCGGAACAGTCTGAGAGATGAGGAAAATGGAAAATTCAAATGTGAAAAAAAAGATTGGAAAACTCCTCTAACATCGAGTCCAATCATTAACTCAGCACTGCCAAATCCCACTAAAACATATCCCTAAGTGCCACACCTACATGTGTTATAAACCTCTCCAGGGACAGTGACTCCACTACCACTTACACAACTTGAGGCCATTTCCTCCTGTCGTGTTTCTTGTTACTCGCGAGAGGTGACCAGGTTTCACCTTGCTACAACCTCCCTTCATGTATTTGTAGAGAGCAATGGGGTTCTGTGTCTGCTTTCCCTCCCTTTAAAACAGATTGGGTTAAACAGATTGGGCTAAACTGGGGAAGTTGAATTTCTCCAAAAACTACTTGATTCCATTTGCAAAGCTAAACTCGGGAATGGTTCAGGCTTTGGTTCCCCTTCGTCAACAACCACAGAACCTTGATGTAGCACAGCTTCAGGCTGAGACATGCCCTCCATTTGAATCAGGACCTACCACATAAAGAAAACCAAATCCCATCCTGAACTGGTACTCAAAAATATGAAGATAGCCAAGTCTTAGTCAATGGCAAATTTCAGAACCTAAAAGTAAATTTAAAAAGGGATCTTTACAAAAGATCAGCAAGACTTCAGCAATGGAGGTGAAGCAACAACGAAATGGACATGATTCCAAAAAGCAGGGCCAAACATGGCCAGGGAAAGACATTTGATTCACTCTCAGCCATTTTACACTCTTCTGACACAGTAGCATGTCCAGATTTCATTCAAGAGCTGTTCAGGTGTTGCAGCAATAATGACAGCCTATGAGGTGGCTGGTGAATGCCTCCAGAGTAATGAAAGAGCACAGCTATATGGTTAGAAACCCCTTTTATATGCACAGCCATGAGATAGCCCAAACGTTAATGGTCAGAAAACACCAGATAAATTGCATGAGACTGATCTGTCGGAGAAAAACATGAGACTTTAGAAATTGTTCTCAAGATGCATAAGAACAAGTTGTTTCTTCCTACACATTTTACTAAGCAGAGACAAAGTTGCTAAATTGCAAAGTCTGTTTATGGCCATGTGATAGACTGGGGGGCTGGGAGAGGGGTCTTGTTTTTATTATAGAGGCAAGAAGATTAAAAATTCTTGCATTTGCTGCTGCCAGGTTCTACAGGAGTTTTGAGCTAAAAGCCAGGTCCATGCACTTGCTGTGTAATAAGGACTTATGTACGGACTCATTTTATAAAATTTGAAATACTAACAGTTTCTTCAAAAAGACTATGTCCTAGCTGGAATCCAAATTCAGTTTTACCAATTCAGATCCTTCTTCATAACAACAAAAAAGCCAACACAGGCTACATAAAATTGTCCTGCAGAACTTGGGAAATGCAGAAGAAGAACTTAAATGACATGGCAATAAAAACACACAACCTACACCCCCAAATGTCTGCATATCATGTTCCCAAGCCCTGCAATTTTGATTTCAGGAAGCTAAAAATAATTGCCTCCATGTACATTGTGATCTTTTAAATTACCTGATCTGCCAAGAAAATAAAATACTGTCTATTGCTATTTTCTCACTAATGATTGTTATATGAAATATTTCAGAGGATTGTCAAGAGTTCATCACCTGAGAGTTTCTATTAATGACATGGGCAGCAAAGGAAGTTTAGTTTTCTAATCAATTATGTTACAGAGCGCTGCCTAAGTTAATTATTTTATAGAGTGTATAGTTATGATCCAAGCATAAAACTTTAATGAACTAAAAGTGATTATCAACTGGCAACCAGTGTCATAAAATATTCCCAACAATTAAGAATATGGACAAAAGAGCTTTTTTTTTTTTTTTCCAATTTACCACTTTCTAACTGCATGGAAGACCTAAATGCCTCTTGCTGCCTTTCCAAGATTAATGTTAGTTTAGGGAAGATCAATGATTCCTTAGCCACCAGCTGAGGGAAAAAACTTTTCATTTTTATATCCCACTTGTCAGCTTGTCACAGGTAAGAATGAGTATGTATTTGGGTCCAATAGGCTCATAAATAAAATAAGTAGTGACAAGAGCAATATACTGGGAACTGCTAAAAATGTTTTATTTTTATGCCTGTTTCTTCCCTCATTCCAATCTCAAAAACATCTCCATAGGATCTATAAATTTCCAAAAGAAGATGTGCAAGACCTCCTACAAGATGATGTGTCTCAGTTGTCATTCTTTGACACAAATTAACCTGGTACACAGCATCCCGACATTTTTTGGCTGATTTTAGCATTCATTAGCCTTTGAAGAGGGCAATATACTCAATTTACCTGGCTGCTCCTCACAAAAGGAAGGAGCAACTTCTTTATTTCTTACAAAGCAATAATATGAGGAACCTATAGATTTACTTTTAATTAATAATTCACAATATTTACATCAGAAGCTTTTTGTGGTTTTTAAATATTGAAAGCGCGATGCTGTCTAATGGCGGACAACAATTCCTAACAGTCACCCAGAAATTTTCTTCATAAAATTGAAATTTTTACAGTGGTTCCTTCAAAAAAATTAAAGCTAGCTCTCATTTCCAGAGAATCTGCTGGAAATATCAGTCTGTCCAACAT
Source organism: Bombycilla garrulus (assembly GCA_013400315.1). NCBI lineage: Eukaryota > Metazoa > Chordata > Aves > Passeriformes > Bombycillidae > Bombycilla > Bombycilla garrulus. The sequence continues at coordinate 109,337 of VXBU01017912.1, read as the reverse complement.
TAGCAAATCTGTATTTCTAAATTTTGAGTGCCTACCTTACTCAACTCTAATTCTGCAGAACTTTTTGCTACAATTTAATTATTTATTACACAATTTCTATATATGATGGGATGTAACTGGCTAAAATGTTGCCACATGTCTGTACAGTTTTATTACAATTTGGTAAACAAAACAAAAAAAAAAAAAAACAACAAACACAAAACCACAAATGAATGAGTTTGTCTAATGGAACACAATGAACAAATACAGAAGATTTAATTTGATTATTGATAACAGTCAGGTATCAAGCAGTGAAAAAAAAGGTCACTGCATTAATCTCTGAATATAAATCAGTCAAACATCACCGGTTAATAAAAACTGTAACTGCACATTCTTGAAATCTACAGCAGTCATTACAAACACAGACTGGAGATAAAGCTGAAAAACAGAGGTAACTTCCTTCTAGTTGCTATTCTAATTTACTTTCAACTGCTGAAAAACATTAAAAAGCCACTAGAAATCAATATCTAAAACACACAGATGTAAAAAAATTCCACAGCTGGACATCAGTTCAAATAAAACATATAAGCCAACTTCTGAAAAACTTAAGACTGGAAAAGTATGGATTCTGATTCCCACATACAATTGCACAGACACATGATTATATATAGTTTTAAAATTCCTTTGTTTTAGTTCCATGTTTTACTGGAAGTCATCAAATGTGCATTGTTCTCCACAAAATGAAGAAATGGGATACTAAATCTTGAGCACATATAAACCTTCTGAAAAATTGGATACTGAGTTCAAGGATTTCAAACTTTTCTCCTTTCCAAACACTCATCTCTCTACTAGTTTGGGTAGCATTGCCATAGATGTCAAGCTGCTCCTCCTTGAACTTTACCCCTAGTGCAAAACAAAATTATTTACAAAACTGAGCTCTAATATTTCCCTAATCCTTCAGGCCTCCTCAATAAATTTCATAATAAAGAAGCACCAATTTCTTCTCCATTGGTATATAATTAGGCACTAAGAAAGATGAAAATAAAGTAAAAGTAAAGCAAAAATAAGTGAAAATACATCATATAATAACATATCCTGAAGGAGAAAGGAAGGGTTCTGGATGCTTCTGAAATCCTTTTGAAAAATCAAGACCTGCTCAAAAAACACAGATTTACTCCCATTCAGAGAGAGCATTTAGCCCTGTAGCATTTTCAGTCATGCACAAAGGAAAATTGCACATTAGCTATTTCTTTTCAAAAACAAAACATATTTAGCATCTCTATATCTTTCTTTTTAAGAATAAAAGTAATTTAGAGATTTTCATTTGAGGCATAAGCTGTGTATGCTATTTATTCATTAGTATTATTAATTTACTTTTTTACTGGAAAAAACATGCAGAGATTACTTTTTAAACCAGATCCAAAAGGTTGGGCACATGATTACACTGAGTTTGGTGATAAAACGTCTCGGTCAAAAACACTTTCACAAAATAGATGAGTCTTTTTCAGATGAAAATGGGAATTCTGAGCCACTTCAATTTAAAATGTATTTCTATGGAGTAACTGCAATGGAATATGTCACAGGCTTCTGGGTGACAACTGTGGGTACCTGAGCATTGCAACATAACCAAGAAATGAGAACCATCTATGTAAAAAGGGTAAATAGATGTAGGATGTACCAACACTCCTTGAAATCGAAAGCCTGTCCCACCTCTGGCTTTGGTGGGCTGTGGGACAGGCATGGGGTTGTGGCTCGCCTGACACGTTGAGCATGCTCACAATATCTTTCCCCAAGCAGAAGAATCAAGGAGCAAGAATCTGAAGGACTGAACAAGAGAAGCCCACATCCAAATTGACAACAGACAGGCAACTGACTGAAACTAACCAGATAACTCTGGGAGGGCAGAGTCTCCTCAGGAACATTCTTTCACTGCATTCTCTTCACATCAAAGGTGGGACCCGGAACCTGTGGGGGCCCAGGGCCCCGGGATTTCAATGGCTCAAGGAATCCATGTGTGGAATCCATGGCTCTGTGACCCAGGGACAGACTCCAGGGCTATCTCCAGGGCAGCCAGAGAACGTTGGTGCCAGTGGGAGGGTTGGCAGTGCAGGAGCACCAGCAGTTGAGAAGCAAGTGCTGCTGCTGGCACTGCTGCTGCTGGCAGTGCAATGGGGTGGCTGAGCAAAGGTACCTGCAGCCCTGCAGCCTGCGAGGCGCTGGGAGCTCAGGTAAGAGCCACTGACCCAGTTGGGATCGCACTTGAGGACAGACACGGAGAAGGGAATCTGTGCCCACACAGTGCTCAGAGCAAGTCTGGGACAGGGAGGGAGGAAGGGAGGGAGGGAGGATGAATTAGTGAATTCCCAAGGCTGCCAAGGGAAGAACATTGGGAGGGCAAGGGGGCCTTGACCTCACACCCAGCCCTTCCAGGACCCAGCTGCCTCCTCCGGCTTAGCCCACACTGAGCGGGATTCCATCACACCTTGGTTCAAGACAGTGCCAGGGTCAGAAGTGGTGCGAGCGGTTAGAATGTAGGGTCCTGCATTCCCTCTTATCAGCACATTTAGTAACATCTGGGCAAGGTCTCCATTGTCTGCCTGCAGCCAGGCTGGGGGACCCTTCCTCTTCTCCCCCTGCCTGGGGTAGTGGGTTTGGTTTCTCCTGTCATCCTCAATGATTAATTTCTCTCTCCTCAAACCTGCCACTTCATTCTTTATGTCCTTGTGTCTTGCACCTTCCTCCCCTTCCTTCTCCCCACATGCTCATGGAGCCTCTGGGCAGCTGCCTTTGGAACTTGCAGCCCCAGGCCTGCCCTGAGGAGCTCCTCTGGCCTTGTCTTTCTGCAGGGCTAAGCAAGGATACCAGAGCTTTTCTTCCAGTGCAGAACTGCTTTCCTTTCTCTTGCTGAGGGAATATAGTCTGTATCTTGGCTCTGTTGTGCAGTCTCTCTCTTTCAAGGCCACGGGTGAGGGAATCCTGTGGATGTGCCTGGTGCTGATGGCCCTGGTGGGCACCAACCAGCGCTACAGGCCTTGGAAAATAATGGAATTGTTGCCGAGGACCGGGAAGAAACCCTTCAGGGGCTGAAGTCGCACAGGTGAGACTTCAGCTGCACCAGCTGCACTTGGAGCAAGAAATTGCAGACCTTGAAGCCCACCAGGAGGCTCCGCCCCAGCCTTCACCGCACCTACAGAGGAAGATCCAGTGGCACGCGTGCGCCATGCTCGGCCTGCTCGTCCCTGCGCTGGTCTTGTTCTTCAGGCAGCGTTGGCAGGGAACCACAGCAAAACACACGGGACGAGGACACCCTGACATGGGGCTCCTGGGGGAAAGCCTGCAAAGGAGTGCCCTTCCTGACCAAGTTATTTGTGCTGCTCAGGGCCATTTCCATCTCTATGGGCACAACTCCATGATATATGCAGGTAGTTGCAAGTAGACTGCTCTGATTGACCTTGAAATTCCTTCCTTACATTTACAAATTTTTTATCCTTTAATAAGTTAAGTTTTTCCTCTTTATATTGATTATTAGAAATAGCCTCTGTATTGATTGTTAGAAATACTTTGTATTAGTTGTTTTAGCCTCCTTGTTCATTGTTAGGAATAGTCTCTGTATTGATTAAATCGGATCTAGAACGATTCTTATAAGTAATCTCTATAACTGTTATATTCTCTGTATTGATTGTTATATTGATTGTATTGATTGATAGAAATACTCTGTATTGATTGTTAGAAATAGGCTCCAAATTGATAGCTAGAATTACTCTGTACTGTTTTTTATACTATTGATTGTTAGAAATTGTCTTTGTATTGAAGGTTAGAAATAATCTGTACAGTTTTTTCTACTCTCTGTATTGATTCTTTCTAATAACATGAATTGTTATATTTTATTTAGCTATTGATAGAAATAATCTATTAATACTTAAAATAATGTTTAGTAATTCAGAATTAATTGATTGTTGTACTCTCTCTATTGATAGAAAGTCTCTGTATTCATTAAATAGGGTATGTAATGATTCTTAAAATTAATTTGTATAATGTATTGATTGTTAGAAATACTCCCTATTGGTTGTAAGAAATATCCTGTAGTGGTTGTCACAAATAGTCTCTGTATTGATTGTTAGGAATACCCTGTATAGTTTTTTATACTCTCTGTATTTATTCATACAAATAGTCTCTGTGTTGTTAGAAGTACTCAGTATAGTTTTTATATTCTCTATATTGACTGTTAGAAATGGTCCCTATATTGGTTCTTCCAGATAACATGTATTGACTGTTACATTTTCTGTATTAATTGGTAGAAATAGTCCCCGTAGTGATTCTTACAAATAATCTCTATAAGGATTCCTGTAAGAAATCTCTATTAATTGTTATGCTCTATTGGTAGAAATAGTCACTCTGTTGTTTTTTAGAACTACTAGGCTTCTGTTAAGATGATAAATTCAGGAAAGGAATAAACTTGGGATTGTTTGCCTGGAACCACATGACTTACTCTTCTCTTTTGCCTCTGCCATTGTCCTTGCACCAGGCCCACAACAAACTCCATAGAAATAGAGACCCTGTGTGCAAAACACAGCTAGGGGTGTGCACCTGTGCACCCTCTGTATTTCTGCTCTCTTGGGAGCATATAGCAGAGCATTTAATTTTTTTCATGGGTACATGGCTAGTGCTCTATATTCCTGGCCATTTTCTATTTACAGAAGCCTTTTTTACCCCTAAACAGAAAAACATCACTGTTGGTTCTGATGCTTTGTTTGTTTGTTATTCTTATCATGTGGCAGCAAAGCTGAGAACAGCCAAGAGATAAAGTAGCCATGGGAGCTGGACTAGATGATCTTCATAGGTCCTTTTCAACCCCAAATATTCTGTGATATTGAGATGACTCCGTGAGAGGCACCAATTGTCCACTTGCTGTTTGGACAGCCTCTCCAGAGAGGTTTGCTCTCTTTTAACTTCACACTTTCCAATTCTGCGAAAATCTTGACTGACAACTTTTTTCATTTTTATTTAGAATGGCAAATGAAAGCATCTGGGACATTTTTGACTTGAATAACATCTTTCATGGAACTTTAAATGGCACTGCCCCTCAAGGTTTCTCTAAATTGCTTACATATTTTATACCACATACAAAATAATGTATATAAAATCCACTATTATTCTAGACAGGTATTTATCCTTGACAGATTGCACTGCATAGCACAACCTCAGGAAATAGGAAAAAGGTGCCAAAAGGCATCAAAAACACTTAAAAGCAGGTCTTTAATCATTGCACCAAAAGCTTCCCAATGAAAGTGTGGAAGTACAAAGTGGAAGCTCTATGTATAGTATAGTACGAAAGAAAATTATTTGTCATTTAATCAAAGAAGTTGATTGACATAAGTTGAAAAGATTAGTGCTACAACAATCATGTTATTTACTTTTCAAAAGCTCAATGTGGAATCATTAAATATGAAGTTTTGTCTTTCAAGCAACAAGTTTACACAGCTGGACATCTAGAGCAAAATGCTGCTAGGTATACTACAGGGACAGTGTTGATGAGATGGAAAGATAAACAGTTTTCCTGCAAACATCTCAGATGTTAAAGTAAGGCCAAGCTGGATCTTGTAAAAGCTGTTAAGCCTATGCCCACTTATATTCTCAGAACTGAGATAATTTTGTTTAGATTACTCAGAAAAGGGAAGTTTAAGGACTTAAATTTGTGTTTAGAATAGAAAGAGATCAGCTTTTGTATTGGAATATCCAACTCTTGGGGAATATTAGCATTAGCCCCCAGCCTACTGTAACTTTTGTGGGATAAGGGAATGTGGCGTGACACCTTCCCTTGTTTTGAACTGAAATTCTGCCTTAAAACAATGAATGGCTGCAGTTGTTCCAAGATTTGCTAGTTTGATTGAAACTAAACAAAGTCTTCTGGTCAAAACATAAAATTTCTCTTCGAGTCCAGAGTTCATGATGTGACAGAAAGAAGAAAAATTTCCAAACTAAAGTCTTAATACAAATGCACCAGTCTGTTCCTTGGTGTTTGCTTATGGATAATCCCTGTTAATGATGCTAGACATTACACAAGCATGTGAAAAGGCTTATTCAGAAATCAGGAGGCAGAAATGCATCATCCTGTGCACCAGTAAATTTAACTAATTTAAAATATAAACCTATTACAGAGGCAGATTCCTAACAGCTTCCCCCAAGAAACTGAGTTATTGAGTAACCTGTCAAAGTCTAAAGCCTCCAAATCAGACTCATCACTAGGCACCCAACAAAGCCAGTGCTTAGAATACAGCAGTGGTTCTGGAGTGCCTACAAAACTTCCAGCAAATGTACTCCAACTTTTCTGGCACCATTAGCACACCTGGATTTTCCATTACCTCCAGCCACAGCTCTAAAGAGAAGCTTGAATCACCACATCATCCATTCTACCACCAAGCACTGCTGTGTTTATAAATGGTTCTGGAAGATAGCCTGTATAATGTGGATTCTCTACATTAGAGAAAAGAGTCAAGAAGTACAGCAACATATCTTAGGTTTCCACTGAACAGTTAAACAGGAAAATAATTTTATCGTATTTTAGCTATGTAACATTTCCTTTGGTACTATTTCAAAAAATCCATGTACAAGGACAATCTCAATGCCACCCAAGCATATGTGGGTTTTCAATGTGCTGGTTTGAAAGCAAAACCAGTGAGACTCCAAGTCAGAAATACAATTTAATAGGAAAAAGTAAAATACATGCAATTAATACAAAGAAAACAAAAACACTGACAGAGTCAGAATACAACCTGATACCCTGCTAGTTAGGGTCATGGCAGCAGTCCAGATGAGGTGGTCTTGCTGAAGTAGTGATCCTGTAGACAGGTCTGGTAGCTTTTGTCCTCTGGAAACCAGTGGGTCAGGGCTTCTTGTTCTGTCCCTGTTCCCACATTATATCCAGGTGGGAATGCTTGGCTCCTCCCCCTGGGTGGAGCATCTCACAATGGGATTATGTAATTCTATGAGTCATGTGGTGGATCCTCACAATGGGCTGATGTCATTGTATGAGTCATGGGGTGGGTCCTTGATGGCCCATTAAACACAAATGGCTCCCGGAGGGAGTTATGTATGACTCATAGGGCAAGGTGTTAATGGCCCATTAACAGGAGATAGTCCAGGGGAGGAGGCAAAGAAAAACACTGCCCCTCCTTTGTTTCAACAGTTAATGAAGATGGAGATAGAATACAGACCCTCTGGCACATTTTTACATTGTAACCTAGGACATTCAAACACAAGCTTTGTGTTCTTTAACCCAACAAAAGCCTTGCAAAGAACATTTTCCTTTTTTTTTCTGTGTTTTTTTAAGAACTTCTAAAATGCTTCAAGCCTCTATCTCCCCAAAAGCTTCATTTACAAGATAACCTGACTTTATCTTACCATATCTTGGATCTCCTCTTTATGTGCAATGGCCATTCACTCATGAATGGGTCCACAAGATGCAAGCTATAGTATTCATTACACAATACATATTCTGCAAAATGAGAACTGAAAACAGAAGTTAATCTCCAGGTAAGCAGCCTTTTCAAAACTCAGGACAGTTACCCATCTGAGATGAAAAACTGGTAGTTCCTGAGAGCTGTGGAATTCAGGAGACATTTGCCATGGTGAGCAATTACTTTATTTGCCCGGATAGGTGTAGAAAATAGAAAATACATTCCCATGAGGCTCCATAAATTGCAAATGTTCCAAGCAGTTCTCCTTTCATTAGGAAACTAAAATCATGCATGGCAATGTTTTCATAACATCAAAAGAAGAAAGTGGATGGATGCAAAACTCATAACAGATTTTCACATATGACATTCTCTAATCAATGTCATATTAAAGAACTGATTTGATGATAAATCACTTGTGTCCAGACTTTGAGAAAATCCTAAAATATCCTAAGATCCTTCTGGCTCGGTACCACAAAGATACAGCAGCGGCTTTAAAAGATCCAGGTAATACTGAAGAACATGGAAATTTTACACATTCCTTCCTCAAAATACACTTCCCATCCCCAAAAACAAAGACAATTGGAAAATTATATTTGGATAATCAATATAATTGATTATTATGCTTTAATGTATGAATGGAAAACTAAAGATACCTACTGGGTATATTTATGAAATAAATATAAACCAGGTTGGTCAGGACTCCATCCAACCTGGCCTTGAATTCATTTGCCTACGTGTATATTTTTGCAAAGGAATAAGCAAACAGACAGCAAAAAAAATCAAGCTAAAGTAATCAGCCATATGAACAATAAGCAGGGAAGCACTGTAGTGCCAAAACAGCTGGGCAGAGAAATTCAGGGCAGCTTATTCTTTGTAATAGAATATAAAGTGCATTAACTTTCCTGGGTTCTATTTTCAAGAATGCTTATTAATAATGCATCCTTTAATTTAACAATGCTTTTTAATAAGAAAAGAAAGGTTAGTGATTATAGATTTAGTGCTATTAGATTTTGCAAGTAAGAAAAGTGCTGAAATACCATGTACAGCAAAGTGCCGCAGCTATTAATATCATCTCTGAGGGTTACAGATTCTGTCTTTTAAGCAAAAATATCAGTGGCATTTGGAACTGTTTGTTTAAAACTGCAGACTGACAGAATGGGGACACAAAAACATACGGCAAAAGAGAATAGATGCAATGAAGTTATACACATCTACTTGCTATATTGATTTTTAAAATATATTCCTTGACTGACATACTTTTCTCTGTTCTCACAAATTAGTTTTCGGTTAAGTGCCTGCTGTGATACAAAGAATGATAATTGGATTTATTTTTAACAGAAAAAATATGCACTTAAATGTCTCCTCGTGTCTTTTTCTGGTAAATTGTAGAGCTATCTGCCAGTTGTCAAAAGTACTTTAAAGTCTTGAAAAATTAAAGTCATGAACCTAAGACAGTTTTACATTCCCGAATTTCATTAGCATGGCACAAACTTAGAACATCCTACTAGTGAACCAGCAGGATAAATATGGTCAAATAAATAAATGTCTCTTCCTGCACAGGGAAATGGCTTAATACCTGCTATTTACTAAGGTTACCACTGTTCACCTTACTTAGCTAGTTCCTGAAATATGAAGTATGCAAAGCCACAGAGATGGATTGTATTATCACAACATTGCCTTTCTCTTTAGATCCAAGAGCAGCTTGTGGAGTTGTGAGGTTAGTAACCTGTGAATTAGACTGTCTCAAGCTGAGAGCATTTGCAAAACAGCAAAAAGTCAGATTTCTTATAAACCAATTATTTGACATTTCCTGTTTTCTCTCAGTTTGCTTGCCTCTGCCAAAAACATTTCTTCCCCTCAGAAACAACATGCGTGCTGTAATTCCTATTTAAACTTTAGGAAGAATAACCTGTGAAATTTAAAGTCTTCAAGACAGGACTGAACTTCTTCTGCCTTCTTATTGCCAGCAAACCTCAATCGAATGCAGATTTAATGTGAACTTCTAGCCAGAGGACGTTTCTTTTCTCCTGATGATCTTCCCTGTGGTTACACTGGATAGTCAGATCCTGCAGTGGCATTGACACCATAGCTAATAGTGCCTGCAATCATTTAGAAAAGATTAAAGATGCATTTTGCATTCAGTTTTAGCATTCTTGGTTTTTCTGTTTGAGAAGTTTGCCTTTTTCCTCTAAGAGCAATATCTTAAAACTAAGCTCAGAAAATCCCTTACCATAGGACAGGTCTTTGAGCTTTGTCAGGGAAGCTTAAAGAATAAGAAGCTGAGAAAAAGAGAATGCAGCTAAGTGCTGTAACATCATCTGACTCAAGTAAACACAAGTAAAACGCCAACTGCAGTTGTTTTAAAGACCTAAGGAAGAAAGGATTTACAATAAAATGGCACAGAACCACTTAAAATAAATTTTAAAAATTTTTGATCTACAAAGAGACAAGCATAGGACTCCAAGCCACAAGACCAGTAAAAGCATTCAAAGAACTTTAACTACTCTTGCCTTTGGAGACACCCATTATTGTTTCAAGAAATCCTAGTTGATGACAAAAAAATAAGAACATCTCCAGCTGTCAGGTAACCTCTTTAATAGAGATTCTAGATTAAGGGGAAGCTGGAATGCAACAGAAATATCTATCAAACAGCAATTGATACCACCTAGGCATATCTCACTCAGTTTTTTTGGCTGCTGCAGATACTTGACAGCAAATGCATCTTGATGCCTGTGTGTTGTACAAAGTAATATCTCCCAGATTAATTGGCTTAATTTACTTGTTTACTGCAATCTTCATCAGTAAAATGGAGTATCTGGATGAAATGTAATGGACTATGAGATTTAAGTCCCACTGGATAAACCTAATGGTTCTTTCTGTTTCTGAACTAGAAAAAAAGGCATTATCTAATCAGCACTGTTTACAGGGCTAATATAACAATAGTCTTACATATTTCAGACTACTAGAAAAGTTACAGGTAAGTTAAAGGTGAAAGATATAAGCTAACAATAAATACTAAAAGTTTAGAAGCCCAAATGAATACTAGACCCTTTCAAACAGGCAGCACAGATGCTGGCAGAATTGTTATCAGCTGAAAGTAGGAAAACTTGTGTATAGGTCATCAAGAACTCTCTTCTTTCCCTTTGTAATTGTCTCACTAGCTCTTGAAAAATCACTTAAAAAAACCTCTCTTTGGCATATTTCTTTTATTTTTGTGATCTCATCATTTTCTTCCTGATTTCCTCTGACTAGTCCTTAGCAGCCACTGGGGTATTTATCCAACAGGATGGAAGTTTTCCCTTCTGTCCTCACATCATCCCACCTGGAGAATGTCTCTCAGGCACAGAATTTGTTTCTGCACATCCATAAAAGTGAGATAGACTTGATAAGGATCTGCAAAGATGTAAATAAGATGTTCATCGTATGCCTCACTAATTTATTTACAATGACAGCAATATTTCTTTTGTCCCAGTGGACTTTATTATACATATTTTATGAAAATATATATTCTTTAAACATCTACTTTAATTTTCTGATGCTCAATCATCATGTCTGAAACAAGAATTTAATTATGAAAAGTTGGCATTTGGATTTACAAAACACCAAATAAAAAACACCAACTGAAGAAAAAGTACCTTAATTTAGTACTACTTTTTTGAAGTAATAAGCAGTACAAATGTTTTTCTGGAATTTCTGTGAGACTGTTGAAAAATTCATCAAAGCGCTTCCACAAAAGGTTGGGCTTTGAAATATGTAATCAAACTCGGTGTAAGTACAGATCTCCCTGCTCATTTTGTGCTTGATTGCCTAAGGGAGCACAGAAAACGTGACCACCCTCTATGCCAGTCTCCCTCCTCCAGCCCTTACATTTTCAAGATAGGAAAGCATTAAAAAGGCTCAAAAATAACAGTATTTCCTCAAGTTTGAAAAAGCTTTTTCTAGGTTTAGAACAGAGATTAATGCTGTAGACTGAATCACATCCTGTGATGCAAATACCTTTTAGCTCTAGCTGTCAGTACTGGAAGTATCTTTGCCTCTGCTCCCTGCATATTTGTTCTGATGGGTCTTTAATTGAAACCTTAAACATGTACAGAAAAAGGTAACCCACTTCATGCAGGGCAAAAATAACCCTTCTTGAAAAAAATACCAAATTAAATACTGAAGGACAAAAAACTCAGTCCTGTTTCCACAAATCAATAGAGTGAAAAACTCTCCATATTGTAGATGATCTCTTGTAAACCATGCAGCTCAGTAGCCGCATATTAGATTTTCTGTGCAGGAATATACTGAAGCAAACACTTGAAGGCAAGTGCAGCCACCTTGGATGTTGGATAAATAAGTTTCTTTAGCAGGACAGGGGGAAAGATTTTAAATTGCAACTGACAGTTCCTTTACTTTGAAGGTGTTCTCAAAAATCTGAATATCATCTACCTAGTTTTTATTGAGAAGAAAGACTACTAAATAATCTTCTAGAACTCTTTATCTGTTACATTTTTCCATAGGTCTGCTAAAAAACTCAACAACAGGAATAACCAGTGGTTCAGATTGAAAGCTACCACAGAGAGGACTCTCCATTCTAATAGAGTGGAAGAACTGAAGAGGTTGATACTCTCACATTGTCCAACACTTAGCACAGTTGTAATGCTTAATAGCCTGATGCAATTAATCACATCCACATTTTCAGAATTAGATTCCTGGCTGTGTTCAGAGGTGCTTGGGTTTCACTTCTAGTATTCACTCACTGTTAATTTTAAAAACAATTATTTAGCCTGCAGAAACTTAAAAGTTAGCTTTTGGCTGAAAAATGCATAAGCTGGATTTCTATATAATTCATGTACCACTGCAGCTGGATTCCCACAGAAACTACCTGAAACTATTTACCAGGTGATGGTTTGCATTGGAACTGGCAGCTGCCTTTGGTGGGACACAGGTGAAGCAATGAAGATGAAAGGCAAATGAAAGAGATGTACAGAGGAAGAACTCATTTGGTTCTGATTTTCTTCCTTGAATTCCATGCTTTCAGAGACCAAATCTTATGGGGAAAAAAAAAAAAAAACCAAAAAAAAAAACCCAAAACTACCAACTTCTGTTTCAACTTGCTCCACAGCTGTGTCCATTGACAGTAGCCTGCACAGGCTGGGACTCATGGCCAGGGTGACATTGCCACATGGCAGAGCTTTTTTAACCAACCAGAGATATCCACAGCATGCTGGTTCAGGAGGAAGGCAGTTCAGGGAAGTTTCTCCAGACATAGCAAAGCTGACAAGAACATGGGGAAATTTTTTCACCCTCAGGAACTTGCCTGTGACTGGCAGCTGATGAAAGACTTTGTGAGAATTACTGAAGCAATATGTACTCCATGTGGCAATCTGTCCCCTCGTGCTGTACTGAAATAAAACAAGCACTCGGTACGTTTTCACAAAACGTATTCTCTTTTTTTTCTGTTAAGCTTAGATTTTTTAGCAACAGGGTTATGCAACTTCTCTGACAACAATCTTTGTTAAGTTTAAGAGTAATACACTTCTATGCCCAAGGTCTTGAAGTGAAAATAAAATGATGCAGTACTTTTTGTCACCTCCTCCTGAAAATTCTTTGCTTTGACTTGGCAGAACAGCCCCAGCAAACTGTGACTGTGGGTGTAGGAAATGAGAGCATTTCTTCCACGAACAAAGGGGAAGTCCTGCAAGCTCCCTGCTCTGCTGAGCTGTTCTCTGGGTACTGCTCAGAAAAAAAGCAGCAGGACGTTTCAACAGCATCTCAGATTAATAGTTTTCATTTTAAACAATGTCATCTGTTTCTTTCAGAGGGAGTCATTTAGAGCTCCCACAGCCTGCCTCAGGGTACTCCAGTTCTGAAGACCCTAGCCAGGCAAACCAGGATTCTGTTTCAATAGGGACTTTATCATTCACCCTGAAGCACTGGGTCCCACTACTGCAGCTCCTGTATATGGTTATTCCATGAAAAATACATTCTGCTTTACTGAGCTATCTCAGTGCCTCCTATGAGTGAAGCTGCAGGTCTAGGCCATTTGTACTCTGCCTTGCCCTGCTTCAAAAGATTTCAATCAGAACCTGAGTATTGCCTTCTGATACGAACAAGGAAAAATGCCTAAAGCTATCTGAATTAAATTTGGCACAAAACAGCACTCTGAAAGTATTATTTAACTACTTTTAGCCTACAGCAAGGGCTTTACAGCCAAGCTATAAACTCCCTAATAATAAGATGCCTAATAAAAGTGCTGACAGACCATTGAGAGCTTTAGCAGCGCTCATTAAAATGCACTGGAATAGAACATTCTGAGGATGACGGATTTTCAGTGCCCAGGAACACCCGATACTTTGACAAACACTCACATTCCTCAGCACGTGCACCACAGACTCACTCCTTCTCTCTGGACAGCTTGGAATTGCATTACTTGCCGAAAAATAATGACTTCGGCGCTGAATATTAATGACCTGTTTAACAACTACCATAAAATCATATCCTACCTCTCTGGAAAGTGCATGCAACTTTAAACAATATTTCCATAAGAATTAACATCAAAGGAATGATTTTTTTACTGAAGGATTTCCTAATGGATTGCTTTGCTTCAGGGTTTTATTTTTTTCTGTATGTCCTAACTCTTCTTTTTTTCATAAATCTGTTTAATTTTGAAAATAGCTCCACATGTTACAGGATTTCCCTTTAATCATACAAGCTATTCCTCTGAAACATCAGGAAAGGACATAAATACTGTTTTCTTTTCTAAAAGTTACATGTTCAAGCATTTAAGGATACACGAAAGTACTTTGGTACTTGCTCCCAGGAACAGCAAAACAGCATCCAGACCTGGATTAGTAGTCTGAAAACACAGTGGCTGGGAGTATTTTTAGTTCCTATGGAGGGAATTCCCAAGAAGCAGCAAACAGAAACCTCACAGATATTTATGAAATTTTTGAAATTATTACAAAATTATAAATTCGTAGCAGAATTTATGCTTTTGCATATTGTTACCTCCTCTTCAGAACAGGGATAATTTCAAGGATAAGTTAAGGATAACTTCAAGGATGAGTCAGCTTGCTTATTATGGTCTTGTCTTATTAAATTTTGGGTTAAACTAGAGGTTACTTCCTACTCCAACTCTTCTGTGATTCTGTGAATTTAGAGTGTCTCGAGGAAGGAGGTCCTACAGCTTCCTTTGGAAAAGCTTCTGGCAGATTCAGACTCACATTTTCCCTCTCAAGCCACAAAGATTCTCTTGAAAATACCTTTGAAGCGCATGTAATCAATAAATCTTTACTGAGCTCTAGTGTAAGGGCTGAGCACAGCGCTCCCATGAGAGCCCAGGCACAGCCGTCCTTCTGGTTCCAGTGACTGAGCAGTTGGTAGGGATCACAATTTAATAAAATTCCAAATTAATGCTGATGCAAGAAATCCCAACCTAAATCCTGGAATCACCAGCCACTGGAGCCATACTTAATGTTTCCATACTCCTGTTGTTAAAACAAGGAAGTCCCACTGACTCCTTCAGTCACAAATGCCCCCAGGCAATGATTACCTTACAACACTAATGGAATTTTGACACAAAGCATCGCTGGCAGGACACTGGTCAGCAGAATGCTTCAATCCAATAACACGAAAGGTGCAAGGAACAAAAAAAAAAAAATTGGCTACAGAGTACAGGTAATACTTTACTACTTAGATCTCAACATAAGTAAATGAAGTATTTAATTCAAATGTATATAACAAAAAATATTTCTTGTTATAGAGCTTTTCTGATTTAGAAAAAGTATGGCTTTTTTATTTTTTAATTGTCTATAAAGCATCTGTTTTCTGGCATGAAAACATGATTTGTCATAGCAATTACTCATTTCTACAGAGCCTCTAATGGGACTGGCAGTCACAGAACCACACAATTTCCAACATCCATAATGCAGCCACAGGCACTATTTCTGCTTTTACAAGGCACTCTAGCCTGAAGTACCAGGTTATTTGAAACATCATTTCTTAGTGGGAAATAGCTGTAACACGCAAGATCCAAGCTGTCAGTTGTCAACAACTTTAGTTGCATTTACAAACTTAGTGACATGTACAACACCCTCTTTTTAACCAACAAGTTTTCTTTGTTGCTCAGGAGTGGCTTCTAGAAGCCTGGACCCAGCACGGCCCAACACCACAATTCTGTAGGTCAAAAAGTTCTCCATACATTAACTACTCCTCCTTTTTGGCGACCCACCTATTCAGGCTCTCTAATTTAGCTTGGCCATGTATCAGCTGAGAAAAATTAGACAATTTCAGAAAATTAGAAAATACTATTAACAGACATGCTACAGAATAGTCAGAGAAATTACACCCTCATTCCATGTCATGAAAGACTTCAAGAGTGTAAGAACACTCAAGAGTGTAAGAGGTGCAAGAACAGATCTTCAGCCACAAATGTGGATTTCCTTGCCTTACATGTTTCGTCTCTTAATCATGAACTCTTGAATGCTTCTAAGAAGACAGAGATATCTTCTGTACCCTGTCCCAGTGTGTCCAGGACAGTATTTTATGCCCTTTCTCTGATTAGTGAGAGCGTTCATGCATTCTCTCATATTTCTGACTGTAAGAAAATTCTTTGTTAGAAACCAGAATTCTTCCTATGAGAAATAAAGTACCAAAGAATTTATTCTCTTATTACCCTATCTATTACCTCATTACAGAATTTAGTTCCTCTTAATGGGTTTTCTAAAAAACTTCCCACTTTAATTCTCAGAAATCTTTTGCCAGGAAAAAAATATGAGACTTCTGATGGACTCTCTGCTTTTCGCAGCCTGAGGTCTCAACGACAAGAGATTAAATGTTCGTTGGACTCATATTTGTGCTACAGCCGTCAGTTGTTCTCTGGTCCAAGCAATTCATTCAGGTTTTACTTGCAGCCAGAATCACTGATTCAAGCTCAGAAATCTTTCTGTCAGAGCTGAAAAATATTCCAGCTGCAGCTGATCACCACAAGAGAAACAGGAGTCTTATGCCCTATGGGAAAATGGTGAATAAAGCAAAAAAAACTTCAGGCTGTACATGTATTCCATAATCTCCCACAACAAGGGATTGTCTCTGTTACTCACATTAATGAAAGTCTAAAATTTAACTTAAAATACATTCAACTGCAATTCAACCACCACCTTTTTCTTTCATCATTAATTTTTGATCCTTAATACGCTTTTAAAATGGCAGAGGCCCACCTCTTTTGTTATAAGGGGAAATAAAAAGGAAACCCAAATCCATGGTATACAGTGAATCCCAGGAAGATGCAGTTTCCCCCTCATCTGCACATTTTACCACATGGCAAGGTCAAAAATGAAAACCAACTGCTTAATGTATCAGACAAATTTCAAATCAGAAAAAAGCCAGCTAAAACAAACGAACAAAACAAATGGAAAAGACCAAACCTGCCTCAAATAAATTTCCAGTAGATGCAGTGCTGTTCTATCTGACTGAGTGTTCCAGAGCATCAGATAATAAACCAAAGACACTACAAAAATCTCTTTAATTGCCTAGTAAAAAAAGGAGTTGTAAATTAGAATGCCTTAGGGATAGATAAAAGTACAGCACAGCAAAGAAAAGCTGATCTGGTTCACTTGAAGTTTTCCAAGACTGGACAGGCCCTTACTTTTATAGAGCTTAGGTTAAAAGTTAGAGAAGAAAAGATCACAGAAACTTTGAGATGACCTGTCAAACTCTAAGGATGCATTGTATAGAAAACTAACAAAATCAGATATTAACTATTAGTATTAAAACATAGAGGATTTTTGAGAATCTAACCTCTCATATCTTGAGAGCCCCCTCTAGAACACTTGTTTCAGAGCTGTCACCATTTCAGGAGATCCAGAGACAAATGTCCATTATGAGACATCAGTCAGGCACTAATCCTTTGCATGAAGTGGTACTTGACATGTGAGAACACTGAAATTCTCCTGTCACAATCACACAACAGCCCGTGATGCCACAGAGGCAGGTGTTTTTTACAAGCTCACGTTGACACTGAGATGTCTCCTCCATGACTGTTCTGCTGCCAAGCACATACCAGCTACTGTTTCATCATAAAAAAATTTCTTTTCCACAATAATACTCCATGCTCCAGCCACCAAAACACCCCATCTAGCTCAGCTGCAATGTACTTTGTATTTCAAGCGTCCGGACAGCAAGAGTAAAGCAGCAAGATGGTAGCATTACCATGCCAACACACAGTCACATTTAGATTCACCAAAAATTCACCTCAGATTTTCTTAGCATTCCTTTATTGATCCACATACAATATGCTGAAGAATTACTGAACAGTGGATTTCTGCTGCACATTCCAGATTGAAACCACTTCTCTTGAAAGACTTCCCTATTATTCTACTCATGAAATAACAAAGCATTAATCCAGCTGAAATGAAAATCTTTCAAATCCTAGGTTTTATCTATTGGTACAGTTTTTAATATACAGAAGATTAAAAATGCAGGAACATAAGGGCATCCCTGTTGGTATGTTTCACGGGCATCTTATTACATGAAAGATATTGGAAGTACATCCTTGCCTATTCTCTTGGTGTCTTTGCATGGACTTGTTGGCCATGAATTTGCATTTGCCTCCCCATCCTCCTTTGGCAGTAAATATCAGAATTCCAAGTGCTTTCTCCTAAGCTTTAAACCAAACTCCTAACAGTTTCATCAATACACTGCAGCTCAAACATTGAAGGATAGGGAAATAACAACTCTGCATTCATTTTACCCATGACCTTCATGATTTCATGAACATTGATCATATCAACTTTCAGCCTTATTATCTCCTAGCTGCCTTTTTTCCCAGCCTTGTCTTTTCCTTAGAAAGTGACTGCTCTGTTTCCATTAATCATTTTGACTCCCATACACAAATATATTGTGAAAATCATTCTCCACACAGACAGACATAAATAATGCATGAACTTCCTCAATACCTCTTGATCAAGACTCACCCTTGGTGCTTGGTAAAAATGGAGATGAACTCTGCTGAATCTAGCCCCCATCCTGTGGCAGGATTTTATCACTGATTTGCCAGATAAGGTATAGCAAGGAGTATGACAGGATCATGCCACAGGTCAAGAGAACCCTGGAAACTGTGATACAGATCTTTGCCACTGTTGTCAACAGGAAAAATTTAAAACTATCTCATGACAAGTGCCACCTGGTTCTTCCCTTTCCCATCAGACATTTGTTTGGGTAGTTCCCCAAATAAATCACCACCAAAACCAAGGACAGACTCTTATAGAAATAAAAGATCTGCTGGTGTTAGGAAAGGGAGTTTTGTAGGGGAGCTACACATGCACAGATTAATCAAGTGTTTCCCACTCTTCTTTTACTTCGTTTACTTCTTTTGATTCTTTTATGAGATTTCCCTCATTCAATGTCCTGAAGTAATCCAAAAGGGCAGTGGATACTTCTCAGAAGCACCATTAACTGAGAATCATTTCTAAACAGAAGTGAGGTTAAGTATAGTTCAAAGCATTTGCAAAATTACAGCATGGCTGCCAAAGTATTGATGCAAAAAAGCCCAACGGGAGCTGTAAGGAAAGCAGTGCATCTCTGGAAATTTTTGGTATTGGAATTTACAGAATTGCAATTTCCCTGTGCTTTAAATAACAAAAGCTTTAGGCCTACTTTAAGTGCAGTACTGCATTATGTAAGACAGTGTCCCTATATACTTTCTCCAGAATTCAGGAGTGGGATGTTGCTCCCTATCACCCCTATTTCACTGAAAAAAAGGAATAAATTTGGAAATTCTGGTCTTGCAGAATTTGAATCACAGCAGAACATCTTGCTGCTTTTTTTTGTTGTATGTAATTTTCTCACTGTTTTACATAACAAAAATCTGAAGAGTAGCTATGCTTCACTTCAAAATAAATAAGGGATCATTTGAACTGCCAAAAATAAAAATCCAGTTTTTCAAGCCTGTAAACTGGATTTTCTTAACAGAAGAGTTGCATTTTGGTTTGAGTTATGAATATCTTTGCAAAAATATACAGACACACAGCATTTTGGAGATTAGATTCAAACAAATACACCACTACTGATGGTGCTTAGACAGATCATGGCACTCATCTTTCTGAGAATGCCTCTTCAGAAACAGAAGAAGTACACACAGTTATGTTCACCCTGTAAACATTGTCTCTATTTTGTAAGAAGCAGTAAACAGAAGAAGCACACACAGTAATGTTCACTACCCTGTAAACATTGTCTCTATTTTGTAAGAAGCAGTAAACAGAAGAAGCACACACAGTAATGTTCACTACCCTGTAAACATTGTCTCTATTTTGTAAGAAGCAGCCACTAAAAATTAAAATTATAATGACACAGGAAAGAAATTTTTTTGTGAAAAAAAAATGGTTAACTAGAAACACACGGAATATCAACTGAAGCAATTATTTCAACTTTATTTGCATTTCAGATTAACTGCTAGTATATTCTTTCTCACCCAAACCCTACCACCACAATCAGCAAAAGCAATTTAGCTACTTATACCTGGGAAAAGGTGCCGTTCTCACGTATTTCAGATATTTTTTTGCACAAATTCTGGTTGCAGCAACCAGTTCCCTGCAAAACCTTCTTGCCAAAAGATCAAACAATGTAGTTTTACTCAAACAAAAGTCCCTGTGAGAATTCTGCTTAAGGACAGATTAAAGACTGCACATTGACATCCAAAGGCTAAAATTTTCAAAACATGCAGATAATTTAGAAACACTCTTCCCCATCAGTTTTAATCAATTATCTCCTTTGAAAACCTCAGTCCAATTGTGTATTGGATTAAAACAGAGGAGCCAGCTCTTTAGGCAATTCATAAGTGCATCCACAGATTTAAACAATGCCAAGTGGATAAGGAACTGGCATCAAGGGACAGGGCTTTCAGGAGTGTTTATTCATGTTCTTCATTGGATCTGATCACAAAATTTCCATTAATTTTAATGAAGCAGACAACATCAGACATCTACTGTGCTTCTCCAGTATTAGCTGGTTTACAATGGCTGTCTATCCCTTGGAGGATACATCTTTTAATTTGACATTCCAATCCATTCCTGTCCTTGCTTTACAGCCTTTTATGGGTTCACAGACCAAATCTATATTATAGTTGAGAATTGCTAATAGCAGAACAGAATGAATCCCTACCCAATTATTGCCTCAATCAGGGCCAGCTTTGGTGCAAAGCTGTTGGCTGCACAACCACGCTCAGCCGCCATGAGCTGAACACCAATAATGGCTAAAAATCTGAAAACAGTTAAGTTTGGCAAGGATTTTTTTTCTGGTGCCCCACACAGTCACCTAGACCTGTGCTGCCCCAGAAGTAGCACAGTACTTCAAATCCTAATTTGAATCTCTCTTAAGGTATCCTTTCATCCAACTGTGAAATAACACAAATTGAACCAAGGTTTTGGTTCCAAGTGTTACCATGGTAAACAAACAGCACGTCCTTGTTTCAATTTCTACCCAAGAAGCAAAATGCATTTAACTCCATATCTTTAAAGAACTCTTATTTCCTGGCCTTCTAGGTTCATATAGGTTAAAAAACCCAGCAGATTCTCAGAGTTATCAAAAGCTGAAGAAAATGTTACAAAATTCGCTTTTCCAGAAAACATTACCATACTTTCCTTCTACAGGAATTTTCTTATTTTAAGATGGGTCACAAGAGTTTACATGCAAAAACTTTGGCACTTACACAATAAGCAGCAGCAAAGCATATAATACCACCCAGCTGTTATGATTGTATACAATGTTCTACTGAAAACAACACACAAGCAAACCTAAAGACTAGATAAATATTACCATATATTCTACCAGTCAGAAGCAGTTCTTGGGACAATCATATTCTCTCCTTAACATCTTGATGAATGAGATTGCTATTAGGGGTTTTTATTTTGGTTTTTTTTTTTGCTTTTTGGGTTGTGATTGCAGCTGGCATAATTATTTTTTTTTTTTTTGTAATCATTACCTTGCAGAGAAAAAATTAATTGGTTCTCTTAGCTGAACATTAGAATCAGTCAGTGGAGCACATTTCTGAATGAAGGGCCCTTGAGGAAAAGGATAGGAAAAGATTTTTTAAAAAGGGTTTAGTATCTAGTTCTAAAAAGCAAGAAATTTGAAAGGTTTTCTGTGAACTGTTTAATATCTCTAAGCTCCATGACATCAGCTTCAACTCAAGATTTTACAAGACCTGGCTCACTTGAGCACAATTTTAAATAAGTTTTTTTCAGCAACTTCAGCAGTTTTTAGTCAGCCATTCCATAGCTACTTAAGAGACAAAACCACAAACGTCAGCCAGAAGTCTCTGAATAAGGCCTGAGATACAGGCACAGAGATAAAAAAGTAATTTTAGCAGTGTACATCCTAACATGTAGCACCATATATCCTTACAGATAGCTTTCAGAGTGACACAGAGCTTTACATCACTTAAAGACACTGCTACGTTCTGGGGATTTTCCTTTCTATAGCTGAAGTGGCTTGAAGTAACATTCATTCATGCACAGTTACACCAACCGTCCAGGAAGCACAAAAAAGAGGAATTTCTTCCCACAACCTTCTTTTATAAACATTTGAAAAAAACACACTTGGCTTAAAAATTACATATTTGCCAATATGAAGTTGTTTGTTTGTTTTTAAATAATTATCAATGGCTTTAATTTTTTTTCAGAAACATACTGATTTCAATGCTTTTTATATCATTAAGTCAGTTTCAATTCACTTTTGTATCAACCTTGATGAGGCTAGCTGGAAATATCTGTATATCTCGTCCAACTCCAGTCAGTGACAAAATAGCACAATTTCCTTTTGTTCTGCTCTACCCCTACCTATTAAAAGTTTGTCTAAACAGCTGTTTCACCATATTTCTATATTAAGAATTATCTACTCTATCTCCCTTTTCTTCCCTCTTGTAATTGTACCATCTGTACTATTCCTAAAGTGGCCTGTGGTTTCTCTTCACAAAGTTTATAGAGACACTCAAAGATGAAACTTGCTTAATCTCACAAACTGCCAGTTTTTAGTGCTTCCTTTCTGCAACTTGTGCATTCTAACAGCATGCATTCCATTGGTGTTTTGAGAAAAGACAACATATTAAATCAAACTCCCAGCTTTGGAACTTGATAATGTCCCCAAATCACTGTTTGTCCTGAACTGCTCCCTGCAAGAAAAACAAACCCTGCCTGAATGAAATAATTTCTCTTGTCTTGCCTGGGATAACAGCATCTATTACTCTGTACACTGCCATCCTGACAGCCTTTCCAGGAGCATTCGTGTGACCAATCCTAAAGCACT
Source organism: Bombycilla garrulus (assembly GCA_013400315.1). NCBI lineage: Eukaryota > Metazoa > Chordata > Aves > Passeriformes > Bombycillidae > Bombycilla > Bombycilla garrulus. The sequence continues at coordinate 86,616 of VXBU01017912.1, read as the reverse complement.
TGCAGAGAAACATTTTACAAGAGGCTGTTTCAGCTGTACTTGTGCTTCTGACATTCCTAAGTGTTAGCACCTAAGTGTTCCTTGGAATTTTGGGAATATTTAATAGCAGGAAAAGGTTATTTGGTCCTGGGGATTTGAGAAGGTCTACGTGTAACAGGGAAGCATGAAAGCAGGTTATCTATGAGCAATTGGTAAATGGGAGCCTCAAGTCTTTTTCCCTACCTGTTATTTTTCCTAGTTGGGCTCAAGGAAACTGGATACTTTAATAATATTGTATTTACAAAGACAAGAGGTGATCTCTATATGCATAAATATATGTGACTGACTTGTTAAAAAATAACAATTACAATTGACAGTGGCTTTTTAACCAAAACCAGGACACATTAACAATCACAGCTGACACAAAAACATAACAGTTAAATCTTGCTAAGTTCAAAGCAGTTAAAAACTCTTGCCTTGCCTTAAACACTCTCGAACTCTCTTTTAGCGATAACTCTCTTCTAGCAATAACTCTCTTCATGCACAGATATAAATGCATGAAAGGAAAAAAGAGGTTAAGAATAGGTGGATTCAAAAGCAGGGAAAACAGATTCAAATTAGGTTGTGAACACCTCATTCCAAGCACACCAGGAAAGCACCCTGAGAGAGACATGAAACCAGCACACAGATTTTTCTTTTACATTTGAAGCTGATCAAAGCTAAACCATACAAAGCTCCATATAAGCTAAGTGCCAGAAGATTAAACAACATCCAGAACAAAAGCGAACACTTCTTTTTCCTGAGCCGCTTTGCCTGACCAGAACATTATTTCATTAGGCCTTTTTCCATCTCCTAGTTCAATCACACCATTACCAGAGTAACTACCAGAAGCTGTGCCTTCACGGCAGCCTGAAGAGACTTTTTACAGCTCAGCTGCAAATCATGCACCTAAGACAGCTTTATGATTAGGTGTGAGGGAATGAGGAGGAAAGATAACTAATATATCCACATTTTAATATGGATCTGAGGTGCCTAATGATAACAACATGTTGATTTGAACAGCTACTCACTTCAATCTTCTAATTTACTGAGGGAAGAACTAATTTATTTTATGCAAAAATTCAAAGGAAAGTTCAAGAAGACAGCCTGAGAAGCCTTCTATAAAAAGATACCGACTTTTAAATGACTGACGCTGCTGCAGCTATCTGCAAGGCATTTCCAGCAGATATTGATTTTGTTGATGTAAGTGCAATTCATAGATAAATATTGCTCCACAGAACACTCTGTTTAGAGAATTTTCTATGAGGCTAAGAAGAAAAAACTTTTTTTATCAATTAAATGACTTGGGAACAAATGTTGCTTTGGAAAAACTGAGAGAATTTTTTCCCTGTGTCTGCCTGCTTAATGAAAACATGAAACTGACTAGTGAAATATGCATAAAGTAAATGCATTTTCAGAGAAAGTAAAGATGAATGGTGATTTTTTTTTTGCCCCCATAGAATATGAAAGCTAGGATATCCCAAAAATTGGGGGGGGGGGGTGTGAGTGGAATATATACTTAAATTGGGTATTTGTTTCTTGGTTTTTTATTTGATTGTTTAGTATTTGCTTTGGTTTTTTGAAGATTAAAAAGGAAGCAGGTCCTTCCTTCCAACAAAGATGTTGGTTTTATGTAGATGTCCCAATATTGTTTCTGTCACAAGGAGGGAGAGGTGATGCATACCAAGGCCTCATCATTTCAATCAGAAATACAGCAATTCCAGAGCTCATAAGTTATCACAACTTTTCCCGCAGCCTCAGTGCAGACAGAAAATTGGGAGCACAAGCAACTGTTTGTTTTCATAGGAAAAGCTGTGAATTTAAGCACTTTCAAGGGATAAGGCCAAAAAAATTAAATTCCAAAAATGCATAGGAATATGTGATAAAAAAATATATAATTAATTTTCCTTTTTCTTTTTTTCTTTTGTTTTTTTTTTTTTTCTTTTTGGTCTTTGGAACCTGTGGAGTGGCAGGTCTCTAAATTAGCAGGTGGATGGATGAGTTCCACGTTTTGATCATCAGGCCCCGTGCAGCACCGTGGGGAAAAAGGGAAAAAAAAAAATTAAAATGGGCACCCAGGGGTGAGGGACAAGTGTGACAAGCGATTGGAGGAGCCGGAGGGGAAACGACAAGGCATGATTGTGTGATTGAGCAAGGATTTCCCTGTGGACAGCACTTGGAGAGTATGAAGGAGGAGCTGGGTGATGGTTCCTGCTTCCACCTCCCTGCACTGCTCGGAAGTAATGCTTTAATCTGTCTTTTACTGCACCGTACAAATCTATTTTCATTGGAAACAGTTCAACCTACCCAAGCTGAGCCTGTTTTGCCCATGACAGAAGTGGATGCATCCCCGCCCTGTCCTTATTTTGACCTAGAAGCTTTTTCCCCATCTTTTCTCTCCCTCTTCTGCTGAGGAGAAAGGTGAGAGAGCAGCAGGGTGGAGGCCGGCAGCCGGCCAAGGATGCCCTCCACACACAGACTGCACTTGTGCGTTGGATAAAAAGGAACCTGAAATCCATATGAAGCAAAAAATATAACAGAAAAGAGCTTAAATGCTAACAACAATGGGAGAGCTCTCTCACCTGCACAGAGTGTGACCCCAAATAACCTGATCATCCCACTGCTCTCGTGCATGATTCCTTTAAGCGTCCATCTCACATTCTGCTTGAAAATGATGCTCTTCTGACAGCAGGGCTTCCAAAAAACTCTGTGGGCTTCTGTTTGGTTTGGTTTTTATTGGTTTGGTTTTTTTGGTTTTTTTTTACAAAAAGCATGTTCATCTTTATCAGAAAGGCTACAAAGTCACAGCTTCTAGGAGTAAAGTATGAATCTTCCCCATGAACAAACTTCATTTTAAAATCTGTACTATGTCTTTTAAAAATGAAAATTTAATCAACATTCATATGCTGAGAATTTATGAGAGCTCTAGTTAAAAGCAGTGCCTTAGATTTTATTTATTCTATTAGCTGATTTTTCCCCTCAAAAAAAAGAGGCCCATGTTAAGGGTGCTGTCCAAGTACCTACTTCTGTTCCATTTGCTTTCTTAAAAGAGTTTTAACAATATTTTACATAAGATTACAGTTGTATATACCAACTCTTTATTATTTCAAAGCACTTAATATTTGTCTTGCTTTAGAATTCAGTGCTGAAGCTCCCACTGATATCTCTATCAGCAGAGTTAGCAGAGGGCTAGCCAAGGTTTGAAATGTCTGCTCTTACTTATCCAGAAGTTAATTTTCTGTCATAGTGTACAGCAATTAAAATTCATAAGAGAAATACCTGTTCTGAAGGATGAATTAATAGCTCCATGAGCCCTGATTTAATTCCAGGGAGATTGACCACTGTCTCTCTCCTTTGAAAGGCAGCACCGAGTTGGACAGGAGGGCTCACCCAGCTCTGAAACTCTGGACACGTGGACAGGGAACAGCCTCCAGAGCTGCCACTTTGGGGACAACTTTAACACACACCCAAAGTCATTAAGAACAATTCAGAGTAAAAGTCACCGACCCTGAAAGTTAGGTCTCTGATTAATTTTATTGCCAGTCATTCCATTTTAAAGTGTTTTTCCTTTGTTCGTCAGTATACATACATACATACATACATAACTCAGGCAAAAAGACAATTCCTCTGAGGAAAAAAGTAATCCAGCCACCTTTATAGGTACAGCCTTTTATTAAAAAATTAAATTGAAACTCAACTACCCATATAACCTTTACCTCCCATTACTGAAGTGTCTGTTAACTTACTATCTGATGGGATAAGCAAAAGGCTTGCTTCTCATTTACTGTGTGACTGACTAGCAGTGCCTTCAATTTCAGTCATTATAATTGCAGTGTTGGGGGGGTTGTTGTTGTTGCTGTTGTTTTGTTGTTGATTTTTTTTAAACAATGCAGAATGATAGCTCTGTCAGACACATTAGAAAGAAAACTCAAAGTGATGCTTGCATGGCCATTTCAAACTCAATTTTAATTAATTGACTGTATTATACTTCCATAGAATGACAGCATGAATAAAATATAGAGTATTCTTCTTCTGGTACTTAAAAAAAAAGTATCACACAGCAGCGGGGTATCAAATTTTAGAGTCACACTCAAAGCTTGGAATATTCCTCTTAGAGGTAACATGGTCCTCAGGATTTTATTCCCTATAAAATGCAAACTCAAGAAATAAAGCATATCATCAGTTCTTTGGTTTATGTATTTAGTCTTGAGGTCATGCTGTCCCTGGGCAATAATCATGTTTCATTCTGCTCAGACTGGCAAAATAACACAAGCTTTTTATTTGATTTGATGCTGTAATGGATAATTAATCCAGATCAGATGGTTTAAAGGAAAGAACACATTTCAGCGATGTACTTGATCTGTTGACAAGACACTATTGTAACTGCACTTCCTTAGAAGAAAGTCAGCCTGCAATGCTGACACATAAAAAATCCAAACTTTCTACCTATGAAGTTGCATTTTGCCTTCTAGTTTTTAAACAGTAGTTTTGAGGTGTTGTTACACAGATGAATACAATAGCTAAATTTACCACAAAGCAAATTTTACAAACACTAAAAATCTTGATGCACGTTGTTAGTATGTAGATGCTAGGAAAAATAAAATGCAATTTTGAAGAAATTTGTCATCTCATTTTATTTTTTCACCAATTTGCAAAAGAATGTGGCTGCATAGCATGGGTTGGGGGTGGAAAAAGCTATGAAATATAATTTTTTTCTTTTTGATCAATAAGTCATAAATTGATGCAAGAAGCATATTCTTTAAAGGGTGATTATAATGGTAGCAAAGATGTTTTGATTAAAGAGCATGGGATTTACTCCACTGGAGATACACAAAGCTAACACTTGCTGTGTTGGACACTTCACATAACAAGTTATTAAGACGGGAATAAAACAGTGAGAAAAGGCAAAGCAAATCATTTGCAGTCAACTTCTCCTTGCTAATATGCATCTGTGAAAGGAAGGAGCACAAAGGAGGACAGACATTCAGAGACAGATACTGCGTTTTAAAATACCCTGGGAAACAGACTCTCCTCATTGTCAGTACAGTTCCTACTACAAGAAAACTTTCCTCCTTGGCTGGCTTCCTCTAGATGAAAACATGACAAGAAGTGGATGAATGTATACAAATGATGTTTGACATCACTGAATTCAAGCCATTCTCTGTAGGATATCAAGGAGAAAAAAAAAAACAAAAACAAAAACAACCATTTATCCATTTTAAAAGTCAGATGCTGAGACCTATTCAAACAACAGAACAAGAACAGAGAGGATAAATTGCCAATTTGTCTATATGAAATAAATGTCAGCTTAGATTCCGAATCTAAGGACGTTTCCTGAAATAACTAAAAGTTGTTTCACAATAGAACAGTGCTTTTGAACTAAAAGTTATTTGGATTCTTATGTATTTCCTTTACGCGTCTGGAAGGTTTTCAGTTACCAAATATCTTTCTTCCGCTATCTTTCTTCTTTCATATTCTAATCACTCTGACAGCTATTGTCAGAGTGATTAGAATATGAGCACTACTAAAATTTCAAAAGCACAAGGAGGTTTTCTAAGAAATTGTTTGGGGTTTTTTGTTGTTCCACATTTGGTACTCTTTATCTTAGGAGAGCTCACTTACTTATAAACCCAAAGTTTTTCACAGCCTGGAAGGACTTCTGTACATAAAACAGTATTCATAAAACAGTGAAATTGAAAAAAATTCCTTGAAAGCACACAGGAAAAAGAACCTTCCAAGAATTCATGAAGGCATGTTCTTTTACCCTCTTACCCCACCTAAAACCACCAGCAACATAATAAATATCAATCCTCAAACATTCCTGTAATAATCAGTTTCTTAAGAAATGGCAAGTTTCATGGTCACAGTTTAGATTACTTATTAAGACAGATTCATTTTACATTTAACTACACTTTCAGAATGTTTATTCAAGGATTAGTGTAAAAGACAGATCATTCTGATTTCTCCTCATTTTAGTCAGTGTTACTTTCTTGAAAAAGTTCTCTATGAAAAAAACAGTGCAACGTTGATGAGATTTTGGATTTGTTAATTCTGCCTCCAGGAAAAGACTTTTTGTTAGAAAACATATCCCCCATCAGTTAATGTGCTTGTGTTAGGGAAAGTCATTTATGATTCTGAAAGAACATTTGCAGTGTGTTGCATTCAAACATGCCAAACCATCTCAAAGCCCTTCTAGACTGACTTGTTTCTGTGTTACCACTCACGTTTAGCAACTTGTTCATTAGCTTGCTGTGTGATGGGGTACATTTTCCCTGGAAAAATAGGCTAATGGGTGTACTTTAAATATATGTTCTAGACAAAGAACACCTTCATGGAAAAATCTGTAGTGGGAAAGTCGTTCCCTGCCTCTTAGGAATGTGGAGCATCCTGTCTTTTATGCCTGTATAACATGTTTGCTTTTTTTGCCCTCTGTAATATATTTAAGAATTAATACATGGAAACAATGTCACAGGGTTTCCAACACATTAGAAAGAAAAGGGTTAAGTTTTCACAGGTAATGAAGCAACCAGCTTCAGGCATGTATCCAATGCTTTTTCATCTATACAAATATGTTCAGCTATCATTTCCAAACCTTTTGTGTTTCTACAAAAGTACTGAGCTTCAAATCTAAATCTCATTTTGATGTCACTGCTTCTCAGAACTTCAGTGCCAACAGGGTCTTAGTGCCAGTCCAGAAATTATGAGAGAAAACTACAGCAGTGGCTGGGGTGGTCCTGGTTATGAACTCCTCCCAAAATGACTGGTAATGGAGCCAGGAGTAGTCCTGTTTTCACAAAGGAACATGAGGAGGAAGGTAGCCAAAAACTGTGAAAAATAAAGGAAAAGGAACTCTGCCATGGCAGCTGGGAGATCAGCAGTACAGTCAATAGTTTGGCCTCTAAGGTGCAAGTCTGAATCCTGTCCTTCCCATCACAAAACAGCTGCACATCTATTTTGGAGACAGCCCTGGCAAATTAAGATGTTAGTCTCCACCAGCAGTTAAACTACCACAGGAGATTACATTGAAGACAGACAGATTATTTTAAATTGACACTTAAATTATGCTGTGCTCATCTGTTTTGGTTTTGAATCAAAACAGGTTAGAAACATTCAAAGAATCTGTTAAGAGCAATTTGACTGCTCAGAGAGCAGAATCCAGCTCAGTAGCAGAAATAAAAAATTGTTCCAACTATAATTTGAACAAAATTCTGTGAGTCTTCAAAAATGGAAAATGAAAACTAATATGCTGAGCAGAAATTTTCCTAATATCAATACTTTGAACAAGGCATGCAGTTTTACTGGGAAGCAAAATACACAGGAGAAGATAATTTCTGCAATCCCAAGTCACTTAAGACACTTTACATAATGATGACAAAGGCCTCTCTGACATTCGAAGACTACATCCCTCCTAAGTCTGATCACCATAGACCAGACTTACCATTCAGTGAGAGCAGGGTCACTGTTTTAGTAAAAGATTTGTCAGAGAAAAATCTGTTGACTCTCTATTTTAAATGCAGTAGCGGAGACTATTCAAGATGTGAGTGATCTGATCTGGTTGTATTTATTGTCCAAGTAGAATAGTATTGAAGGATAATTAAGTTAGAAAGGACCTCAGGAGGTCTCACAGTGTAAGATCAGCTAGGAGATCAAGATCTGGCTGCCCTGCACTTCATCCTGTTGGAACTTTAAAAACTCCAGAGATGGTGACCACACAACCTCCCCAAACAATCCATTTGAGTGTTTTCATAGAATTCTTGTGAAGAAGTTGTATCCTGATGTCCAGTGCCTGTAGTTGAGAGTGTTCAGAATTGCTGCAGATGCCTCACTTAACAGCAGCACTGCTGCTGAGTTCTTGCAGAGTCGACACTCTGCAGGCACAGGGCTAATTTAGCCTTATTCTCTAAGATATTGCCAGCAGCATAAAGCAGCCTTTAAATTCCTTTGTTCACAGTTCAAAATCTCTGCTCCAGGATGGAATAAATTATCCAGGCATACTGAGAAGAACCAATTTCACAACTTATAGATTCTTTATGACAAGGGTACAGAAATTACAAATTTGCCTTAGGCTACACCTGACACAAATGTGTGGATAGAAATGTTATTGAGGTACTTAAAACAGGGAGTCCAAGCAAAAGCACACCACCTCACAGAAGTCCTTCTTGCATCCTTTCTCAGCAATTTATCTAAATGGAATAAATTTTCTCCTTTTATGTTTATGCTTTTTACATAGAGCTTCTTTGATATAGATGACATAGATGAGGATGGAAAATTATAATAATTTATTTGCTCACTGTACAGAGAGGAAAAATGCTTTCAAGACCTGTATGCACTAGTCACATTTTACAAGTATGGCTTTTAAATCTTAAGAGAGATTACAGGATTTCCCAAAGTCTCCTAGTGAGAAAATGGTTGAAACAAGAACAGAACTCCATTACTTCATCCAGTATACCCAGTTCTAACCCATCTCCTGATTTAATTCATCTCATCTAATATTAGATATTAAAAGTTAACAGGCTCAGAGAGTGATGTTCCTGGAACAGAATCCAATGAAGATGACTGTCCTAGGTTACAAGGTAAAAATGTGCCAGAGGGTCTTTATTCTATCTCCATTAACTGTTGAAACAAAGGAGGGGCAATGTTTTTCTTTGCCTCCTCCCCTGGACTATCTCCTGTTAATGGGCCATTAACACCTTGCCCTATGAGTCATAGATAACTCCCTCCGGGAGCCATTTGTGTTTAATGGGCCATCAAGGACCCACCCCATGACTCATACAATGACATCAGCCCATTGTGAGGATCCACCACATGACTCATAGAATTACATAATCCCATTGTGAGATGCTCCACCCAGGGGGAGGAGCCAAGCATTCCCACCTGGATATAATGTGGGAACTGGGACAGAACAAGTAGCCCTGACCCACTGGTTTCCAGAGGACAAGAGCTACCAGACCTGTCTACAGGATCACTATTTCAGCAAGGCCACCTCATCTGGACTGCTGCCACCACCCTAACTAGCAGGGTATCAGGTTGTATTCTGACTCTGTCAGTGTTTTTGTTTTCTTTTGTATTAATTGCATGTATTTTACTTTTTCCTATTAAATTGTATTTCTGACTTGGAGTCTCACTGGCTCTGCTTTCAAACCAGCACAATGACTTAATACATAGAAAGTGTTCCTGGATGAAGAAGGCTCTGAGACACAAGGGCTTGGGAGACAAAGAGAGGACTCAGGTGAAGCATTGTCAGTGTTTCCGTTCTTCCCTAGCCTCCTATGTTTGAATGCTGCTGGACAACAAACAAAGGGACCTTTGGCCTGACCAGTAGAGCTATTTATAATTTACCTTCAGTATGTGTGCTAAGCACAGAGAATTTGATAGATCACTAAATCACCAACAAAGGAAATAGTGCTGTAGACCTAACAAGATGGGAACATTTGGCTATGGGGATATTCCAAGAGGCCAACTGTTTAAAGGGTTTTGCGTCAGATTCTTTAGACTTTTGGAGTTACTATAACAACACATGAGTACCACCTAAACATTTTCCCTCATTTCTTTCTTATATGCACAAGACTAAAGTGTTTCAAAAAATCTGATCTAATTGAGGAACCGCTGAGCAAAGAATAATGTTGACCAAAGCTGGCACAAGTTGGCAGTCTCACAGAGAGAGCTGTATTGCACTGCTTGGTCACTTAATTTTCATAAAAGGGTTTTAGCTGTGCATCCTATTTCCCAGGATCCTCAACAGCAGTGAAGGTTTCTACCTAGATACAGAGGAATTCACTGATGGACAGCTTTGGGCAGTAAAGAAAGAACATCTTCATTCAGCACTGCTGGGAAAGCTTGAAGCCAAGAATGGCCCGGAATAACAACTTCATAGGGACAGGATTTGCATATTAACAAGAGTGGGTGCAGAGGCTTTGTCTTCAGAGCAGTTTTGGCCTCTGAGGAGCAGGGTGTTACTCTGCAAATCTGATTACACATGGATTGTATCAATGTGCCAGGGATGGCAATGTTCTGCTGTTTAGGTAAATCAAGATGCTACTGAATATGTAATGTGATTATTTCATGGTGTTTTAAATACAGTATTCCAACAAATATCCTGGCTGATTCTACTGAAAATGGGAGAAGAAAGACGTGAGAGGCTGCCTACATTATTAAACTGCCATGGAAGCTGCAATGAATTATCAGAATACAAACAGTATTCACCTTCTTCCTAGTCCTCTCTAATACCCAGTCTCAGCTCCATGCCTTGGCTCTGATGACAGACATATAACTCATATAGATGGAAGAAGCCACACTACTGGAGGAGACACAGTGCTGACCTTTCCCTGTGATAGTTAATTCATATACTTGTGAGAGCCTTACTTGTTATTTTCTACTGTCTTAACCTACTGGCCAGAAAGAACTTCCATGTAGTCTATACAGATAAATCAACAGATGCTTTAAGGGGGAGTTTGCTGCAATATTATTTTGTAACAAAAACCTCTAACTGCTCTTAGTACAGTTTAACACTCAGGCTAATCGGTTAAGAAAGGGAGAAGAAATAGGCTATAAAATAAGACACATTACTAAAACTCACTATAGAGTTCTTGTGTTTATTTAAAAAGAAAAAATACACTTATCTCCTGCCCAGATACTGATCTACCCTTGGAACTGAAAAATATGTTTTTGAGACATTTTATTTGATGTCTTATGGGCTGTGTCATATATTCAGAGCAGATAGTCTGAAGCAAAGAACACAGGCTGCATAATTTGAACTTTACGTCATACTTCACAGGTTGATGTGTCGCTCAGCCTGCAAGAAAAAGTAATTATTGCACTTGAGCTAACAATATTATAAAAGGGGGTCAGTGACACACCATTTCATTGGAAAAATATGTGCAGTAAAAAAAATTACACTAAAAAGAATTATTTTTCTTTAAAACTCCATCATTTCAACCCCCTGACGGAAGAACTGTTCAAAAGCATAAAGGAACACACTGACGTGACATTATCTTCTTGAAATCTTACCCTGAAGTACTTCTGAATACAGTTGTGACTGAGCCATCTTTTTTTAATTTTAATACCACATTTTTCCCTCTGTGTTGCTAATTAGATGCTTTTTTGACAAAAAAATTTAAACAATGACAGCTTCAAAACAAACAGGATGACCTATTCTTAAGTAATGTTAATTTTATCTTATCCACTTTTGGTAACAGTGGCTACTTTCATGCTAGGAAACAATTGCTGTGCATTTTGGAACAGGTAAATTGCTCCAGTGAGTGACAAGTTAGTCCTCTTGCTGTGAGCCTGGAAGCTGTTCCTTCCACCAAAACTAAGCTGGTTGGAAATAACAGATTTTATGCTTCACCAAGCTTTGACCTGCCTGTACACAAGAGGACATTATCTCACTGCTGCCACAGCTATGGAGAAAGGGACCCTGTGTGACTGATGTGCAAAGTGCTCAGCCAGAACCTGCTGCTTAATGAGGGGGACAGGGAAGGGACAGAAATCTTTCAGCAGCCTCTGCTTGCTGCAGAAGCAACCACTCCAAGATACATCACAAAATTTGGGTTTTGGTATAGGCAAGCATCCCCCAGCTGTTCCCATGGGACATTATTTTCCTTGAAGTTCCTGAATTGAAGCAGGTCCTAGAAACATTTACGGATTGTGGAAATATTTTGACCTAATGTAAGACGAGGAAAAGAATTCGCAACTCCCCAGCTCAGTCTTATTCTGCATTTTCACCTGGTAATCAAAGTGAGAATCAAAACACTTAACTGAAGCCTTTGAACAAAAAATCAACTTCTAAGCTAAAGCATTTGCTCATGCTTACCCAGGTCTGCCCCAGTCTCCCATAGAGCACTGCTTTATTTATCAGGACAGACTAATTAGCTGCTTGTGCCGTGTTCAGCTTTGAGCAAAGCAAAGAAGCTGGAGAACTGCTAGAGACACATTGCAGAGAATGGAAAAGCAGCTGGGGCAGTTACACAAATTCATCCACTGTGGGAAAAGAAAAGTTTAAGCCAGTAAATGCAGTATCAGACAGTGCTTGACCTTTGAAACTGAGTGTCAGCCTTGGTGGGAAAACAAATATTCCACTTGTCATTAACAGGCATCTCTTCTACATGTGAACAACAGGCTATTGTGCCACAGAAAAAAGAAATGGCCTCAAAATCTTACGTTAATCCTCCCTTGGGGGAGTACAGGGAGAAATGTGAGGTGGGGGCACACACACTTAAAAAAAAAAAGTCCCCAAAAGATCAATGCTGCCATTGTTTTCTTTAAATAAAAAAAATAGTAGAATCACTGTAACAAATTCAGTTTTAGGTTGTAGGTTCCAGGAGACTCTAAAAGCAAGGGTCTTTGAAATATTTAAAGTTACTACATGTGTATAATCATCTAAAAGCCATGAGGGTGGAACAAAACCAGCTAGGAACTAAGTGATGCAGTGCAAAACCCTGAGCAAGAATAGCACAGAAAAACTATCTGAAAATCAACATTGTCCTTGAATCTTTTCCCCTCACAACATTTTTATTAATTTGCAGCTAATGACCAACATCACAAATGCTAATTTCATTTGCAATATTGTTTTAGAAGGTCAAAGACTGCACACAAAATAGCTTAAGGTGAAATAGCATAAAAATGAGAATGTTACTCCAACTCTAATACAACTGCTAAAGTATAGTTAGACACTGAATTGACTTTTCTCTTTTTAGAGGACACCAAACAGTGTGTGATGTCAGGATAATTAATCATGTTTTATTATTAATCTAGCATTAAAAAAAAATCTTTTACCTGCATCTTGATAACAAAACTACTTTAAAAATTGTATCAACCAATATGACCCTGTTCTCTTATCATAGAAAATAAAGCAGTTTACTTCTGAAATCAAGCATAAAATACAAGTGTCTCAAATTATTAGTTGGCTGTATGTAAAATGGAATGTGTGTCTATTTATATTACTTGATAGGTTATATGTATGCACTGAAGAAACCATATTAAGAATTACAATCAAATCAAATCAGAACATGACAGCTCTTGAACTGCTCTTATCTCACGCTTCCCAACTGCAGACAGGCCAATTTGCTTGATCTAGAATATTCCAAAGCAAGTTACTTTCTTAGACCCCTTTAAATCAGGTATATTAAAGACAACACCCTTGCAAGAGCGTTCCTGTAATAAAACACATGGGGGAAATGAACCTTCTGTCCAGTTTTTACAACAGCTGAGAGGAAAGTAACAGAGAGACAAAACCTGTCTGGGTATACAGATGCTACTGAACACTCACTGTGCTGGTCTGTGTAACTGCAGCTTCTGCAGCATTTTGTGTCAGGGGGTCCTTTTCCTGGCAGTGCTCATTAGGAGACTTTATATCAAGGCACTGATGCTCTCCATCTGTTTTGAGCATATTGACGGCGTAAATCAGCTTAAAGCATGTTTACCCACCCCTCGCAAGATTAAGAGAATCCTCATTTGGCATGAAAACATCAATTCTCATGTGGTCCATTTCCAGGGATGCAAAACAACTTAGAAAGGAGGCAAGCAGATGACTGCAGAGTGCCAGTGTGTTGCCTTCTGCCTGCAATTCTCCAGCGACTGTAGGTCAGTGAATTTACACCTCTCATATTTCAGCAGAGAAGATGTTAAGGTGCTTTTCTTCTTTGTCCCCAGAAATCTGTCATATATGAACTGCTGCCCTCTGTGAAACTGAATTGTGTAAGCCACCCATGAAAGAGATGTTACTTGCAGAGTTTTTGTGCCTATATGTCTAGCTTTTTACCATTTACAAATCCAGTTAAATCACACTACACCACCACACAGATCAAAACCTGTCATAAAAATATAACAGATAGCAAAGACTACTTCAAATTTCATGAATTGCAAGAATTCTTGTCCTATACCTTTTATATTTGTTGCTTGATTTTAAACTGAGACGTGAGGGAAATCAAGCAGAAAGAAAATCCACATGGAATTGTACTCTTTCATTCATATCCACTGAGGAAACAACACAGCACTCCAAGGAGTGCTGCAAAGGACAAAGGCACACCTTCAGCACATAAGGGAAAGGATTCATATCCACTTTGCAGGAAAAGTTGGTTTTAAGGATTCTTTTTAACAACATTTTTTTTGCCAATTTTCAGTTTTTTAAAGGTGAAGAATTATTAAAGACTAGCTAAACTGTTATTAAAGATTTAGGGACTAAGAATGTGAACATTTTTGTCTATCATAAAATTTAAGCCAAATCAATGTGTCTGTTCGTCAATTCAGAAAAATGTACTGAAATAAAATATTAATGATACAAACCTCTCAATTGGATTGTTGGATTGAGCATGCATAGCAAAAATAATCCAAAAACATTTTTTCAGATTTTTGCACATAAACATAGGTTTTATTTTCTAAATTATGGCATTTTTAAGGAGGAAGACTCCCTGTCCACTTCAATATGTCTGGATCGTATCAGACTTACTACAAATTCTTTCGGTATTTACAAAATTAAACTAGAAAGATGTATGATTTCCCTGAAGCTGAAAACAACCATGCTCAACCAGAGCAGTGGCAGGTGTTCTATGTTCTCCCAGCTGCTGCAGAGGTACAAGACAAATCTTCCCTTCCAAAATCTCCAGTCCACATGGATACAAATACTTGAGACTGCACTTCTAAAAGCCAGACCATGCTCTGTTTTACAAATAAGCAACTTGTCTCATTTAAGCATCTATTAATTAAAGTCTCCAATATAGATTTTCCTTCAAAAAAACCCTTCTTGCATCTACTACACTACTGCTTACAGAATTCCAATTTATATTTCAGGACCAGACAACAAAGCATTGTAAACTTTTCCTTTAAAATCCAGTTCCCTTCTGTTTATCTTCCTTTTATTAGGTTTTTTGAAACCAAATTTGAATTATTTCTTTTTATATGGTCCAGATTTGTATATTGATTCAGAAGATTAATGTAATTAAGATGATTAATAACCTCAAACAGTTCTCATCCCTGATAGAAGAGATGAACAACAAGGCAGAGATTCAGCAAGAGGCATTCTTAGTCTCTTAGTGAGCCTTCAAGCTGGAGTTTAAACATTACTTAATCATTGAGCTCTGCATGGGGAAAAATTCCTTTGTAGGCAACAGACTTCATTTTATAGGGTTTTTTCCCCTGTATATCTTTGGATTTACCTTTTCCCCCTTATCTCACCGTATTTTCTGCAGGACATTTTGTGAAAGACCTCAGGGAGACCCTCTGCTCATACCAGTGTCTGAACTAACCTTTAGTGTTCTCACAGCTTGCACAATGTTTTCATGAGGTGTTTTATGTCCACTGATACCCCATAAGCAATGCTGAGTCCTGCTATTTTGTTAGAATAAATCAGCATAAGCTTCTTGCCTACAGAACCAAACTGGCTCACATCTGCTGTAAATTTGGCCAACTCTTTATTTAGTGAAATACAAATCTGAATCCAACTGCTGAAACTTGGAGCTGCATGAAATGCAGTGATCATGCAGAGACTCAATGCTTCTCAAACTTAGGATTTATATAGTTTAATTCTCCAAGTTTGAGGTCTGAAAGGATCCCAATGAATTCAGTTAAAATATAGCAAAAAAAAAAAAAATAGGCAAACTCCACATAACTTTCTGCCAAAAGCTGTACAAAACTTTTGAGTTCAATACGAGGTCAAGATAGAAATGGGATTTAGTGACTTTTTACCAGTCTGCTTATTCTCTATCTCAGTTTAAGAAGAGGGGAAGTAAGACCAAAGCACACAGAAAGCATCCACGATAAAAGCAGGGGACCAGCTGGGGAACAGAGCCCTTGGCATCACAGCCATGATCCACTACACCTGAAAATCCATAGAAGGGTAAGGGATGGTGGCAGCTCTTCCCTGGGAATGATACCTGAGAAGAGTAACAGGGCAGGGCAGGGTGTGGTGTCCCCATAGCAAAGGACTCAGCTCAGAAAGAGCCACCCAAAACATAGGAAATATCAATCTTTTTATACCAATGACAAGTGGTGCAACAAGCTTGTTTGGAGGAAGTGTCACCCACAATCTGTCCAGAATAGCAAATACATCAGACCTGAGGGCCTTGCAGTAACAGCTCTGGCAAGCAAGTGACCGGGTTTGTAACAGGCTCAGCGAAAGCCACTTCTTGCCATTTGCATTCTCGTTCTCGGTATTTCAACTCTTGTTGCTGTGAGGAGCCCTGAGCACTGAAATTCACAAATACAGAAAGACAAAGTGCAGAACTTACAAACTGGTGGGGTGGTGCCTGGATCCTGGTGTTCTGTGAGCACAGATGGACCAGCACCCCGGCTGTTTCATGTAGCCCATCTGCCTTGTTTGCACCGCTATCATTTGTAACATGCAGTACCTTCACAGCAAACTTCTGCTCTGAGATAATGTTGAGCAGGACTCACTCCTGAGTAACAAACTTACGGTCTTTTGTGCCTTCATAATCTCTTCAGCATGGCCAGAGTAAATCAAGGAGAAAATGGAGTAATATCTTTAGATTAGAATAAATATGCCATTTGTGGAACTGTTGCCTAGAAAGGCTGACCTGAAAACAGAGACTAAGTAGAGTAAAAGAATAAAAAGGTATTTATTGAAAGGATCCAGCTTGGGCCATGCAAGAACCCCACAGGCCTAAACCCAAGCAATCCAGCAATGGTCCCAAAATGGATCTCCGGTCACGAGGCCTCACACTTTTATAGGTTTTGGACCATCAGTCTATTGGAGTTAATTGTCCAGTTACGGCTTCAGGTTATGAAGCTCCATCCTCTTTGTTCTTTCTCTCTTCTTCACTGCTGTTTACACTCTTGGGCATAAAATTTGACCTTGGTCCCCAGCTAGAAAGGAATTGTTTTGTCTATCTACTCTGTGAAGAGAGCTCAGCAACGCTGAATATGAAACCCAGAACCACACACTAAAACAGCACAGAGTCTGAAAAAATAAAAAAAGTGAAAACTTAAGACATCAGTGCCCCTGGCCTGATTATGCACACATCCCCCCCTACACTGTCCATGATGTGAATAAACATCTGTAAACAAAGGTTTGCACTTTGAAGAAGCTGTGCTTCAGACCTTGAAGTGCCATGTTTCCTTGAGCTTGGCAATTGAGCACACAGAGTTGTGGTCCAGCAGCACAATTTCTAAGGATCTGTGTGTTTCAGGTCAGCAAATACAGAGGAAGATGAAACCAGGATGTACTGCAAGGATGGCAAGCAGAAAAGCAAGTAAAAAACTGTAAAAGAAAGAACTTTTGGGGAAGAAATTTACAGAAATGGAGATAATATGCACTTGAATGGAAAGGAACAAATGAAAATTTGGGATTGTAGAAGTGCTTCAAAAAGCTCAGTTAATATAAAATGTCATAGGATTTAAAGAAGTGATTTAAGCAACTGTCTCTATGTTTGCTCCATCTTCCACTCCTTCTAAATTCATATTTCTGCTGATGTAACCTCTTCTTGGCCACTAAAAGGGTTTTATTGGGCAATCTTCTCTTCATACTTATGTGATGGGTTAAATACCATGAAGTTCTACATATTACATACTATCTATAAGTTCATATATATGCACACCAAATTGGGTAAAAACAATATATGAAAAGCTTACCGTTTTTCATTACAGAAATAACTTTTCAGCTCATTCCTGAGTATGTCACTGATGTAACCATGTACAGAGACTTTATTGCTTCACTCAGCTCAATGACCTGTGTGAAAACTTTCCTATTTTTTTTAACTTTAGATCTTTTCCATAAATATCAACTATTCAGAACACACAAGCTGAAGAATGTTGACAAATCTGCCATCAATTTATAGAAGAAAAGGATTATCTGCTTCTTCATCTTTCTTGTTCTAACTGCTAACTCTGTTTAATCTCAGACTTTTTTCAACAGCTGATAATGATAGCAAACATACTTCACTATGAATTTCTCAGCTGCAATTTCTTCAAGGTTATTCACAGTGTTTTACTGAATCACCTGTAATATTAGTTGATTAAAATGTGTAAAATTGATTCCTGACAGATCAGTTTCTAAAATGGCCTAGGAATGGTCTAATCACAAGCAAGAAGAAACCGTCTAGGGCAGGCTCCAATTAAAATCAAAACAATACAATCCTGGTTCCTTACTTAAATGAAATTACATTTCAGCTTATAAAAAAGAATTATTTTTCAGATCAGCTACTGACAATAGTTTCATTCCTAAATAATGTGCCATTCTGTGTTCTGCTGCTACCAAACTATCAATAAAATCCTTTTCTCTTATAATTGAACTAAAAAACTCTCTGTCTAAATGTGATCCTTTTATACCTTGCTCTCTAGTTGCAAATCAGCTTATTGTAGAGCTCAGTTTGAGTTCAATAAAACCAAAACTTCAAGGACTGTATTTAAGCAGTGCTGTGATTTAAAAGCTCATGGAGAAATAGCATCAAAATCATCTCTGGCATTTGCAGTTCTCCTGACATTAAGGTTTGCATACATGTACTGGCCTAAAAGCCGTAGCATCATTTCTTTAAATTCTAAAAACAAAAATCTAAGCTTTCTTATGAGAAAAACTTGATTCAATAAATTTTCTTCTAGTATGAATGGCAGCTTGAAAATAGATGTTGTTCAAAGAATATAGGATTACAGGAGCAAAACCAGTTTATTTCACTGAGTTGTTTCCAAGCTTAAGAGAATGGATAGATTACTTTTTCTGCAGAACTTGGGCCTCTTCCCCACAAAGAATTGCAACAGGAAGGAAGCACTCAGTGAGCATCCCACTCAAGAGGGCAGATGTGTCTAAGTAATTTTGTGTCATCACTATCTGCAAAGCCTCATCCCTCAACTAAGCAGCACCAAAAAAAAGTCTTGCCAACTCTAATGCAGATTCAACCTCATTCTTCCTTACCAATAATTCAACAGCACAGAAAATGTTTCTCAATAAGAAACAATACACCTTTGGAATCCTAAAAAACAAATGGAGGGGGAAGGCAACACTCAACCACAGCAATTAGGTTTATGGTTTTTAGGGGGTGTTCATTTCACAATGAATTTCTTTACAACAGGAAGGTCTTTACCTCAGTCCAAAAACAGACAAGGAAAACTGCTTACTCAAAATCTGCTACCCAGTTTGTCACCTACTTGTTATTCTCTTCATTTTCATGCTTGATTTGAGGTTTTGTCCTGTACAAAGGAAGAGGATGCTTCTGGCAACAACCCATCTTCGAATTCTGCAGAGACTCAAACCCTTCCTGTCCTGTCATCATAATGACAAAGTGTCACAGTTTGATGCTGATGGGAAGAGACTAATTCTGTCTGCAAAAATATAACTGGCTGCACTATTTCTAAAGGAACTCGGTGTGTTGGGCTTTTGTGACAAGGTTTTGGCAGTGGGGGCTGCAGGGGTGACTCCTGTGAGAGGGCAGTAGGAGCTGCCCCACTTTGGGCAGAGCCAGTTCCAGCTGGCTCCAAAATGCACAGCCAAATAAACAGAAATTGAACCCATTTGCCCAAGGTTCCTCCATGGTCTGTATACCTTGATACATTCTACATACATGAATAATTACCTTCTGCATTTCAGAAGAGACAGTAGCATATTAAATTCCAATATTTCAGGGAAGTTCTTTTCCAGGCTAAATCCTGGCAAGTGTCAGTGTAGTGCTAAGTGAAAAACAAGCCTTTGAAGGTTCAACTTATTATCTCCAGAAAACTGTAGAAAGAAGAATGGCATCAGTGAGAGTAGTGCAGATTTTCAAAGGAGAAAAAAGACCAGAACCTAGCATAGTTTTACAAAAAATATATACACACACATGTAGTTTCTACCTCCTCACAAAATTGCGTGTTTTCATTCTTTCCATCAGCAGGCATCACAAATGTGAGCATCCTTCCTAGCACATTAGTATGAAATGAGCTCTGAAGAGGCAGTGGCAGATGCATCATTAAAAATATGAACTCGAATGCTGGCCCCAAGCTGTCCCTGGGTTGTGGCACTGAGGTCTCCCATAATTAGTGATGAAGCAGCTTTCAGATCACTGGGAGCACATCTGCAGCAAAGCAGGTGGGGAAATCAGTCACATTACTCCTCCCAGAATTTCTTCTACATTTTATATTTACAGCAAAACTCTCCCTCTGTGCTGAGAAAACAAAACAAACCCACAAAGCCAACACTCACACACACCACCACCAAGAAATCCTTTAACACTGCATCCAATTTGGAATCCCTGCTCTGTAAGTCTTTAAAAAGTTCATTCATGCCATGAATTGAAATTAATGCACTGAAATCAGAGTTGAGGCACTGGGGCTCCTGAATCTTCCATTTATTATGCATGAACACACTTTCCACCAAGAGTATCATTAAAATAATAAACAAACCAAGAAACAAAAATTGAACAGGCAGTGATTGCAAAAGGTCTATTAATAGCATTACCAGGAGAATTTCCAAATCAAATGAAAGTATGCCAGAAATCTCACAGGATTTTTGGGTGTAGTTGGTTGTTATTTTGTATGGGGGTTTGGGGATTTTTTTTACAAGTCCCTTTTTATTCCTCGGGAATTTAAGCTTACAGTCTGCTGAAACAGTTTCATGGCTTACAGGTACTGTAACAACAAAGGCATCAGGTTTCCTAACTGGCACAGGAAAAAACTCAAGAAGCTGTATCATGTCTTAAAGTGCCAATTTTAATGAAAGCTTATCTCCCCTCATCATCTTAATGACAGGTTGTATAAGTATATGACAAACCCCTCAAAATGTTGCCTGGCACTAAAAGCATGTCTCACTATCACTACCCTCCACTTTTCAGGTAATGATTTTTATTCTCACATTTTTTATTTAGTTAAGACTGAGGCTTACCTGATTTTCTTTATATAAAACACAACACCTTCAACCACCAGCAGATAGTTCCCTGGGCACATGTTCTGGAATAAAACATTTGCATGATTGTTTTGATTTACTTCTTCTTGCCTGAGTCAGGTTTCAGGAACTGAGCTACTTGTACTCCTACCCTGGGGGATTTTAACTTAATGACTCGCTTCGTTCAGTCTGTTTTGTGCATCCCAAAGTCAATGTGATACAGTGAGAGCTGGATTAAGGTTGGGGAGAGGGGGGAAAAGTCAATCATTTCACCAATAGCACACAAGTAGAGACTGTACAGAAACTGGCTGGACTGTCTGAAAGCTATTTTATGCTTGTCCAGCCTCTGTCTCCTGAAAATAATACCCCAGTTTCAGTTTTCAGTGTTTTGTCACTGCACTTGCTCCTACTGAAATACAAATACACACATTACAAATAATTCTCATTGTATATCCATATTTTCCTAGAAAACATAGTAATACATCTTAAATTAATTCATCTCCTCCCCACCACACTTGAATGAAAAATTTCAGTTCCTCAGATAATTATTTACTTGATATCAGGTTGGAGTCGGGATGTGGGTTTGTAGAGGCTCAAAAGAAGTTGCCTTTAGGCAAGGGGTGGACCGTGGAGGTGCATCCCCACCACCTCACCATGATCTGAGAAATGCTCTTGAGGTTCTCAGAATCACTGTTCACAGAATTAATAGGTGTCCAAAGAGCACCTGGTTTTTAAATCACCAGCCTTGGAAATGTATGCACACCCTTGAAGTTCCCAGAGAACTGCACAACACAGCAGAGCACAAGTGCAAGTGCAGGAAAGAGGCCAAGAAGTGGCCATGGACTGCAGGGAAGGATTAAGACCCCCCAAAGCCTCTGACCCATTTCCAGAAAGGCCTGAAAGAACAGACTGTGTGTGTGAAAAACCTGTCCACAAATATGTGCCAAGCCTGGGAGTGCCCCCAAGACCCTGGACACCTCCTCAGCCAGACCAGCACAGCTGGATTGATGCTGAAACCAGGACTGACACCCCTTCAGCTGGACACTGGAACCAGCACTGATGATCTCTTTTTCTCTCTCTTTTCCTCTTTTTCTCTCCCTCTTCCTCTTTCTCTGTTTTCCTCTCTCTTTTCTTCTCTCTCTCTCTCTCTCTCTCTCTCTCTCTCTCTCTCTTCTTCTTCTCTCTCTCTCTCTTTCCATCTCTTCCTTTTTCTCTCTCCTTTTACCAATAATCCAAAGCCCACTGCCATGTGCTTGCACAGCAGCCAGGGACTAATATACCAATTTCCATGCCAAGGGTGTAATTTATCAATAAAACTTTCTGATTGTTTGTGGTCTCTCTGATTTTTGTCAATCCTTTCGACCATGAGCCTTTATGAATCCTAGGTGTTTCCTTCCCCTTAAGGGTGAGTGGTCATAGGGGGTCAGGAGCTCCACAGATACTCTCAGATGTACAAAATTTGGCCAGATGCTGCAAGGAATGGAAAAATGAGGTTTTCTGAACTTCTCCGATTCTTGGACTTCTATTTTAAGTATGTAGTCTAAAAAGTCTATAAAAGTACTGTGAGAATTGCCTCTCTTCTTTAGATCAACCTGAGCTGGGGAGAGGGAGGAGAGGAGTGTGGAAAAACAAGAATAATGGAAAAAAAAATGAGAAAAAACTTCCAATAGTAAGCACCTCCAAACAGCTGGATGTTTCCAGAACCCATATCCAGAGCTGCAACTGTTCTTACTGTATTTCTGAGCCTTTAAAAGCAGGAGCTGAGGTCCTAAGCCATTCTTAAGTATTAAGAATGTTTATTTCAGCTTTGTGCCAGAAGCTACTCAGAATTAATAGCTCATGGCAATTTCTTTTTTATTTATTTTATTACTTTATGAGTAAATTTGTTCTTAATAATTTTATCTGCGGGCAACAGAAAGACATCTATTTCCACAAGGAGCATTTTTCTTTCCTGGGGGTCCTAACAGTTACATTAAAAAAAAAAAGTAAAAGAAAAATAAAAGCATGTACAAAGTTTTAAAATAAAAGAAGGATGTATACACTCCTCTCACTGTGAAATACCATCTTTTTTTTCCAAGTAGTGACAATGAATCGGTTCTTTTAATTTCCAGGCATTTCAAGAACAGCATGAGACTTGCAAAGGCAAGAGAAAACAATACAGAATAAAAAGTACTGATTAACTTGTGGTGGCTCATTGAGTCAGAATGTGATTCCCTACTGTGCTGTCTCTAAAAATCTTAAATCATCCTTCCCTCCCAGAAGCACAAAGAACAATTTGATCTCTCAAGGTAACAAAGTTAATTCCTTCAATCCAGAAAGTTTTTTAAGGGTGGAGGACCTTGATAAATTGCATTTTTAATTCTAAAATCTAATTAAAATTATTAATTTTATCCACCAATATATTACTAAACATGGGTTTGGGGTTTTTTTTCATTTTTTAATACAATCAGACACAGCTATTTCTTACAAAGTAGCCCCACAGGTTTATGCTAAGAAAACACTTTCTACTTGGTCCTACTTCACTGTTTTACTACTGGCTCCAGTTTTAATTGCCCAAATGAGGTGTTACCATCAGGATCCTTGAAGCATCACCACAGACAAACAACATTCACTACCAATTGGCAGCTCTCCTATGTTTTTAAGTTATCTACTGCTTTCTTTCTCTAGAAGTTGCTAAACTTTCCACTCATTTCTTGAGATCTTTATTAGTTCCAAAAAGTAAGGTATTACTACTTGAATTACTTTATTACCAGTATCATTAATCAAGGATGGGATGACACACAATATGAACAGACAAAGCACTTAGAGACACTTTCATTACATTTTTCTCAGAAGCAGTTCCATGATGCCTTTTTCCTTCATTTTTCTGTTTCTTGCTAACATATTACAAATTTCTGTTTGGAAACCACCAATATAGTCACCATGTCACAAAATCATTCTATTCAATAGGTTTTTTTCCATAGCTGTGCCAGCCATTTCCCCAATTTCAGTCTTTCCTCATTACAATATTCCTTCTCTTTACCCACTGTGGTTGTCTTTACTCTCTCCCAGGCATTTGAGCTTTGAGGAGTGTAATGCCAGCTCCTTCCCTGTTTATCTGCTAGATGCAAGTGACCTGTCATTTTTGAACTTAGGTTTTTGTCAGTGCATCTCTTTACATTCACATTTGTCGTTCAAATCCTGTCTTTTTGCATCCAGCTGACTCCAAAATATTCAGCTGATGTGTAACTTCATCCCTTAAGTTTTCTTTACATCCCCTTCAGGACAGGAATAAAGGAGAACGAAGCCAGAAATAAGAAGTAAAAGTTTCTCTGGGTGCTTCCAGACTCTCCTACAAGTTAGAGTTTTTATAACAGACTTCAACAACTAATCCTGCCTTTTCCATGCTGCAGCCCTCCCTTGTGTGTCACACATCATCTCTTGGTGTGGACCCAGCCTTGCTTATCTCAGAGGGTTTACTCACAGCATAATACTCGTCAAATAGGGGCCCTGAACTCAAGCCCTAAAATAACATAACCCAAATTAGCCCAAACACTGAAGAGTGAAAGGAGTTTCTGAATTTATCTGTCATCAGCCATATCAGGAGAGAGAAATGGCAAACTTTTGTCTTGGGAATACAACATTAAAGCACCAAAATATTAAATTAAACATTGTTGTGCTTTGGTAAATGTCAACAAGTACTTCAGTGGGAGAGAGACAGGCCTCTGGCAGAGGAATTCCACATAGAAGAGCAGATTTCAGAAATAACCTGGTTTAATTTTTAAAAGGAACTGTCAACACGAGTCACAAAGGATGACAGACAGAAATGAGATTAGGAACAGCCTTTTAAAAAACCTGTCATTCTAGGAAATCAATAGGAAACAATTAAATAATAACTGATAGCCTTTGCTATCTTGGGATTTAGTGTTCTAATGCAAACCTTCTTTCTTAGTTTCATTAAAAACAATTAAGATATTTAGCACTTTGGGAAGATACAGAAGCAACATTACTGCCTTGTGTCTTAGCCTCCAATATATTATAAAAAAAATAACTTCCTATGCAAATATATCTCTGAACTAAGGATCATCTCAAAGAAAAAGGCATTAATAACATTGTAGACTTTATCCTTACTATTATCTGGACAGTCAGTTGGTGTTCTGAGTTGGTGTCTGTATATATATAGAAAATAAAATATATATATATGTCAGCAGTGGATTCACGGGTTGTGCAATATACATTATCCAGGTCAAGTATCTTCTGTACAAGTAGCACTTCATAAAACAATGCAGAATGATAAGCAAAACTTATATATCTAATTTACTCCACTACGTCAAATCAGAACTCACAGCTAATCCCTTTGAGATATTGAAACCTCCACAGAATATCAGATTTCTAGACCTTGTTATCATCTTCCCATGCTGTAAATCTACAGTGATATCCATAAATCTTTAAAAGCTACTGAGCTTGAATCTAATAACCCAAACTACATGATGAATTTATAGCTTGTCATTTTACTCTGCATTTCTTCAAAGGTTGTTATGCCTAAGTTTCTACTGTAAACTGACTTGTGTAATCTGTTACTGGGGTTTAAAAATAAAGACTGCTTAGCTAAAAATATTCATAAGAAATATATCACAATAGTACCTATAATTAACCCTATGTGCCACACAAACCCTTTGTATGACATATTTTGATAAGACAGTGGTGTTCTGATCATGTGCAGATGAAAACAAGAACAATGCAAAGATTACTTAAGTCTCCATAAACAGAAATATCTTTTCTTCATCACTACTTGTCCAACATTTTGTATACATATTTACCCACCAAAAAACAGTAAGAAAAAGCTTTAAAAAGATTCAGTGTGTGGAATAGAGCTCTGGTCAAGTTCAAGAAGAGCTTGCACAATACAGATATAGGATTAGTCCAATTTGTTGAAACAGTAACAAGGAAGGTTCAGGATTGCTGAAGGTACTAACCAGAGGGCCATAATAGATATATAGTAAATGCACTAAATATAAATTCTTAATATAAACAGAAAATGTGCTTATTAGCGGGTCTTAAAATATATAGAGGTACAAATATATAAAATAAAAGAATTCATTACAGAATATTAATGTATACAGTAAATGCACACATCGTAATCAACCCCAGGGCTTCCCTGGACAAAACAGGAAGAAGCCCCCCAAGACCTTTTCAAATATGGAATTGGGCGACGTGACCCATGAATGCTTTGTTCCTGGAAATCTGCTCCGAGATGCAATTGGTTCCCTTGGTGCTGACCTCTGTGCTTGTGCGGGTGCCCCTGGGTGCCTAGTAGCGAATATCCTGACAAAGCAGACAGCGACTGGTCAGGGACACAGGGAGGCAGGACAGCTGCGAGGGTGAGCAAGAGCAAGTGAGGGCAGGAGAGCCAAAAGGTAGACTGGTGCCAGGGCAAAAAGTATAAGTGAAAGGCAAAAGACCAAAAAGTCCCCTGAAGCAAAAGCCCACAATCAAAATGCAAGTTCAAAAAGCCCCCAAAACTTGTGACGCAGTCATTTTTTTTTGCCCCCTGCTCCTCCCAGTCTGCCTGCTGACAGAAGACTATTGGCCCAGTCCAGTGTCCCACTGCAGTCCATTGGTAGAGACCTTTTCCCATCAACTGTAGAGCGTCTCTCGGGTACAGTGTCTCTGGTGTTCCCCTGCTGACTGCCTGTCCCATGGGAGACATGAACTGGTCAAAGTCTCCCCAGACACAAGGCTTTCCTCCATCTTCTCCTAGCTGCCTCCCGAACATGGCAAGTGTGCACCCATCCCCCAAGTGCATCTGACAACCATCACTTAGGTATAACAAAACTGAATTGGCTCCTCAGACCACCCCGTGCCTCAGCTCTGGTTGTCTTGTGGTAATGATACAGAGGGGAAAAGAGGGGGACAGACAGAGAATAAAAACGGTCTTTTTAAACAACTTTCGCTTCTTACATATAACAACAGAACTGAACAATTTACAGATCCACACTATATGTCTTCCCAGCAATCTCAGGTTGGTCGTTGTCACACTGAAGTATAAATTCAATTCTCTGTGCAGTCGCTTTAGAAGCTGGTTGGACTTGTGTGTTAAGTTCACCAACTGATCTTTAGTGATTTGGCTTCACACTTCAGTCCAGCATGTTGTTCCATCTTCAGGACATAACAACAGTAACAACAATAACTGTTACTAAATTAAAGACAGAAACTGAACCTCATGGTTAATGTAAGCCCTAAAAAGCAAACAGTTAAAATCGACACTCTACAAACAGTACACAGCTTGAGAATTATCCATCCACGATACCCACAGCATATTTACAAATTCCAAATACAGGTAATGCAAACAATTCACTTTTGTTCCAGTTAATTATGTGATCAGTTCAATTAGTACAGTCAAATTTCACACACCAATTCATGTTACATATCAACAGCCCTCTAACATGCCACAAAGCCCAGTGCACATGGTGGTATTTCACTATTTAAAAAATGACATCTCTTCACGTAAATTACTAAGCAGCAAAATATCTGAGATGAATCTCACATATTAAAGATATTCCCATTTTTTGTTACTGTTTCTAGAGTTTTGTGTCTTTGTCATCCATTTCTAATTTTGTTAAACTTCTCACGCCAATAAAATTATGAAGGATCAAATCAGCATGTGAGTACAAATTAAACCTCTTCTGCCAAATCAATAAATGAACACACTGCACCACCAAAGTGTTCTTATCAGGAGATACCATACTTCAAATAATACAATTCCCAGTCCACCCTGGAATTTTTTTTACAGGATTCTACATTTTCTAAACCAGCCTCCGTTCTCCCACCTCCCAAGAGGAAACAGGGCTTTTAGTTTACCTGCTTTAGTTTCGCTAGCACACCTTCTTCCCCACCTAGATCAATAAAAGGGGCATGCTAGGGCTCTCATTACACTTCCTCATGCCTGGTCTTTTGGACGTATTGTCTGGCCATACAGTCACCAACTTTTCCAATTTTTTTGTGGGGAGACCATCCATCACCCTTTTTGGGATTCCTTTCTACCACCTCTGTGCCCATATAGCTTGTCTTGTCAGTGGGTGCTCCCTTCCACCTAGATTGGAGCAGGGAGGAATCCTGGATGACAGTCTGGGGCTATGCCAGCTATGTCTCCCCATACAAGTCTCTGGTTGGCTTACTATTGTTTTTACAGGACCGTATTTTTTCCCAAAATTGATTAATTCCTGGGCAACATCACCCCAGGTACACATCTTGCCTTCCCACACCAGGGAATTCCCTTCAGAGGAGGAGGTGGTACCTCTGAGAGCAGCAATGACTCTCTTCAAGGGGATCAAAACTTCTAACTTTCCCTGCAACTGAATACGAAATAATTTTCAAGGCTCAGGAAGCCCACGAACTAGAGGAGTCATTCTCTCAGCATCTACTGAGAGCATCATGGGTGATTCCTAGAAGGGGACTAGCTGACGATTGTCCATCATTTGTAGGCCAGCTGCTTTAGGGACACTCTCCAGTAATTTTTCTGTAGTCCCTTCTATGGTGAGGGGGTCATGTCTCTCCAAGGGGCCTGGACCACCAGCCCAAATATGGAGCCCTCTGAGTCAGAGACCACGGCGCCCGGCGGTCTCCAGGGGTGAGGAAAACACCGGGACCCCAGGAACCTTCTGTCGTCTCTTCACTGAGCAGTATTTTCTCTCCGCCATTTAAGGACAAACGCCACACGTCCTCACCGTTGGTCTCACTTCGGTGCCGACTAAATTCTTGCTTCAATTCAACCAACTCCAGAGCTGTGAATGGCACCTCCTTAGTTGTTATCGGGGGAGGGGGGGGAGAATTGGTCCCGGTTGCTTTCATAGCTGTATTCCGTCTGCTCGGCGCGGTGGCTCCATGGGGCAGACAACTTCCGGAGAGGGTCGCACCTTAAATTCTGTATTCTTTAAGTGGCCGAACTAAACACCCCTAGAAGCACACAAAATATTTTCTTAAAAACAGATACTGAAAAAGAGAAAGAGCAAAACAACTTTCTGAGGAGGGTCACACCATAAAAGTTCCATGCGCCCCGAAAAAAAACACATCCCTGGCGGGGGGGGGGAAACCTCACAGCACACAGAAAAAGAAAAGGCAAAAATGCTTCCCAGAAAGGGTCACACCATAAAAAGTTCCAAACTGCCCCAAGGAAAACACTTCTGAGAGGACACACCTTTAATTACTTACAGATAATGGGGCGAGATGCTTTTCAGAAAGTGCCACACTTCAACAACTTCCCAATTGCCTGAGAGAAAACACTTTGAGAGGACACTGCATTAGTTCAATGCAGGCACCAGATTTAGGGAGGGTCACACACTTACATATTGTTTTGAATGATGACTCTTTTTCTACTTATACTTGAGATACCTGATAATGAAATTGATTATTTTCATGCCACTGAATCAAGACTGTTCTTGCAGTGATACTGAATTAGGCGTTAATTTTTCAGATTAGCCAGCAGATCTTTGAAACACTCAAGCTGAAGATGAAAAAAAGGATGTCTGAGGTAACACGAAATGTCAGCTCTTACCCACCATCAGTTAAGAGTTACCAGGAAGAAAGTTCTGCTTATGAGCACTAACTTGTTAACTTCATTTAAAACTATCTAAATGTGTTTTATTTTTTTCTTTAATTAACAGCACTGATTTATTGAGAGATATTATTCCTTCCATTGTGTTAGGAAGAAGTCCAATGATCATTTTCAGTGTGAGATCTGTAGGGAGAAGTGATAGCAGTTAGTGCAGTGCCATCAATATCGACATATGCAGCTGTTTCTATGTGCCACCACACAGAAGAGAAAATGGCATTTTTATCCAGCTTAAAGTTGAGCCAGGCTGCACATCTAAATATATTTTGCTTTTATTTCCTCAGGCTGTCAACTTCAAAGGATGAACTGAGAGACAAAAAGGGACGTGCACTAGTGGTAGCCCGTTACATTACAAAATACATACCTCATACCCAAGGCCTCGTTGAAGGAATGTCACTCAGTGCAAGAGACAGTCAGCTAAATAGCATTGTAATTGCTAATTTGGCAGACATATGGTTTTAATGAGTCTGGAAGAAAAATCCTTTTCTACTGGTGTAGTTGAAAACTCTGAGCTGAGAAACAATTACTTAATCCGAAACGAGATTAGTTACATGAATCCATATAAAACCATTGCTAAAGGGTTTCTACTTCTTTACCCTCTGTGAGTTCTCTTACATCAGCTTTCTTAGGGAGCTCTTATAACTGAAAAATCATAATGTAAGGGTAATTGTCAAATGCTAAGGCCTTGGAAAATGTCCTGCTTCCTCAGATACCACTGATTTTCACTTTAATTCTTGGATTTGCTTCCTTTTGTCAGAAACAATAAACCATTTGCTGAATGAGACCTTTCCTTGTCTTTTCAAATTCCAGAGAATTTTTGCTAATTAGAGCATTCCCAGTGTAGAGAAATGTGTTTGCATTCTCCAGACTAGAAGTTCAGCCTGGAAGAGGAGGAGACAGGAAGACAGAAGGGGTGCAGAAGGGCTATGTTAAAGAGGGAAAAAAAATTAAAAATTCTCACAGTGTAGGGCCAAGCCAGCACTCCAGCAGAAGGCTCTGTGAGAAATACTTCCCCACAGTGTGGATGCTGCACCCTGATGATAAAATAAAGCTCTTGGAGACACACAAATTCCAAAAGCTTATGCTGACTCCCTTTGATCCAGACATCTGACATAATCAGCAGCATCTCTTTTAAACAGAAGTAATTTTTTTGCAAATAATTGAACAATTCCACTTCAACAGTTTATCTGTTCGGTACATATGGAGTTGGCTGGATGCTCGCACACAAGGAGTTGTGGTCAGCCAGGTAGAGACCAGTTAAAAGTGGTGTTGCTCAGGGGGTGAAATTTGAACTGTCACTGTTTAACATCTCTATTGTCAGCGTGGACAGTGGGATGGAGGGCACCCTCAGCAAGTTTGCCAACACCACACTTTGTGTGCAGTATCTGGAGGGCAGGGATGGCACCCAGAGGGACACTTGACAGCCTGGAGAGGCTCGGGAGAACCTCACAGAGTTCAGCAAGGCCAAGAGCATGTTCTGCACCTGGGCAGGGGCAATGCCCAGCACAAACACAGGCTGGGCTGAAAATGGATTGGGAACAGCCCTGAGGAGAAGGGCTTGAGGGTGTTGGCTGACAGGAAGCTCAACAGGACCTGACAATGTGCACTCACAGCCTAGAAAGCCAAATGTGCCCTGGGCTGCATCCAGAGCAGCGTGGGCAGCTGGACAAGGGAGGGAATCCTACCCCTCTGCTCTGCTAAGATCCCACCTGGAGCTCTGCATCCAGCTCTGGGACCCCAGTATAAACAAAATATGAGCCTGTTGGAGCAAGGCCACAATGATCAGGAAATTGGAGCACCTATGGAGACAGGCTGAGAAAAATTAGCTTGTCTAGCCTGGAGAAGAAGGCTCCAGGGAGATCTCATTGTAGCCTTCCAGCTCCTAAAGGAGACTTAAAAGCAGCTTTTTACAAAGGCATGCAGTGATAGGACAAGGGGAAATGACTTTAAAGAGAAGAAGGTAAATTTAGATTAGATGTTAATACATTCTTCATGTCAATGTCAGAAGACATTGGAACATGGCCTAGAGAAGCTATGGCAAACCCATCCCTGGATGTGTTCAAGGCCAGGTTGGATAGGGCTCTGAGCAGCCTCTTTTAGTGAAAGATGTCCCTTCCCAAGGCAGGCAGTTTGGAACTAGATGATCTTCAAGGTCACTTCCAACCCAGGCCATTCTATGATTCCATGAAATGCAGCCTGAACCATTCCTTGTCTCCTTGAATATTACGATCAGAGAAGTGTTACCCCTTTTCACAGTATAAGGTGGAAAAAGATTAAATGTTCTTGTCGATTAAATAACATCTTAAAAGGCTGGTGTCAGTGATCTTTAGACTGTCTCCTGATCTTTTAAGAAATCTTATGAGAAAATGGGGAAATTATTGAACACTCATATCAAGAGTATACGTAAAGGATTACAGGGCAAAAGTTCCTCCTGCCTGTTTTGACAGGGGACTGGAATGCCAGGTCAATTAAAAACAAACTCCAGGACAGAAGAGCATGTGTACAACCATCTTCCCTGATAGAATACTGCCAGAGAAAAAGATCAGCAACAGAGCTTTGAACTTTGATGAGGCTCAGACAAGGCAATTTCTATACATTGCTCTGTGTCTTAGGAAAGAGGCACCAAAAGTTGGTTCCAGGCAATACCAAACTAGAAAGTCAACTTAAAGAGAATAAAAAACAATTATCCACCTCCTGCTGTCACCTCACCCACGTAAAGATAGCTGGCATAACCCTCCAGCTCCTTCTAAGCTCAGAGGGTTTTGCACAAGCAGCACAAATGGTTCATCCTTTTTTGTGATGACAAATTGGTGTTTAGTCAACTGTCACTACCTAGCAGCCTTTTGCAGCAATCTTTTCAGAATTTCACCCTAATTTCAAGTAATTTGTCCCATTTACTACATTTCTTTTAAGCTATAAGAAATTAATAAAAAGAACATATTATACCTAGGACACACCTCTGACCTCATCTATGTGACTTTATTACAATAACTAGATAGCACTAGCTAGGATACTTTGAATATTTCAAAAATTATAATTCAGTAGATGGAATGATTCACTAAATAGTGTGATAGTTAGAAGAACAATAATTCCATCTTAACAATAATAAGAAAATTAAAGTGACTTTTAGTGCATGCAGCTGTGCGTGGTCAGGTCCAGGAGTGCACATTATTTGAAGCTCTTGTTGTGATTGAGCTAAACAAAAGCTCCAAACAGGAAACGCTGCTAAACCTCCTGCAGATAAATGGCATTTGTTCAGGGGATCCACTGCACTGATAGGGCCCTGGACCATGATTTTCTGACACATGGCAGGTTCTCACTGCAAAGAACCACTTTGAAAAGCAAAACACCATCAATAAAAACAAAAGAGAAAGGTAAGGAAAAAGAAGTAAAAAGTACTCTTTTTGGATATAATTTATATTGATACTTCTAGCCGTAGTCAGAAAAAATAAACAGAATGGCATTAGGCCTTGGGAAAAGAAGAATTTAATGTATTAAAAAGTAAATTAATGATGCTACAACACCATAGGTTGTTGTTACAAATGCATCTTATTTATAATGTTCTATGGATTTTAATTGCATCACTCTAGCTCAGTGCTCTTCTTGGACTTAAAAATTATAATTTTTCCTGTATTTTTCCTCAAGTGCAACACAAGCCTAAAGGAAACAAACTATTTCTATGGGCTCCTTCACCATGCACAAGCATAACAGAGTAACTACAAGATAAGAAAAATCTTTTTGTCAAGGTCTGTGGGTGACTTTACCATTGCCTCTTCAATGGTCTGAAGGAAGCAGTGCACCCATTCCACAGTCAAAGCTGACTCTGACATTCCACTATCTTTGCCCAAAATAATTTGCTGCTTTGTTTCATCCAAGCTGATTTTTGAGGGGCCAATTTTCAATGTGGCGCTTCAAAAGAATAAAAATTATCTCCTACACATATGCTGTTTTCTCTTTTTCTCCATTGTTTTTCTCTATTCTGATAAGAAAACTAATTAAAATAGCTGATTCCTTCAAAAAGAAAAGCTAAATGCAATGAATTCCACTAATTGCAAGCCTTGAAGTCAAAAACATTTTTGAAATGTATTAAAAGAGCAAAATGGTTGATTTTAGTTCTTAAGCCAACATAAAGCAGCCATAGATGCAAGATGGAAAATCTGAATAGAACATCAGCATGGCCCTGATCCTGTGCAATATTGTCCACTGAGCTAAAGAAAAACATGACTTGGGGAAGAAGACAACATTTTCTGACATTCCAAGTATAGCAACATAGTTAAAGAGCAATGTGCCAAGAAAAGATGGCACAATACAGAGCTTTTAGAACATAAAACCCAAGTGAAATAAAAGTTTAGACACATAGTTCAATGCTCTTTCTTTGCCACACCTAAAAAATTTCTTTTTATGTTGTGCAGAATAAATATTCAAATGATGGTTTTGTTTTGTTTTGTTGGGGGTTTTTTTGGGTTTTTTTGGGGGTTTTTTTTGCGGTTTTTTTTT
>VXBU01017912.1:0-52704 GCA_013400315.1 Bombycilla garrulus | reverse complement strand
TTTTGGGTTTTTTGGGGGTTTTTTTTGTTGGTTTGTTTGTTAAAGTTACTGAAAGGAAAACTTTCTTCCCACTCTCCAAAAATGTCAGGCAACCTGTTGTGGCCTGTGCACAGTCTGTAACACACAATCACTAATGACTGGTGAGTGGTTCCATATTCTCACTAATTTTTTGCAACGTATCAAAGAAATTACTGACGTGAAAAGAAAGAGATTAAACTAAAAATTAAGTTCATCCATCACTCTTTATGAGCCATGAAAAAAGTCTTCAGAGGGAATAAATCTTTGTGTGAGAGACTGCTGCTGTTGAAAACTTTCCATGCTTGAAAAGCGTGAATACCTTAAAGCTTGTCAGCTGTTCTGTTGACCTTTTGTTCTTTTGATTAGATTTCCTGTGCTGTTGTGTATAATATGGTGACGAGTTGCTGTTGCATTTCAAAAATACCTTTGCTGTATAAACCCTTTAGCAGTCTATTTAAATTCTTAGATATATTATTACTGCCCTGGAGCTCTTCTGAGTAGCAGTAATAAGTTTGAGAAACATGTTTATTAGCACTGCTAACATACAGAATTAATTAGCAATTACAACACTCTCCTCAGGTTCAAAACATTCTAGGAGTCTCGAGGAAGATCTTTTTTTTCAAAGCACAAAGAGGAGTTCAGTCATTTTCTTATTTGTAAATTACATGACACACAAGATTAGAGGTAGACAAACAGGGCTGTTTTACAACATGGACTGAAGGGATTTGCAAAAGCCACAGCTGGAATCACCAGAACAGAGAGGTCTGAATTAACAGTTTTCAGTTCCAGTGTCAAGAGTGATTTTAAAGAATATAAATACATAAATAAATAAACGCATTATTTTTCTTATCCTCTTGAGCAGGACGCTCCATGCATGTTAAGCATTCTTCTCGGGTTAGCTGATCTGTAAAGCTGACAATCACAGCAGATATTCTGAATTTTTACCTGCACACAGTAATTTTATTCTCAGTGAAAAACCACAGATTTTTGAACAACAGTGATTCTTGACAGAAAAGGCATCCTAAGGATTTATTTCTGTGGTTGTCAAAGCAGGCGGACGAGTTTCCTAAGAAAAACACAGCTAATCCTCCTTTCAGAAGAGCAATTCACACCTCATCCCCCTCGCTTTGTCGGAGCTTGGCTGGGATGTTTAGATGAGTGAAATGGGCCGAATTCACAACTTCAGTGACTGCAGAGCCTGGCCTGTGTCATCCCGTGTATCTCCAACTCTGACTGAGCTCTGGAGCCCAGATCCTTTCAAGAGTTGCTGAGCATCTGGCGGGGCCGTGCCCAGTGAAGGGAAGACTTTCGCAGAATATCACCATCCACAGTTTCGGCAGGATTGATACTGTCTGTGTGAAAGTCTTAGACGAAGACCATCGCATCCACGGAAACTGAATTAAGCTTTTCTCAGCTGAAACACGAGAGCTAGAGGGCTTTGGACCCTTTCCAGACAAGAACTCCTCTCTTTGTGCACACTGTTAATTTCTTTCCCCTTAAGCCCAAAGGAAAAGTTTACCATATAGACAAATATTGGTTTAATAAGGCTGCAAGATTAAATTTAATGGTTTATCTAAAAACAGGTGCAGGCTTTGGGCACTTACTATCAAAAGAGAAGTGGGGAAATGTTCTTTAGCAGTAGGTTGTTTTGCACAGTCATAAAATTAACTTTAGCCAAAGCAATTGAAATTTCTAACAGCATTTGGCACAAGTGCCTCATATACAAAAGCAGATGAAGAACCACTACAACACTTCTCCTGGCTTGTTTAAACCCCAAATGAATGACAAAACAGATGCTCTTCTGTGCCCCTGTCCTCTGTTCAGGGTTTCCCAGGCTATCATATCCTAGCAGCATCCACAGAAGTCCTTTAGATGCTTCATGTTTGGAGGCGCTCGGGACTGTGGTGACACAACGTAAAGGCCTGGCAGAGCCAGTCTGGGATTATGCATAAATCTCAAGGAAGCCATTGTTGGAACCTTGGGCATATGAAATATTCTTTTGCCACTCTTGAGGGGTTTTGTTCCTCAGGAGAACATTGTTTTTAACTTTTGGCTGTGGAGAAAGCTTTTAGGACTTTAGGATAAATTGAATTTTGTGAATGTGTGAGATAGATAAAAGTATAGTTTATCATAGGGTGAAAAACTTAGTTTTGGGATTTTAGTATGGAGGTGGTTAGAAGATAAGATGGAGGATTTTGAGTGTTAATTTAGCTTCTCTTTTTTTTTTTTTTTTAATCTATTCTATTTTATTTAACCAAGTGTTAACTTAGCTTCTCCTTATTCTTCATCTACTCCGTTTTCTGCAGTGTTGGTGGCACAGAGTAATTGGGTGAAAAAGTCTACATTACAAGTGTTGTGTGAACTAACAAATAATTAGTTATTAGTAGAAAAGTAGAAATAAAATACATTCTAAGAGTTAATTAGATAAGATAGCTTTAAAATACCTTGAAACTAGGGGTCTGGTGACTTTCTAGTGCCCTTTCCTAGTGTTCTAAGTCTGATATATAGACTAACTTGTAGATAGTCTATATTATACATAGTATAAATAGTCTAAATTATAGATAAGAAATAATAAACAGCAAACCTGAAGAATTCCGGAAGTCAAGTTCGTCTCATTTTAATCCCAGCACCAAATTGTCAGGGGTGTCCCTATCAAACAACTCCAAACTCACCAACGAGTATAGCCCAAGACTTTCAGAAGTTTCCCTATCAGAAGGATCCCGGGGTTTCTACAACTGTAAAGTTTTAATACTATGACTTTACTGGGATAACAATCTGGTTTTGTCTGTGCTCAAAAGAAACTCTGGCTCCTGAATTACATCTCCTGGCAGAAAAATGCCCCAAAGCAAAACTACTACTCACTTCACATCCAGATGGAAGAAATGTGGTTGTGGACAAAGGGATGGCTGATGTAAACTGATGTGTGAGAAAAGCATACTTGAAACTAAACTGTATGAATAATATTAACTGATTCAGCATTTTGAACCCACATCCTAGAACTAAGTATCCCACATTGCACCAGGGTTTGCAGGTGACTGAGGTATGAGGGAAGTACTGTGCTAAAAATATATATATATTAAAAGATTTCTTTTTCACAAACTACAGTAGTAAATTACAGATATTTACAGCAATTTCTCCTGCCACCTTCTTCCAGCAGTAAAGTTTGAATGGGGATGACAAACATATCTGAACAAAACCTCAGGAACGACAGAATCAGCACTTGGTGACATTGTTCCTCCCTTCATATTCCAGGAGGCTTTGTGGTGATCCATTTCTGACATTTTTCAGCAATAAAGAGGAAAGAAAAAGATGCTTCCAGCAGCCCTTTCAAACATTAAATTGATGGCTGAGAATGATAAGGGGTGACCTCTAACTCTTGTGTCTGACAGGGCAGCTCTCCAGTTAGGAGGGGCAAGACTCATTCCTGTCAAGCACAAACAAGGAGGGATTGGAAGGAAAGAGGCTGCTCTATATCAGCTTTAGAGTCCTTTCTGCTGCTGTGTATGAGCTTTAGAGTCCTCTCTGCCTTTCTGTGGCGGCTGAAGAGCCTGGGTTTGCCAGGGCTTCCAGCCAAGAAGCATTATCTGGAGGGAACATTAAAACCCGAGCCTGCACACTCACCTGTAATTCCCTTGCACAGAAAGAGTAAAGGAACTTGAGTTTAAGAGATTTATTATGGTCTAGTACAGAGAACCAGGTCCATGCAGGAATTTTCTCTTTCTCCCAGAACTTAACACAGCAGCAATACAGCTGAGATGTTACAGGAAAGGGCAGTTGCACATTCATCAAAATATCAGGAGTTAGTGGTTTTGCTATGTTTGAATTCAGTAAATTCTGCCACAACCTACAGTGCTATAAGAGAAGCAGATGGACAGAATTAATTATGGAAGAACTTTGCAAAATAGTGGAATGAGATATGTTAGGTGCCATTTTCCCATAAAACACTGAGAAATCTTCCAATTCCAGCATCTTATTCCCTCGTCACCTTCTCAAAGATGCTTCTAGTTTCACAGTATTAGAAAATAAATTTTCCTAGCATTTTAATTTTTAAAAAATTTCATTAAAAATTTACACAACATAGTGTTTGAATCTTTTTTAAG
Organism: Bombycilla garrulus; assembly: GCA_013400315.1. Lineage (NCBI taxonomy): Eukaryota > Metazoa > Chordata > Aves > Passeriformes > Bombycillidae > Bombycilla > Bombycilla garrulus. Next base: position 48,586 of record VXBU01017912.1, on the reverse strand, counting down.
TGTGTCCTGGTGTACATGTCACTGACTATTGTTCTTTAATTAATAATTTTGCTTTTATGCTACATTCAACAAGCCTCTTACTACCTAGCAGAGACAATGAGAGGAGGAGTAAAGAATAGTGACAAAAAATCAGAAGAAATAGAAGAAAAAAACCCTGCTTTCCAGTATAAATTTGTACTTTGTGTCGCACTATGTAGCTTACTATAGAAGCCCTATAAAAAACAAATTGTATCTTGTTCTTTATCAATATAAAGCAGAGAGAAGAGAAAATTTCTTAGCATCAGATCAGTCAAACCAGAAGAAAGTAAAACTGGGGACTGTGGTCTGCACAGGTGATTTTTGTTTCACAGTGGTAAAAATTAGGCATAAAACTGCAGAGTATGTGCCTAGCTCCAGCAATGCATATGCCACATAAACTTGGCTTCAGCTGGAGCAGAATAAATTAAAGAACAGAAAGCATCATCTCAGAAAAAAAAATCTGATCATAATAGAGTATTGTAGCTGCTCGCAGGAAAATAGAAATAATTAATCTGAATAACTTGACATTCTGGCAATAAAATACTAGGTTTCTCAAAATTATATGCTGCTTAGTCGATTTTTGAGTTTTTAAAATATTTTCTGGAAATTATCCTTGTGCAACAAAGTTTTTATCCATCCAGATGATTGATACAAACAAAAATCTTAATTATTTTATTGATGTATTTATCAGTTAAGATTGATATTGATAAGGGTAAAATTCACCCCTATCTATCAGTATTTTAACTTTTACAATATGTGTGTTTTCATCTGGCCTCTTACTATTTTCAGTAGCAACACAGTTTATGAACTTAAAAATTGAAAAAGCAAATCCTGTATGCTGCTGTTCCTTCAGCACCAGCTCACTTGGTTCCACATCAGGTTTTGGTTTTAAATAAACATCTCTTGAGAAAATCCAAGCAGCAGTAAATGATTTGTTTCACTAGACTTTTATAGAACAGGATTTTCCAACCCATTGTATTAAAACACATTCTAAACTGAAGCTCAGTTTTTAGGATAAGTGACAAGAGGAGAGAGTAAAAATATGTGGACTATCAAAAAACACAAATTTGTTCCAGAACAGGCCTGTGTGGGTTGTTGATAATTTGTGAGAATCAAGACTAAAGCAAGAGCTGCTTTAATATTTGCATCCAAATTCTCATTAGACAGAGCAGAAATCCAATTCAAACAATCAATCCTCCCCTGCTCAATTCCAGCAAAAATTAGAAGTCATAGAGAAGCTTTTGATACAGCCCACTTCCATAAAATCCCTTAGATATTTTTTTTCCAAGAAAAGAGTTATCATAGTGAGCTTCCTTTCCCATATCATCACCTGCTCTGCCTCTTCCTGTTTTAGAGATGGCAGAGAGGGGGATTTCCCAGGAGTGCAGGACTGTGCTGTAGCACTGCACCACTGAATGCGGGGGAAGAGGGAGCCATAAATATTATGCATAACTGGTAAATGGTGCATAAACCATAAAAAATTGTCAAGGTCAGCATAAACCTAGCTTTGCTGTTGAAGTGACACGCTGATGATGCTCATGTGAGCAAGAGACAACATAAAGCCGGACGAGAAGCAACAGGTTCACAGCACTCAGGCAAATTTAAGCCCAAGTTCAGACAAAACTCCCAAAACTAAACTAAAAATAAACTCTATCCTGTATGAAGACATTACTTTCCCCCTAGGCCTCAATCTGTGAATTGCAGGCAGTATAATGCTTTCTTCCCCTTCCTTTTTTATTGACAATTTGCGTTATAAAGCCTTCAAGCCAGTAAATTATTCTTATAATTCCAGTTATATTTTTTTCATGTGTCAGCTTACTTAAGATTTTGAGTCCAGCTTCAATACATCTTCAAATAAAAGGGCTTTTCTCCTCACCTCAGAGGACTCTGAATGAGATCCTCTGTCCTCAGAAAACCTCAAGCAACCACAGCAAACAGTAGGGAGGAAAAGCAAGGAGAAGAACTAAAGGAAAAAAGTCTCCTTCACTCAGATATATATTTATAAGCAACAACCAACCAACCAACAAAACACAAAGCATAGTAAGAAAAAATTCTGCAGATAAAGTTAATCCTGCAAAAGCACTTCTCCATTATTGAAAATCTATGTAGCAAATTGATCTGACTGAAAAGATACAGTTCTAGGCTGTGGAGGGAGGAGGAGGAGGAGTGAGTCTTCCCCTTCCTCACATGAACAAACAAGTTTATTGTTTTACAGAACAGACTTATCATTGGGAACACTCTCAGGGTAAGATTTCAAAGTCATTGAATGTATACAATTAATGACATTCTACTTTTTTTTCTTTTTTTTTTCAGAAGAAATAGCCATTACTCTTCGCTGCTTCCTGCAGCATTCTAACAATTGCCACGGTTCATCAACTTTCGTTATTTCAGAAAATTTGTCAATAACATGGTGGGATTAAAAAAAAAAAACTCAGCAGAAATATTTTTAAAAGATCATCAGATTGTTTGAGTTCTTATGATCATTAACCTGCAAGCAGAAAAAAGTTCTTTTCCTTCTGCATAGTGCAGCTGGGCAAGCTCCTGCCTAAGAACTAAAATTAACAATACGAGAACTCGGGCAGCACACATGAAAATGAATGAGGAGCAGGTCACAGAATCATCAGAAAACAATATCTGCTGCTCTTATTTTAGACTCAGGATGCACAACTTGCTCTCTACTCAAGTGCTAGGATTCATTTTTGTCCCCTTGAAATAAAATCCAGTTATTCCTCTTGGCACAAACCAAGTAATTGAGATGAGAAGGAGTACAATTAAAATGACCGCAAAATTCTGCTCCAGGTTCTCCCCAGGCCTCTTAGAGGGGCAAAGCCCTAGCAAAATTTGCTTTATATAGTTCTGTTCCTGCAAATTGGGCCAATTCTTCAACCTTCAAAATTAATCTCAGGATACAATTAAATGAAAGGAACACCAAAGACAATGTGAGCCTCTTCACAGCAGTAGGTGGTGAAATGGAAACAGATGCCAGGCAGGAGTTGAAATGAAAGAGGTTCAGAATGGCCATGAAGAAACACTTCAGCATTTTACCAGTAGAGCAGAGGACCCTTCCAGCCTCAGTTATCCTGTGACCCTCTGGAATGGATCATGATTCTGCGCCTGGGGTTAGTATAATTTGCGACTTCACATCTTTTTTGTCTTTACACCACCCAAACATAGCATTCAAGAATGAATGATTGGTTTTTTTGAGGATTTTGGGCTTATATTCTTTCTTCAGTTACCAATGTGTTGTACATTTATTTTTTTCTGTATTTGACTGATGGATGCATTAAGAAAGATTAAAATAGAGACTATAAATTGGAAATATCTAATCACATTGCAATAAGACCTAGTTTTATCAAGACAAACGAGTTTGATGTATTCTGTTCTTTTATTGCAACTACAACTGCAACTATGATTGTCTCGGTGGGCTTTGAACTGCAACTCTAATTGCAGCTATAACCGCAAGTACAGAATGGATCTGAAGAGCCACAAAGTAGACATGCAGGAGAGGAAGAGCACAGAGTGGCTAACTGTGAAAACTGTGGGTTTGGTACTGCATAGTGATCAAGGTAATAAAGAAGAAATTTGAATGAATTTAGAAATTTTTGTTTTGAATCCAAATTGTTGTGTAGCCTGGTTCTGAAAGTCTCAGTATCTATATTTAGCATTAAAGGCTAAGCTTGGCATCTCGTCATAAGCTAGTCTTAGCCATCACAGGACAAAATCCAGCCCACCACATTTTACCACTAGGCCACATTTAATCTTTTAAATTCTTGCCTCATTTACTGTACTTCCAACTTTTTCAATTGTGTTATTGTCCCATAGATGACAGCTTTCTTCCCTTCTCCTGATTAAAATCCAAGGCATGTTCCCAGCCCTGATTTAGCTGCAAAGTACCCCAGCAGACAGCAATTTGGTGGGAATACAGTATAAGCTTATTTAATTACAGGCAGTATCACAGTGCAAATGGACAAGAGAGCTAATTTGACATTGAACAAACAACAGGAAAGGAGAAGCCTGTGCATAATCTTCTCTTTTAAGGACTATGAATAACAGGGGTTTAATTACATCATGTCATATCTGTATGCTTGTAGATCATCAACAAGGCTGCTCCAGACAGCACTCCACCAGATACATTAAAGATGTACTTTTATCTCACACAATAAAAGCAGTAGGTTGTCAAGTTCCTCATGAAATAACCCTGACAAGAATGGTATATTCTGGATGGAGGTTTTCACAGGTATTTCTTGTCTAGACTGGAAAGGAAGGTAGAGGATTCCTAATGTCATTCCACCTCTCAAACAGATTTTCTTTAATATGTTCATTTCTTCACCCCAGCAAAATAATTTCTCTGTCTTTGCATCTAACACGTCCCTAATGCACTTCTTCTCTCTTTTCTTTAGTTCTTTGTTCTAATCTCATTTTCTTCTGCAGCTTTCATTAATTCTAGTCTACTTCCATTGTCCTTATCCAGGCACTATTGAAGTTTTCTCTCCAGAACATTCAATACCTTAAAGTTATCAGTCCCTTCTACTCAAATCAGCCAGCATGAATTCATCCCTTATTTATTCCAGTTTCATGTTTCCTCCTCCTTCTGCTTCTCCCAGCCCATCAATATTTTTAGAATTCCCATCAATTAAAGGAATTTTGCATCTATAAAGCACAAAATTATCTCTAACATAGATGTGAGACAGCAGCAGCATGAGATGAGCCATGGAAGTGCACAAGGAAATCAGCACTTTGAAATATTTTGTCTCTCATGAACATCTAGGTTCCTTTCCCTATTTATCATAATTTAAAGTTGGTGGAGTTTTTTAAATTAAAAGCAGATTTACCTATGAAATTCACTGTATTATGTGTGGTTCCTGTAAAGCATAATATAAGGAAAAGCAAGAAACATGCACCCAATAAAGTGGAACCTTTTCTTTAATTAATTAATTTCAAAGTTCCTTTACACATCGACCATCCAGATGGTCTTGTAAATAAGTAAGAGCTTGGGATGACATTTTTAGAAACAAGTTGTATGAAAGATGTGAAGTAGAAAGTGCACTGAGGTGGATGACATAATTTACTGACAAATGCTGTGGAGAGAGCCTTTTGTGATGCAAGTCACAAGCTAAACTACATTATTTCCAACATGGTTACTCTTTAATATTCTGAAATTTGATGGGAAGCCAGAGAAAGGTAATGCCATCCAGGACTTGCAAGACTATAAAATACATGAGGGATATTAGGCATGAATGTATTTTCCCTAATTAAAATAAAATATTTATACTATATGGCTTTTTAATATGGGAAATCTAATTTCTTTTTTTTTTTCTCAAGCAGGCCACTGCTCAGAGGAGCTTCCCTTCCTGGAAGAGCTATCAGAAGAAAAGGCTTCTATTATTTCTTACATATTAAAGAAGGTTAATCACTTGATAAAACCATGCAAAGAACCACCAGCAAAGCAAAGTTATTAGGGAACATTTTTTGTGGGAGAAAAGAAAAGAAAATACCCCAACTTACTCATGTCATACCTCATAAATCAAATGAAAGTTTGAACATTTTGACTGCTGATTTTCCAATAGTCCACACATTTCACAAGGAGGGTAGAATTTTCCTGATCTTGTTCTAAAAAAAAAAATCAGTCAGGAAAGGAATTTAGAATACGTACAGAGTTATTTTTTTAGACTGAGCTTGCTAAATTACAAACTGTGAGGTTCAGAATAGCTGCTGCATAAGCAATTTGTTTCAACAACGTACAGAGCTTCTTATTTGGGTGATAAAACATAAGGGAGTCTATATTTCAAATCTTTTCATGTCTCTGCCTCCAGATTTTTTGTTTCTAGTGGAGCCTAACTTTTGGTTAACTTGCAAAGGCATTCGTTACTTGAAGGGAGAGGTTCAAGGTGAAAATTGGCTGCTCTGCCCTGGCCCTTGTGGCAGTGCACCTGAACTTGTGCTACCAACTCACCAACAAGGTGGTGAACATTTATCACACATAGTGTTTGACTTATCCTCTCTAGAGGGGACTGATACTCCACACTCATCAACAGCACAAAGGGAATACAGTCCACGAGAAAAACACCAGAGAAATCATCCATTTTCTATGTTTGTGCAATTCCTCAGACAAGAATGCTCAGGTGACCTTTGGGAAACAGGGGCAAGGAGTGAGTTCATTATTTTCGCTTTCCCATATACAGACTTCTGTGGTACAGAAATTCCCAACCCTAGGGAAAAGGGATCATCCCTTTGACAAGCACTTCTAGAGACACTGACAGGTGGATTGAATACCCTCCTTGGCCTCATGTACATCATTGCAAGATACTACACTGCCTAAAGGTGAGTGATTCTGTGAATATCTGACCTCATCACTTCTTGCTCAACATCTAACAATATACATGAATGCCAGTAATAAAAACAGAACAGTAATGTTTTCTGTGACAGAACATGAGGATCAGAAGTATATTTATTAGCCTATTCTCCCTCTCTGTTTGTTTGCTTTGGGGTTTTTTTAATACACAAGGAATTACTCTGTGAAAGGAGAAGGGACTTGAGATATAGCACAATCTCTGGGTAAAAGCCTTTCCAACAACTATTTATTCAAAGGTAGAAAAATTTAGTTCAAGTACAGTTATTTTCTAATAAGATGGGTTCTGTTTGTTCTATAGTGTTAAAATCTTGCACAGTCAAAGACTGTGGGAATAAACATTATCCTAATTCACGAGGCTGCATGCAAGATTTTGCTTGTCTGGGATAGTGTAGATGGATATCTGTCAAGTTATTCCTTAAGACAATAAACATTCTTCCTAGATTCTTCCCTTCTGAAGTTTAAGGATCATTTGGTTTGTATATTCATGCTTGTAATTCCATGCAATGGATAACTTAAGGAGCTAAAAATAATTAATTTATAAAAAAAAGTGGATGACAATTTTTCCTTCTTTTCTTTGTCCTTCAGCAGTGTTGATCATAGGACCAGAACGGCCTCGGTTGCTGTTGTCTTAATGCCAATGAAACAACGCTGCATTACATGTTGTTTTCAGCAAGGATTCTGTGTTATACAGGAGTCCTCTGTCAAATCAAAATCTCATTGATAATCTCAGTGCCCCTGCAAGGTGATGAATACACTGTGTGACTCGTTACCAACATGTCTATTTAATTTTTATCCAACAGAAGACTGACTGAACTTGGGTAAGCAGCTGGCACCAATGAAAAGCAAAACTGACATTTCTCTTGCTGAAATAGTGGAGAGCTGTATTAGTAATTACAGCTTTTGAAGCATGAAAAACTGCTGTTGCTTCATACAAATTTTTACAGGAAAAAAAACCTGAGGCTTCTTTGGACTGAAATTAAAAGACGAATCTTAACTGTTCACAATGGTATTGGGAATTACATAAAAATCCAGACATCACCTTAAATTCCCAGTTAAAGGAGAAGAAGTCTGACAAAATGAAAAAAAAATTAATCAAGGTGTCTATTTATTCAGATGCAACGTATTTACATCTACAGGAAATGGGTGCCCTATGGCACTGTAACCTTAGAAGGAGCAGTAAGATATTTTTATTTTTTAAGTTCAGAGCAAAGCAATAGTGGTAGGGCTGCAGTCACACAAACACAGAGTTTAGATAGGCATAAATTTATACTTCAGCTTCCTGATTTTTGTGTTTACCGTGCAGATCTATTTTCAACCTTTTTTTAAGTTAAGCCTGACATTTATAGAATGTGTAAATAAAAACAAATCAATACTACCCTGGATGAGTATCCCTTTTCCTATTTCAGCACTCTTCTTTCTATCATCCATTTAGTGAATTACACTGTGAATATTTTCAGAACAATACAGTGAATTTGTCTTCCAAGGAGACAGTAGTTTAATTTCAAAGTTTCTAAAAATTGCCAAAAAAAAAGTTAGCAACCACCATGGTAATGCCTTATGAACGGTCTGAATAAGCATTTATTGTAGTAAGGATTACAATTACCTTGAAACCTGTCCTTTAAAAATGTTTGTCTTTTAGTCCTTCAGACAATTCTTTATCTATAAGTCAATATGAAGATGGTTTCTCAAGACTGCCTTGTGGCCCACTTCTCTTTATTTTTACCCCTGAAGCAGGATTAAAGCAGAGCACCACCCCCTAGCATTTTTTTTTCCATTGGCCATTGAACTGCAAACCTGATTCTCTCTTTGATGTGTTTATGATATTTGTCAGCACATACAGATTTACCCATGCCTACCTGCTTAATTTTCATTTAAAGGACTGCAACAGAGGCTACACTGTAATAATCTGTCATCTTTGCAGGAAATGTGTGTTGCTATAAAAACACATTTTAGCATCCCACTGAAGGTACAACAGAAGTTTCAGCAGAGTAATATATGCACAGCTAGTTAGGGCTTTATTTCCACCTTTCCATGCCCCAGACTAGATTAGCTGTTCAATTAAAAAAAAAAAAAACCAAACCAAAAACCCACGCTACAAACAGCCCAGAGCTGCCTGGTAAATGAACATGGCACAGTAGCATGGTGACTGATCTAACCATGTCCATGTTTGACATATAGTGCTTTCAAAATACAGCTTTTCTTATTCCAGATTGAATTCCAGGTACTATTTCCATACTGTTTAGGTTATTTTAATTCTGTTAAATTGAAAGGAACAAAAAAAGAAAAATCTTAAACTAGTTCTGAAGTAGTTTAAAAATAAATACAGAAACATCCAATACATTTTTATATCTGTCAAGCAAAGCCAATTAAAGTCTCCCTGTGGCAAACAGAGCTTTAAAAGTTGGAGTTTTCTCCTGGATTACACTATGAGCTGCCATCTGAGAATGATTCATCATGATCCTCATTATTTCCAGCTTCCAGTTTCCCCGTGCTTGGCTGGGTTACCCCAGCAAATGACCACTCATTTGCAAATAGTACAAATATGCATTGCCATAAACAGATCATTGATGGCTTTCCCAAACTCTAATGGGCCTCCCAAATCAAACAATGCTTCCCAGAGCAGTACAAATCTATTTTTAACTATATTTTACCTTTTACAAAGCCAGCCTGTTTTTTTAGTCAAGTTTTACTTATACCTTGCACTTTGGATTCCACAATACTCTTCAGTATAAAATAAAATAAATGCATGATGATTGGAATGGAGGGTTACATTATTGCAGAGCACTGTCCATTAGCCTTAAAACAAGAATGGCACATTTTCAGAGCACTCCGGCAAATATTTATACGTTTGGTAAAGTTAGTATATTGCTATTGGATCTTAATAAAGATGCATGATTATTTCATTTTCTTTCCCTCAGCTTTAATACTTCTTTTTCACTTCCATATTTACAGAAAACTTTAGATTTCTTGAGAATGAGACCATCATACATAGGCCATAAAAGAGCAGTTTCATTAAGTCTTCGAGAAAATTGCAGGAAATTTGGAATAACTGGGATTTAAAAATAGTTACAACACATGCAATTCTCCTTTAATATATTTCAAGGAACATCTAAGAAGAAATAATTAGAAGGAAAAAAAAATTGTAAACAGTTTGTATAGATGTATTATATTGTGTGCCTGTTGCAAAGTTCTCCAAAACAGTGGAACACATAATCTCTTACTTCATCTTAATAACCTTAATTTCATCAGAACTCCTCACTTTCAGACCTTAAAACACTAAAACTGCTGAACACACTTCCCTTCACCCCCACTACTTGCCCAACATAACTCCTTCAATATCCAAATAACACATGTGTGTCTATATAAAAAAATAATTTTCTTCTACATCAAGGTTGGTGATTATGTTTTATGAAGCATCAGGAGATGCTGATTACCTTATGAGAGTGTTATACACACCAGAACTGCACACTCATGCAGTTTGGGTTTTAATTTCTTAACACATCTCTGGCTTAGAATGAGGTGGCATTTCATAACATTCCCTGGAAAATGGCACTAACAAATGTTAATACCTTTTTCCAATCAAAATGTTTGTTCGCTTGAATGTAACAGCAAGTATTTCCTTCAGTGCAGTAGCTGTCCACATGACTCTGGCATTGATGAATTCACAGTGTTTTTAACTCTTATTAACTTTTTCCAGTTTGGAATAAAAGCTTTCTTTTCCTGAAGATAAAATTAGTTTATAATTTACACAGTTTGCTTAGCACAGTACATGCAATTTCAGGCACTGACAAAGCTGGTGCTTTCTTTGCTGATGTATTTTCTTTGAAGTTCTTCAGCAGAACTGATTATTAGCACAGAAAGCATCTGTATGCAGAGCCAGAAACCACATTGTCATGCCAAATAATGTAAAAGATTGTTTGCAAATATTTCAATATAAACAGCATTAATAAGATTCTTCATTATAATTCAGATCAGGAGTAGGGGTTACGTTATATGTTTAAGAAAACTTATTTTAAATAAGGTTTTGAGAGGAAAAAAAGTCCTTGTCATGACAAAGTGCACCACTAGCTAAAAAAACAAACAGACAAACAAAAAAAAAAACCCAAAAACACAGCCTAAAAATGTTATAAAATGTATAAAGAAATCTACGTTATATTCTGTTATAAATTCCTTGGCAACTATCACATATGATTGCTCATTGAGGACATTGTTAGTGGTTTCTATTGAATATGCCAGGATGCCACAATTTCACTGTTCATCCAAAAGAAAAGCACAGAAAACAACTTCTGCTGGTTAATCAATTAATTTAGTGTTAACTTCAGAAAAGGAAACATTGAGCATGTGGAGATATTAAAACAAATATGTATTTTTATATATCTGACATAAGCTAGGGCAAAAAAATATTAAACATCTCCAGCACGTGTTGAACAATGAGTAACACGAGGCAGTGCTATATGTTCCAGCAAACATATGTTCTCTGATGATGAAATAATTATGTTGGTGTCTACACAACACATGGCTGAATGCCCTTTGACTGAAAAGGCTTTAGAAACAAGGGGATGTAAGAGCTGGAAGTTCTGTGAGCTCCAGCTGAAGCCACTGAAGGAGTGGCATGCTACAGAGTCACCAAAACACAGCAGCTCATAAAATGAGGCAATGAGCAGGACAATAATTGGTGTGAAATCAAAGAGCCATTACATATTTTCACATGCTGCACTAATGGCAACACTGCTGGAGGCAACACCAAAATCTGAAGTTCAGAGAAAAGTCAGAAACTCGGGCGAGACAGATTGCTGGTTTACAAAGTCATTGCTCCACTGCCTTTGCAGCCAGGACATTGCACTCAACATGGAATTAAACTTTAACAACCTGGATGCTACAACTACCACCTAATGTGAGATGGTGCTGTATAGAAACTATGCAGTATCTGCTCACAAAGATGGTTCAGCCATGCCCCAGAAAACAGGGCCCAGTTCAATAAAATATCAATTGTGTCACTGTTCACACACCTGAAGGAAGTGCTTACATGTTTGGGGTTAGTTTTTTATTTTTTTCCTTCTCTTCCTCCTTTTCTTTGTTTTTGATCCCTACCTGAAACCAAGCACTGACTGCCTAGTAACGCTTGAAGTCAGCAACAAACTGGTTTTAATTTATTTTAAGTAACTTTGAACTTGGACAAGTCAGTTTCAAGAACTTCATGGTATCTGCAAAGGCTGGGGAAAAACAACAAACCTTCAATTGAATATTAGGAAAAATGTCTTCCTCAAAAGAATTGTCAAGCTGGAAGATTGTCCAACTAGAAGAAGCTGCACAGGGAAGTGGTAGAGTCACAATCTGTGGCGGTATTTAAAAAATGTGCACTTGGGGACATGGGTCAGTGGTGGACTTGGCAGTGCTGGATTAATGGTTAGACTCAAAGATCTTAAAGGTCTTTTCCAACCTAAATTATACAGTGATTCTAGCAAATTAAAAGTGAAAGGCCTTGGTTAGGCAAAATGAGTATCACCTGGCAAGAGCATCTCAGCTTCTCCATTTTGGAGTAGTGTAGTTACTGCACAATATAATACACTAAATTACTCTACTTGGCTCTGCCATCCAGTACTGGAAAAATAATCTTTTGTCAGGAGGAGATATATAATAGCAATAGCAATAATTATTGTGTACGGACTCAGTCTGGAAAAAGAAATTTTTTCTGATAAATTTAATAAGTTATGAAAAATGTCATTAGAAATTGCCATAAATAAGTGATCAATTTAAAACTTATTTGAAACATATTTGGATTCTAGCTGACAATAATTTCATTTCTGTGGGTGAATTTTTTTGTATGATTGAATATATATCTCCATTAATTTCTCTGTGGCAATGCCTTTCTTCATTGTTTCTCTCTGTTGCAAAGCAGTTAAGATGTCAACTGTTTTGTGCTTCCTGGACAACAGGAGTTTCATTTCGCTTTATTTTTTGAGACTCTGCAAATTCAAGGGATACAAAATCCACCTGAAAGCAACTTGGAGAGGGGCTTATAGTAAGGAATGAAAAAGCCAGTCTCACATAAGATGGCAGCTTTTCCTCCTGCAGCATGACAGTAACTTTCTGAACATTGAATTGTCATTTTTTTAATATCTCCTCCATATATTGATAGTGTGCTGTACAAGAATCACTGGGACCAAGGTATTAGGTAAGATCATTATTTGAGATACCAGAAATTAGCTGAGCACTTAATTTCTTTTGTTGTTCTTTTGGTTTAATAACCTTGAGAAATATCTTCTAATTACAAAATCCAACAAGCCTAGTTTTATTCTTTCATAAATCTGAGCAACTTTGGGTTTATTTGTTCTCATACTTTATGCCTATAGGACACATCACCTGCTGTGGTTAGAAAATATGTCAGAACAATGGAGAAATTCATGTTTTCTCCCCTCTCCCAGAGAGAGACCAAAGTGGCTGGACAAAAGTATCTTCCTCTTTTTTTATTTATTTAGCTTCCTCATTTAGCTCTTTTTTTCTTTATTTAGCTCTTTCTTCTGTAGCTCATCCAAAATAGGGAGAAGCTGCTTCATCTCACTTTTCTGCAGGGTTTTGGAAGTATGGTAGGAAGATTTAAATTCTCTTGGAATGGGAAGGAATCAACAGATCTTCCTGACAGAAGACATATTTTATCAATGGTGATTACCTACCAGAAACCGTTAATATTTATGAATTACTTAAACTATTCTTTCTCGTGAGCTAAGAGCCCATCAGCAAGTCAAGGACCAGGTGTGCTTATTATGCATTTTTATTTTCAGAGCACACAGATATTTTAAACAGTATTTTTACAACACATTGTCATGTGCCCTGATAAAACAAAATTTTTTTGAGAATTAAGAAATATTTGGTGAATAATTCGCAACAAATAATTGTTCATTATATGCTTCCATTTCTCAACAGCACAACCTTTTTGAGCACTTTTTAACAGCACAAATTTGAAGGAGCTGCACTTTAAGTGTTCTTCAGTATACTGCCATGAGGTTAGTAAAGGGTCACAGTACTTGAAAAGAAATCTCTCACACAGAGGGAAGAAACATTTATTGATTGCATAGGTTTGAAATATTCTTTAAAGACTGATGTCCTCCCTTCTGAGGCTGGAAAGCCTTTTTAGAGAGAAATCTAAAATAAAATTTAAAAATAAATCCTAATATTTAACAAATTTTCTTTTACAAAATGAAAGTCTCACACATACAAAATGGTCTTCAAAACTGTAACAAAGTCTAAATCAGTACTAAAGAGTTAATAATGAGTGTGTGTACATAGAGTTTCATGCATTTCCTGTGTTTTGAATAATTTACAAAATCTGTAGTGGTTACCCTAAATGGGTGCTAAAGTAATAAGAGCCAGAAATTGATGATTTTGCCCTTTTTGTTGCTGTTGTTGTTAAATAAAATAAAACACAAACAAACAAACAGAAAGTATCAGAGACAAAATTTCATGCAAATCATCAGCCAAATATTTTCCCCTGGAGCATGATTTTACTCTTATAAAAGTAATGAGCCAGTGAGCACGCAGAGCAGCATCTGGAATAAGTACACCATATACAAAATTAAGTGTATTGCAGAGCATCAGCTATAGACAGAACCTGATGTGTACCTTAGGAAAAACAATGAAACAAGAAATAAAGCTGGGGTTTATTTGGTCTGATAGTTGGGTTTTGGGGAATAGAAATAATTGAAAATATTTTCAGTAATTACTGCTTTATTTTCAAGCCTAACTAGAGTTTAAAAGTCATGGCTAAGTAACCCTCACCAACACGAGCCTGTGCAGTTTATATTCTCAGAGGTGAGTTCTACACAGGCTTTACATGGATGGCATCCAAAAGCATCTGCCTAATCACCAGGGCAAGTTTCATTTGGGCAGAATGGGACAGCAACACTTTCAGAGCTGAGCTGTCTGGCAAAGATGGGGGGAGTTTTCCTTTCTGGTGTAGGGCCTGACTAACCTTTGCTCTCTCCAAAACATCCTAGGGAATGGGATGAGTGGAAATTTCTGAGCTGGAGCTCCCCAGCACAAGAGAGAGCTGTCAGCATTGCATTCCCACTGCTCCAATGAAGTCCAGGCTTCCCCAGCCTCCTTCACACACTGAGTGTAAATCTGACTTCCCAGAAATTTGAGGAATGGATGCCCTGAGATTTTTGGTTTCTTTTCTTCACCATTATTAACATTGCATTTTATAGCAAATGCTACTTCTAGGCCCCAAGAGGAAATAAGCTGTTTCTTCCAGTGCAATAGAAAAGATTATTTCACTATGTATTTAACTGTTCCACAACAGCCACAACATTCATACACAGCTTCCCACTTGAAAAAAAAACAAGTACTTGTTTTCTCCCTCCTCTTACATGTCCCTCTCTAGTCACTGCATAAAGCACGTGCTGTTCCTGACTAACTGCCACTAGCAGTTGTTCCCACTTGAATCCCTCAAAAGGCTTGCATGGCTTTCTTCTGCAGTCCTCACATTATACTGAAATAAAGATTCAGCATAACACATCCTGCACAGGCCATTGAGCATTATTTCTATATGAAATAAAAGGTAAACCACCTCCTACCCTTTCAACTAAAAATGTTACTTTAACAGTCTCTACTTCTCTCTGTGAATAGGCCAAATCAACCTTAATTATTTGTAAATTATTTACAGTTTCAACTGCCTGAGTCAAGAGAGAGGAAGAGAACACTTGACCCAAACAGGGGTAAGAAATTCTAAGTTAATAATAAATAGGGGATAATACTATTTTCCCCTGCCCACCAATGATTTCATTTCTGTGAGCTGCAGGAAAGCAGAGACATTCTTGTCATGGAAGAAAAAACTATTTGAAAATATTTAGTAAGGTGTACAAAGATAGCTGTGCCTAAATCTCTACGTTTGCAGCCACTAGCAGGGTTTTTACTTCATAATATTTGCTAAATGTAATAGTGGGAAAAAGTCCTCCTGTTGAGGCTTTTTTCTTCTTTTTCCCTGAAAATTGTTTCTCAGGATTATCAATGTTACATATTCTGGGTTTAAGCCCCTCATAGTAGGGATAAATGAGTAGACACTGAAGGACTCTGTCCATATCCCTTTAAATTTAGTGGAAAGGTTGCTGGAACTGTCAAGGGGGGAAGGAAAAAATAATTTGATTTTACAGAGATGGCTAGTAATCTTTTCTTCATGGATACATCTATAGCCATCCAGGGCCTGATTGCTTTTTCTGTTTTCTCTTACTGAATTTCATGAGCCATTGATAATATATGAAGATTACAAAAGCAATGTATAGCAATTTCAGATGCAATAACGCAGTATTTCAAATACTGGCATGAGAAATCGAGAGATAAAGTTAAACCATGTTTATTACAAAGAAAATGACAAATTTTAAGATACCATGTTTCACTTGTGATTTTATGCATTAGTTTGATTTGAAGATATTCAGCATTCCCTTCTGTGCCTCATTTATTCAGCTGCTGATAATACACAGATTCAGCTTGCTAGTGCAGCAAAAACAACCTTATCCAGAGAGGACATCAGCATGAGAATTAACCTTGAGTGGCAGAAGCTGATCTGTGCTTGGCAACTACTAAAGAGTTTGACTTCCTTAGGAAATGCAACTGTGAGGAGATAGACAGGAGGTCTGGGCTAAATTCCCTCAAGATCAGATCTGAGCAAACTATCTGAATGGCAGGGTTATTGTTTGTCTATTTTAGTTGATAACCTAAGAGTTTTTACTGGAGTTTTATATGTATAACAAGAAAACATTTTTAGCTTAAAATATAAAATACTAACATTGATGCAATCTCCCTATATGGGAGAGAATATTATAAATACACTTAAATCACAAAACCTCCTATGGATGGATGGATAAATAGACAGACCCTCACAAGGCAGTTGAGTTTTATATGGAAGTTCTGAAGAGGTAAGAAATTATGTAAAAAAAAATCTAATCCTTTGGATACCCTGCTGTTGGAACCTAGGGGGTTCCTATGATGCCTTTGGCTGACCCAGGACCTGGTCAGGAGGCTTTCCAGCCTTGCCAGAGGTATCAGGGACCCTGAAATGATACTAAAAATGCCTGTGGCTCTGATTCTAATCCATGGAACAGGTTGACAACTTTGTATGAAGAATTTCAAGTTACAAAAACTTAGATAGAGAAATAGTAGTAGTTATAAGTAAAAATAAAAGAATTTGAGTGTATGTCCAGGGGGGTTTAAAGCCCTGTACAGGGGGTTGGAGATCTGTACAGGGGAGTCTGAGGCACAAGATGGAGAATTTTTACACGTGGCATGTTATCTTATGTTCTTCTTCATAACCTCCATCTTCTTGGTGATGCTGGCACTTTTGGATTGGTTTGACACAGATCTGGACATTGTGGTGTGAGTGGCACAGATTGGTAATTATTTATAAATATTAAATACATAGTTATTAGTATAAAAGATTAGAGCTAACCTGGGGCGGGCACAGTGTGTCTCTGGACACGTTCTGTGTCAACCCTGGCAGGGCAGAGAAATCTACTTTTGATAAGGAACTAATAAACTGCCTTGAGAACACGAACAAATGACTCCAGACTACTCCTTCAGCAGCACAGGCCGGAAACCTGGACTTTTCTGTACATTGTGAGGTCTCCCGGGGCCAAGGAGATCCTCACACCCTGCCTACTAGAATAGAGAATAAAAATCCCACCACTTCCAGAAGGAAGCTCTGAGGTAACTCAATGAAATTCAGTAGGAAGCATAAAGGAGACAGCCAGAATATATTTGCTTTAAATTTCAGCTGGAAGACACTGAGTGGAAACCTATTAAAAACTCTAGCAGTAAAAAAACAGGCATGGGGATAAAAAAAGCCAGTACTTAGCAACTTCAGTTTGTTCATTAAAAACTCATACTAGTATATCACCAATTTCCTAAATAAAGAGCACTCATCATCTGAAAAGCAAATGTTACTTCCAGATTTAGATAGGAGAGTTTCTGAAGCTACTTTAAAAAGCATAAATAATTTCAAGAAGAAGAGCAAGCTAGCAACACAAAGCAAGCAGAACACAGAGAATTACAAAATGGACAGAAAATGTGTTTTAGAAGTCAAACAGAAAACCTGATCTTTTATTTTAAAAAATCCTACTAAAGCAAAGAAATAATGAACTCCTAAACATAAAATTACCTTTTTTATGTACCACATAATAATGTCTTTTTTTCCTGGTCCTGTGTAAACGTTGAGACAACATTTTCTCATCCAGTCCCAGAATATCATACTTAAAATAACCAAGGGAAATCACACCATGTGAGTTCACAGCTCTACCCTTCAACTTGCAAAAAATATCTCAAAATCTCCTCAGAATATATGCTACTAAGGAAATAAATGTGTCAGTGTAAGAAAGAGTCATTCACTTCAGTTGGAGGGACTCATGTTTCAAGAGACTGAAAAATTAATTGGTCCACCACAACATACAACCCCCCTTGACAAAGAGCAAATTCTCTTTATACCTTGCTGCCATTCCCCTCCAATTCATAATTCAAGCAGCAATTAGGAATGCATGATAAAATATCTTAAACATTGACCATAAAAAAAATTGAAATGTTAAATACATGAGGAAGGGTGAGAGGAAATGCAAAAAGCTGTAGGCCCACACTCAGACAAACACTTAGACACACATACTCAAAAAAAAAAAAAAAATTATTACATCGGTAGGACACATGGCTTTATCCAAACTTTAAAAACACAGCTTTAGGACTGGCCTTTAATTTCCTTTAATGAAGCCCTAGTCCTCTGACTTTGCAGTGAAAGTACATCCAAAATCAGAAAAAAAGAAATGAGCTGTTATGCCACCAACCCAGGGTAGCTGGATAGTCCTTGTACTGCATGAAACTCATTCAGCCTCCCTGAAGCTCATTAAACCATTCTGGCCCTTGATACAAAGCAAATAAAACCAAGGTAGAGGAGCCAAGGAGGACTTTTTCCCAGAAGGATTAATGGTGAGGTTGTGGCAGAAAAGGACCTTGTTGCAGTTTGATTTCCTGCAATACCAGAGGAGCTGCTCCCTTTACCATGGAAATTTTGCTCCTCAGAGCCTCCAATTCTGTATTTTTCTTCTATGCACTGACACTGACAAAACAGGGACATGACATAGGAAGTCAGCAGGCAGAAGAGAATTCATGATATTCTCTCCTTCACCCTAAGCAATTGACTTTTGTCTCTGGGAATTTCTTGCAGCCATGTTGTCTTTAGCTTCTGGAAATAGCAAAACAATTAAAAATTTAGGTTATTACTCAGAATATAGTCAAAACAGTTGTCAAGACCTTATGAGAAGCATAAACACTCACATTACTGTACCAGTGAATTCTGAAGCAAAAAATAAAGTGTTCATACAACCAACACGTGGCATAGGGACCCATTCTAAATTTTGATGTTAGAAGTTCAAGGATTGAAATTACATTTTTAATTAGAATAATTTGGTAATCAACAATAGCAAGTTATTAATATTCACCAGTAGCCAGATAGTAGCAGGTATTTAGAAATCCGTAAACTCTAAACTTGTCTACTCCAGGTTCTCTTTGATTAAAAGGGCTTCTATTTCCCTGAAAATATTGTTTCTCTTAAATTAAAATAGTAAAACTTATGAGTAATATATTTCAAAGAAGCTCTGCCATTGTCAATAGAGGAATCATCATTTCATAAACAGAAACCTATAGAAACTTTCAGCCTTTTTGATGAAATTGTGCTAAACTTTTATGGAAGTATTTACTAGAAGAATGCCAGGTAAAGGCTGTTCATTTATTTGGAGAAGCACACAAAAAAGCATCTGAACTGCTACAACAGGGGATGGAAGAGGCAGAAGAATGATTTTAAAAGTGAAGAGCCATGCAATAATGAAAGTTTGTCAGAAAGGGAAGCACATCTTAAAGTTTTAGCAAAAAACAGCTCCTTGAAATGAGTCAATGATCAGCTGAAAGGAGGAGTACAAAGGTGTTCAAAGTTTTTACATTGCATCCAAATCTGATGGAAGAAGTCCTCAAATAAAATGCTGCACATAGTGAGCAAGGAATATATATATATATATATATATATGTATATCTGTATAGAATATCTATATATATTCTATACATGGAAGACTGCTGGCTGTATTATTATGCCAGAAAACAGCAGTCGAGCATGGGAAATTCACTTCATATGTGAATAAAAGCAGGGAAGACCCCTTTGAAAGTCTGGATATTTATCACCAGTACTGACAGAGCAGGCTGGATGCTGCACTATCTTGGAAGTGTGCTTCAGGGACCAAAGTAAAAGTGTATGTTGAGAGCTAAAAATTATTTCAGTTAATAACTCTTCAGCAAATGAACTTGCTCATGAACATAATTTAAAAATACATATATACCTCATAAAGCTGTGTCATGAAATAAAAATGAAAATAATGCATTTGATATTAAATTAATTTCCCTTTCTTATGAGACATGATTGATCTACTTGTATAGAACAGTTAATGTTTTGCTTTCAGCTAGTGATTGAAGAGCTATCAGTTCTAGGTAAATAATATGAACTCATAAAGAAGGCTTTCTAATTACTTTTTCGCTCATGTTTGGAAATCTGGTATTTTATAGAGCTTTAATTTTTTTCACCAACATATTTAGTACATAAAACTTCTCTTGTGATAACTACTTTTCTTCTTTCCATGTAATTTCTGTTTTTTGAAATGTTAAGGAGCCTGAAATGCATAAAACATGGCAACCAAACACCATTAAATGCTACATAATGTGACAGGGAGAAAAGATCGCAGAAAATTGTTGCTGCTTGAAATAAACTCCATTAATAAGCACTCAATTTCTTTATTTAGAAAACAAGAACTCTCTAGACAGTATTAAAATAGCATTTTAATGCTGTTAACTGTGGAAGCTCCAAACTCCTAAGAGCTTTGAGCCACACAATTTCTATTTTCTTCTCTCATGTCTCTGAAGCTTCTCTTTGGCACAGCACTGAAGGAACTATAAAAGCATTACAAGTCTTTGTGACAGACTTTTTCTGTTTCTTTTTAGTGAAGGAGATAAGATTTATTTTACTGACAGAGGATCAAAAAATGAGGAAACATTTTGATAACTGAGGAAAACAGGTTTTGATTCTGTATAACCAGCACTGAAGTCACACCATGAATTGACAGAAACTCCCTTGCACTTGACAGTTTTCATCACATTAGGGAAAAGAATCTCTCAGCAGTTTCAGATGAAGATTTTGATCTCACTTATGTTGCTGGAAACTCAGAGTAATTCCAGCAAAGTGTTTAATCCTGCCAGAACAATCTTGGTTGTAATGTTATAATCCATATTTATTTTGGCCCAGGTCGTTCCTCCCACTTGTACAGTTCCCTACCAAGGGATTGCTGACAGCAAGGGAATAACCAAGGTTCAGAGATGGCTTTTGAAGACGGAAAGAAAAAAATCAATACCAAATCGAAGGGGAGTGGGGGAAAGGGTTGGTCAAATGGACAAAATGGGACACAGACAAAAAAGAACTAAAATATCCCTACAGCAGCCCTTCTAAAACAAGCAAACACAAAAAAAATAACATCAGCTTTGCCATCTGACAAACAACAACAGCTTTCCCCCAAGGCTGGCACAGCTGCCTTAATTTAAAGGTCAGGTGCTGGTCAATATTTTAAAAAAAAATCTCTCTCTCCCAGATTAATCAAGGAGGATTGCTTCCTAAAATACCCTTCCTGAGAATCAGTGGGAAATATTAAAAGAAAACTTATATAGTGCAGCATATTCTGACATTTACTATGGGACTTGAGGGAAAATGACAGAGAGAAGAAAAATAGGGTTTTAATCCCACATTTATCCTGTTAAAAGAGAGATTACTTAAATTATTATTTAAATTATAATTTTATTAATCCTTCTTCATAGCGATGAATATTAAAAGAGAAATTTTTACTTGAATTTATACCGTGACCTATATTGCTTGCACACACACATTTTTTAAGAAATAGAACATCAGAGTAACAGGAGACAGAGGCCTATTTGCATATTAAATACCTATAATTTCATTGGCTTTGACAGTAAGAAGATTTTTCTTACCCATTTTGGAAGCACTGAAGTTAAGAGAATAGTGATGTGAAATATTAATAGCTGATTAGAGCTTTGTTCTGGACTTAAGACTCCCCAGAAGCTTGTGCCAGGTGCTTGGTTTTATTTTACATGTGCCTGATTGTGTTTTTCTACACAAAAGCCACTGGCACCAACAGCTCTTACTCAGATTAGTTTTTTCTTCCTTAGGTATATGGAGGGAGGTGCAGTTACTCAATAATTTTGTCCACTAATTGCTCCCCACATTTCTCTCTCATTCTTACCAGCAGGAGCAGCTGGGAATTGTGATTAATTAATTATTTAATTAATTAATCAGGGTGACAGCACACCTATGAAATATGGCCACAAATCCCTTTTCTGGAATGGGCATAACCCTACAGAGGCAAAAGCAGAAATCCAGTTTCTGGCAGAAACACTCAGCACTTGGGAGATACAAAGGCAAAACTGATGCTTTTTTCATGTGTCAGAGACCTTAGAAACCTTTTTTTTTTTTTTTTTTTTTTTTTTTTTTGCAAGTTACCTAAGGAGCAGCATAAAAAGCATGGGTTTTGTCAATCAGCTTTTATATCCTTATCTTCAATTGCTGAAGTAAAAATACAAAAGTAATTTTCTGATCAAAGTTCTTTCCTGTGGAAGGCAATTATCCAAACTGAAGAACAGAGAAGTGCAAGAGAAATTTGTACTCATCCTAAAATCTCGTGAGTCCTCCATGATTTTACAGGGATCAGTAGGAAGAGGAAGGAATAGAAATCAATTGGTACAGACCAATAAACTGGATACTCCCAGGAACTACTACATTTCCAAAGGAATTTCCCTTTCCCCCTTCTTAACCTTTCCCTGTCTTCAGGCCCTGCTACCCTGGTTGATTCAGGTTTTTTTGAAATGCTGCTAACGAGAATTTTATCAATCTTAAGCATTTAATTGATTTTTACCTTCAGTGTCATGCAGCACAATCTCCACAGGAGGGAAATTAAGAACTGCCAATCCCACACAGTGTTCCTACTTATCTTTTATAGCCCTTGCTCTTCTGCTTCCTTCTTTTCACAGAGTGTATTTCTTGCCCTGCTCAGCACATAAAGCCTTTTCCCAGCCACCAGAGAAAGATAACAGAACAAATACTGCTGGAGTCCCCCAAAGTCATGTAAAATTGCAGGAATAATGGTGAGCCTCATTATGTGAAGATGAAAGAAGGAAGAACTAAAGGCTTGAACAATCAGTATATTGAGCCCAAACTGTTTTGCTAAGACCTTGCAAGAGCCTGAGGTCCTTAATGGATGTGAGGAAATCAATTCATTCTGATAATAACATTCATCATTCAGTATAAAATTTTAAGCCATTTTAGAGTAAAAGCATGATCTCAATGACAGGATTGTGACAGGTTTCTGTCCTCTCTTGCATGCCGGAATGTCACTGTAAATTGCTACTCATAAAAAGTGTACAATATCAATGAATTATCAGAAAGAAGGTGTTGGAAACTGAAAGTCAAATTAATTTTATATGCACCAAAGATGTCTTTCTTTACAGAATGTCTTGACAAAAATCTAGTGTATGCACAGGTTTATTTTCCATAAAGTTCATAAAGGAGACACACCTCCTTCTCTGACAACCTTTAAATCTTGTTTCCACTGATGTGTTGCTATCAGATTAAAACCTGTGAAATACAAAGCAAAAAATATGAATATTAAAGCTTCCCTAGAATTCAGGAGCACTTTGCATAAGAAAGTTACCACACTAAATTAGAAGTGCTTTTTCATTTCAGCAGAGTGCTCTGCAGCATGTTGTCAGGCAGAGAAGAACTCTGAAGCATTGTCCAGGAAAAATGAAGAGTCCAGTTAGCTGATATACTTTAATTAGAATCTAAATTTTCCTCTCAGTGAAAACCTTTGAACAACTCAATTAAATCCATGCTGATCCGACAACCCGAGCTGAGTGCTGGTTCATTTTCAAACCACAGGAGCTAGGACAGAACTTGCAGTACAACAGAAATGTACATTCCTCTTTAGAAGGGTGGAAAGATCACTTGGAAATGAGATTAGGCTGTCTGCTCAGACTGAGGTTCTGCCACAGGCATCCTGTGCTCTTTGGAGCTTTTAAGCAGTTTGTTTTTATGGCAGACACATGGCAAATAGCACATTGCTGATTTAATTAATCCCATAAATAACCTTTGTGAAGCTGAGCACTGAGGCTACAAGAAGTGGCATTAATCACAATCTTTGTCTGAATAGTTACAAAAGTTTTCTGAGACAGATTTTTGGTTTAGTATGTAACTGAGCCTATATTTAAATACCCAATAATCAGACTATTACCTATATTGAATTACATAATGCACAGAGAACAGGGGCTAAACACAGTTTAATCTAATGTGTTTGAAATGTGATAGTCAGAATAAAACCCAGAAGATTATTTTATTTCTTGGGCATAGAGATACACCCTTAACTAAATATCTTTAAAAAGAAGAAAAAAATACATTCAAAAATGTATGTTAAGCCTTAAGTTAATAGCGATTGCACATAAATATTTAACAGAAAAACTATAATGCTTTTACACCAATTGAGAAATAAGTTTACAGGAATCTGCTAATTTTAGAGCCAGTTCAATGGTTCTCAATAATGTAAGCAAAACTGAATTTTGCCAATTCAAAAATGAGAACCGGTGAGAAAACAATAATAATAATCACACTGTCCCTATCTTAGAAAAGGAAAACCAGAGCTAGATGAAGTGCCTTGGTTAATGAAAGAGGAGGCAAAATGACTCATAATCAAAAAAGCCTTTTGATTATGAGAGAATTTCCTCTCTTTATACTGCCTGGAAAATCTCTATTTATTGTTATGATTTGCAAGACTAATATTGACTCTGCTGCATGATTCAGAGACACACACAGCCCATCAGAAATTGTAGCAACTTTCTGTCTACAAACGTTCACACAGAAGGGTACAATGCACTGACAACCTCAAAATAAGTGTTTTCACATTTCTTGCATATAGAGCAAAAGAAAAGCAAGTATTTAATTTTAGATCTTAATGTACACTACTTGCGTTTTTAATTTATCCCTTCGTTTTATTTTTTCATGCACAACAGGTTTCTATTTAAAAACTGCTCTTGGTAACGAATCTACTTAAAAAGTATATGTTTTGATATAGCAAAAAATACAGCAGGGAAAAAATTTTCTAAGTCTACTGTCAACTAAACATTCTCTTCAGAAGACACATGGGAAGGAAGCGGTGGGGACATTTCATAATTTTAGTAAATTATAAGTTTAGGGGTGTTTACCTCAGTGATGTCTCCCTTAAGAGTTTAATGCTGATATAAACTCATACAGAATCTATCATGGAAAGGGAAAGACTTGCAGTAGATGTGATGAAATTCAGGAATAACACAGGCATCTTCAGGCATAATGCATCACTAAGCAGTTATAACGTAGTTTCATTGGCAAAACCTCACAGGAAAGTGGAAAACAGCTGAACAGTTTTGTATCACACGTTTTGTTCCTCACCTATAAGTGATTCACCATAAACACAGGCCTTTCCAAGATTCTGCAGCATTCATCCATTCAAATGTGGACCTTTAGCACAGAAAATCATTAGCTTTATTACTGTAAAGTACCTCCAAGAGTATAGTAAACCTAAACATATTGAAACAGAAGATGTTCATTTTGTAGGTGTCACCACTGCAGGCGGCAGGACCAAATTCTGCTTCCAGTTACATGAGAAGGAGTTTGCACCACCGAAAGAGGGCTGAAAGAGGACAGGTTCTAAGGAATATGAAATGGTAACTCTAGTAGGTGTAGCTCAGAAAAGAACATCTAAGACTGCACGGAGGAAAAGCTGTGCTTGGTTGTTTCCAAACCTAACCCCATAGGTGAAACATTCAGAGGAGATGAAAGCAGGGTTTAAAAGAAGAGTTTCTTTCTCTCCCTGAAACACATTTGCTGTCTGTTTCTGGGAGCTAGAGAACTCTGAGGAACACACAGCAGATAAATTGGCTGTTACCAGACAGAAAAAATGTTATGTTGAACAGAAAACATTTTTCCTTGTGGTTTTCCTGACTTTGAAGCAGGAGCTGCCTCAGCTGAACATGCTGAACAGGCTGAACATGCCTTGTGCTTCCTCTAAACTGTTTGGTGGACCAGATCAAACCATTTCCAGCATAAAGAGTTAATCTGCTTAAAGTTTGTAAATAGACAAGTCCCTGGATACTTAGTGTGCCTAAATACAGATGACTGGACAGAGTTTACCAGGTGCCAAACAACATTCCAGCATCAGGGTAAAATAACAATTTTGCTCTTTTAACATTCCAGCTTAAAAGCAACATACTTTCCAGTACTCCCATTACCTCTCCTCACTTTGTAATATTCTTAGACACTACTTTTTTTTTAGAAAAGACATTTAAAAGGCAAAACAAAGATGTACTACATGGGAGGTAAGTCTTTAGTTTGCTCTCCTATGACTGTGTTCAATTAAACAACACAGCAAGAAACAACAAAAGCATCCCATGGAAATTAGTCAGATTGACTTAGATCTGAATTATTTGTAAATATTTCTAAATTGGAACATTTTCAGTCTTGATTAGTGAAAAAATAATTACTCAATGCATTTATTGGATGTGGACATCAGTGCAATATTTAAAGTGTGGCCTAATTGCTTTTAAGAAACCACCATTTAGTCTTCTTGATGTGCATCTTAGAAATTTGTTTTTGTTCCTCTACATTTTATTACATTCAGGAGACAAAATTACACCAAATGTGGTTTTACAAAATTGTTTAAAAAGTGTTATGCTCAGTGTGTAAAGTGACATCTTTGGATTTTTACACCCATCTGCATAGGTAGAAAGGGCTACAAGGAGTCCAAATGAATGGAAAAAAATCCATCTCTGAGTTTTGGATGCAGCAACTCATGAACATAAAGAGCTGGGAAAGTCCATTTTAAACACATTATTTCTCAGTAAAATAAACTGCTTCCCAGTTAATTTCACCAGGCTCAGCACGGGATGTGCAGACTTTCTCACTTTCAGCTAACCAGGGGTGGCAGCAGCATTCCAGAGAAAGAATACACTTTTCTTGCTCTGATTTCTCCAGGGAAGAGGGAAAAGTAGTGAGCTTGATTTAGCTGGACAGAGTTGAGAATGACAAACATTTATTAGTTCACTTCAAGAAAAAAAAGTCAGTGTATTACAAAAGAGGTAACAGTCACTCATGAAGCAAATAATCTTGAAATTAAGTCCCCGTCCAA
The DNA here is from genome assembly GCA_013400315.1 of Bombycilla garrulus. NCBI lineage: Eukaryota > Metazoa > Chordata > Aves > Passeriformes > Bombycillidae > Bombycilla > Bombycilla garrulus. The sequence continues at coordinate 21,928 of VXBU01017912.1, read as the reverse complement.
AATACATTTTCAAGTACAATCTCAATATTCTTAGTTCTTATGAATGTTTTGGGCTTTTTTGTAAATTTTTCTTTCCTCTTAGAAGAATGCACTTAACTAACTTGAAAATAAAAGCAGATAAAAAGCTTAGAAAACTGAAAAGTGCTGATTTTCCAAAATGCAAGATAGTAAGATGAATAGAGTACCTAGAAAGTTGTTCCTATCTGTATCCATATCTGTCTGTATATAGGGATATATGCAAATAGCTAGTGTCAAATTACAGATGACATAAAGGTTTGATTAGGTTTTTAAATTCAAAATTTAAAGAACACTTCCTACTCAATTTTCCCAAGAGTTATTTCTTGATATTTAGCTAAAGCTATGATTTAATTTTTTGGCAGTTAATCCTCTTGCCTCTGTTTTTCTGTGTATCACAGGACAGGAACAAAACACTGTGGACAGCTTTGGCAGTACAATGGAAATGCAGAAATGAAAAGTTACTGAAAAACCCTTGAATGCTTAATACTAAGCTTTTGTGATAACACATGGAAATTTCAACAGTATTTTCTTTTACTTAATTTCCTTTCTTAATTTCACACACACGAGATATTATTTGGCATGGGAATACCCTACTGTAGTTCTGAATTTATACACTGGAGAGATGAACAGATAAATTCTCATTTCTTCTGCTCTTGGTGGTTGGCTGGAGACAGTTTTCAATAGCAGGTTACAAAGCAGCAGCACATCAGTCCATAATCTGAGTTACAGTCTCCAAATAAAAGAAATCTCCTTTCTTTACATTAGCACTAAAATGTTTTCAAGTTTCCAACAAATCAATCAGTATTTCATTTTGCTATTTTGGAAGAAAAAAAAATAATCTCAAGGGGACTTTGCAAAAAAAAAAAAAAATTAAAACACAAAGAAGAGCAAGAAACTCCCTTAGAGCTGAGTTTAAAAAAGTTGTGGCTCTTCTGTGGGAAGTGAGATGACTCTTGTGCAAATTCACCCTGCATTTAATATTCCCACAATGAATTTCATTCTCCCTCTTTCCCAGGAGAGCAAGAATGTTGTTACCATGCTGCAACAGATCTCCTAAAGTCAGTCCTCTTCACGCTGTTCAATTTTAGATGAACCTGAAATATTCATTGGGACAAATAGAGAGCCTTGAAAACGAGTTTATAGCTTTGGGGTTAGGGAACTAGGCTGGCAGGGGCAGCACCTGAGTGCCAACACCTTTTCTAGTGAATATTTAAATATTTATACAAAATTGAACAGCTGCAAAAAGAGAAAAAGAGAAAGACAGAGACAGAGATCTCCTGCCAAATGAGTTAGAACACCTCCCAGAGATGATTTGAGGTGAATGGTTATGGAAAAAGCACAAGGGCTATTCATCCAAATCCATCAGCTGAAAGAATTTTCTTCAGTGAAGAAGCCCAGTAAAACCAACTCTGGGATTAATAAAATGGTATTATAATAATTATAACAATTATAATGCTGATTAAGGGTTTTGGTTTAAGAGCTGTTCTATAATTTCTCTCTTCTACAAGCTGGGATAAGCCTTTTTCTTTAAACCAGGTTAAAGGAAATAGAATTGTTCCATATTATGGAAAACCTAAAAAAACCCCCAGTGATTGATGTTTTCATTTTACCTATTTATCCATTCTTTGCTTTTACTATTACAATAAATCATAACGCTTCAAAACAAATAGATTAAGTAGTCCTCATTTTAAATATTGTTTACTTTATCTTCCCAATTAAAGTTTTAAGTCTTTTTTGCCAAAATAATGTCTCTTTTTCTTTGAAACCCATGATCATTTGTAAATAAAATTGCACTGAACTTTTGACCAGTGTTTGAAAATCTTTTGCGCCCAAGTCAGTATTCTGACAAATAAAGGTCAGGTGTGTCAGACACAAAATCATTTCTGTAAAATGGTTTTGCTGTTGCTGACAGCTTCAGCTGTCTACATTTTTTTTGCAGGTCCAAAGCAATTTATCCACATCCTCAGGAAGGTCCAAGAGATTGTGTTCAGATTCTTTGGTCGTAGAACCATCCACAAACAGAAATGGTAACAAAATCTACTTCCCGGAACTCAGGAGATGGTTTAGCAATCCCATCCCTACTTAATTTACCTAATCCTTTCTTGAACCCACTGCTACTTTTGATCTCCACAGTGTCATGTTGCAAAGACAGCAGTCACATTCCAATGGAATTCAGTGCCTGGAATTTTGCTGGCATCTTATTGTTTCATTGACCATGATTTCTTCAACACAAACTCTGTATGTCAGATTTTGAATATTCCTTCAGGATTTCTGGTTCTGTTTTCTATAGCTAAAATAAATACTTAACCTACCCTCAAAAACTAAAATAATGCATAGCATTAAAATGCTCTCTTTTGTCACAAAGATCTGAGGGGAGCAATTGAAAAACTAAAACCAGCTGAAACAAGTTTGGGGAAATGAAATACAGATTAGTGTAGCACAGCTTTAAACTAACTGAGATAACGTGTACATTTATAGCATTGAAAATGGATGGCAGCATATACTTTGCAGTTTGCTGAGCCCTATCGATAAAAGCATCAGCATTTCTCACCCAGACAAGGTTTCATGTTCCTGTTAAACAGCTGGCTAAGCACACTCCATCTTCCCTCACGGGATGCAATCCCAGCCATCAGTACAATTCCAAAGCAAACTCTTTCCCTGAATGCCTTCCCTGTTCAACAGAGAACCTGTCCATGTGTTTGTTTTGCCGTTTAAAGCATGCAGAAGAAGTCTTGTCTCAGCAGTAAACATGCTGGAAACAATTTGTCAGCTCTTGCAATTTAACTCTGTGCACCTTCCACTGTGCACTTTGCGAAGCAGCACATTCTCATCAATCCATCCACATCCACATCCACGAGGTTTCACTCCTATGGAAAGCTATTTAGGAAACCTAGATCACACAAAGCTCTGCTAACTCTCCTGATCTAAAATGAACATTGAAATTATAAATATCTTTTTTTTAATTCATAAGTCTTTTTTCTCCCACACTCCCCCACAAACTTACTTTCACTCTTACACACACACTTACAACCCTTTTGCCCCTTCTGTCTTTAACTGATTTTCATGCAGAATGGGTAAAGCTGTGAAACTTTCTTCAACTGCAGGGGATTTCAGGATGGATCCTCTCTAGAGTTACAGACAGAAGTTACCTTTCTGTTAGCACCCAGGTCCTGACAAGCTAATTCAGGAGCACTGCTGTGTTGAAGCATTTTCTTTGCTATTCTCTCCTACATGAGTTAACCCAGACTGCACTGAGGAAACCTGAGAACTACTGAACTTGACAAAAATGTGAGAAAGATGTTTTCCAATTCAAAGAACTTTGTGACTAATTTCAGATTAAACAGTCAGTGAGTACTGCCATCTTGGTGCAAATCACTTCTCTATCAGAGCAGAAGAAAAGGTGGTTTATGTTCCTTTTTTTGGGTGCTCTGCTACATATAATGAAAAACAGTTATGGGAAAAAATAATGATATTGCGTAAAGAAGGATCCTCAAATGCTGGAAGATTGCATCTAAAATGCCTCAAAAAAATCCAAGCCCAAACATCTGAGACAGAATGGCCCATCTCGTTCCAAGGCAGAGACAAACAAAAACAACCTCTACAGACAAGACAATCGGTGTTATCCACAAAAAGGGTCGAGACACACCATTGATTTCCACTTGTTTGCAGGTAGAAACAACAGAGATATTGGCACCACCTGCTCAGATAAATCACTGACTGCAGCGACTGAATGCTGCTGCAGTTCCAACAGTGCAATAAAATCCCACACATTACCAAATCTCTGCTAGCTCTGATTAGTGACTAAAAAAGTCACAGACTGCAAATGATAAATAAGAAGGAGAAAGTATGTGCACAGGAAAATTATCCTTATTAGAGAATATGCAAACATTCTAAAGAGGTGATCTCATGGAGCCAGCACAATTTAATAGTACAGGGGAAAAGGCCATTTGTTAATGGGTTAAAAATATGATAAATCCATTGCTAAATGTCACCAAGAGCAGAGTACTGAAAAAAAACAGAGTTTGACAGTGTATTCTGAAGAACAGCCAAGTACCAAGGAAGTGGAGCTAACCCAAGATGTGTGACCTCTTGAATACTTCTTTTCTTTTTGAGCACAGACTGAAAGCTTTTCAAGAAAGAGCTCCTAAAAGCTGGGAATTCTGTTCTGGAAATCTGGTTTGGGTTTGCATGGCAAGGTTATGGTAGCAGAGGGGGCTACTGGGGTGGCTTCTCAAAGAACCTTCTGCTGGAAGCTCTCCCTGTATCCACACTGGAGCAGGCTGTTCCCAAAGACCTGTATCCCATGGAAAATCTAACAGCCATTGGAAAATAAAAACATTTACTTATGCTTGCATCCTAAAAAAAAAAAAAAGAAAAAACACCCCAAAAACAGTTGAGAGAGGCATTGCAGTGTCTCAAAGGAGGAAAAACTTTATTACAGAAAAGCATTTTCTGCTGCTGACAATACTGCTGGGCAAATAGAAGCAGCACAAGCATCTTCTGTAGGTGAGAAAGCACAATGCACAGATAATGCCCAAGGAAATTACTAACACAGTTATATTTTTAAATAAATATGTTAGGACATTTGTATCATCATGGCTGATACACCACTATTTCCTTAAATGAACCTCAGCAACCTCTGGCTTTAGAGTGTGATTTTGGAGTTCTGTTCTTTAGTACTCTTCTAGTATTTATTCTTTAATTACACTAAGGTTTGCATAGCTCTTGAAAAGGATTTGTCCCTTGGGCATATGAAATATGAGAAACCAAAATGCCCTGGCAATCAGTCCTCAATCCAGAGATCTTGGGAAGATACAGCAATCAATTTAAAATACATTATATGTTCTCAGTAAAAACACTTTACAATGAAGTATTTTCCAAAATTGAAGCTTTGTATATATGATGGCTGACACTGAGACACAGAAGTTCACAAAATTCAAGCTCCAAAACAATTGCCAAGATTATTTAGCCATCTTTCACACAAAGAAAGAGGCAAAAATCCTTTAATGCATACAATTCTACATGTTTCTTTTAAATTATCTGTACGGGATTTAGAATCCAGGAGAAAAATATCTATAAAATGTTGGAGGCTTTTTTGGCTGGAAGTATAGAAAGAACTGTTATTTAGTGTTATTAAGGTCAACTAATACTTTCATTACACTTGTATGAAGTCAAACACATGTAATTTTTCAAACGCTGAGAGAACTATCATTATGCTGATGATCTTCATTTGCATTGTTGAAATGCAATTTTTGTTTCCTTAGTAAGAGCAGGTAAATTGTATCTCACAAAATATTTGCACTGCTGCAGTAGAACAATGAATCACTTCCAGCAGTAGAAAACCAAGTCAGGGATTCCATTAGCACAGGTAAAGCAGCCATATATCATCACTTGGAGCTCCTGGAAAGAGGGAGCCTTAAGTTTTAGTTTCTCTATGTTTTTGGACTCTGTGCTGTTTTCATATGTGGTTCTGGGTTTCATATTAGGGGTTAATGAGCTCTCTCCACAGGGTAGAAAGACAAAACGATTCCTTTCTAGCTGGGCATCAAGGACAAATTTTAGGCCCAAGAGTGTAAACAACAGTGAAGGAAGAGAGGGAATGAGGAGGATGGAGCTTCATAACCTGAAGCTGTAATTGGACAATTAACTCCAATATGCTGATGGATCAAAACCTATAAAAATTTGAGACCTTGTGACCAGAGATCCATTTTGTGACCATTTGTGGGTTTGACTTGGGTGTAGCCCCAGCAGGGTTCCTGCACTGCCCAAGCTGGATCCTTGCAATAAATAGCTTTTTATTCTTTTATTCTACCTAGTCTCTGTTTCCAGGTCAGCCTTTCTGGGCAACAACATAATCTGATGAGTGATTTTAGCAACTGCCTAATTAAGGTTTGTGAAGAATTTTCTGGTAGCTTGAGCAAGGACAGAAAAGGAAAAAACCTCAAATACTGAATTGTAGAAAGGTAATAAGAAAGAGAATGCAATCATTTAATAGAGAGAAGATGCGATCACCACAAAATTAGTAAAACTGACACACAGCAGCACCAAGCCAAACCAAAACTGTGGAAGTTAGAAATTGTGTTCGATGCAATGTTGGTGACAGTTCTTAAGCTACCTTCATTTATTAATTTTCCCCTGCAGCTAACCATTCCATGGTGCAATAGTCTCTTAAGAATAAAGATTTTAAAATGTTAACGTTGAAAGCAAAATTTAAAATTACTAAACAGAGAGACAAAACCAATGTTTAGAGTGACCTCGTATTTTGCATGGTTTTGTTCCCCTCTGTGACTGCATTTTCAGCTGTAATGTTTTACCTGGAAAAGAAAAAAATAAATAAACAATTTTTTTTTTGCTCAGTAAGTGCTTATGGTGGCATCTCCACTTTAGCCTTCAGAGACCAGGAAAGTGAGACTACTGTTCAGTGTTTCCTTTTTTCCCCCGAATGCTGATGATGTGACAAGGCTGCATTACTCAGAATATCTCAAGAACAGCTCCAGAAGCCCAGGTAACAAATCCTACATTGTTCCACTTTAAAAAAAGACCAGGAAGAAAAACCCAGCATTAACATAATTCATATAAACCTAGCGGGGAATTTTTCTAATGATGTAAAATTGCTTTTCTGTCACAGAGATATGGAACATGGATTTTTTTTTTCCCTTGATCCTAAGGAAATCTGGATTATAACTTCACACTGTTTATCTCCACCAACAGCTTTGGAACACATTCCTCAATTTTGACAAAATTTGACAGAGGGATATGGCCTCAGAGATATGTTCCCACAAGTTTTGTGATACTAAACAGATGGAAAGAGGAGAAAGAACTTTATGTTATCACATTGCATATTCCACTGAGAGAAAAGCTTCAGAACACACTTCTGCTTTTTTAAGACTCTGAGTGCTTCCAGGAAAGAAAAGTTATGCCCTATCTAGAGAAAAAAAACTCGAGACATAGCATGCCAGCAGAGAAAAAAATATACATGCCCAGGCAAAGAACTTATTCTGGTGTTTGTGAAGTTCATTTATTCGGAAGGAGAGAGTGCTGGAGACATCATTTATTTGTTCATTTATTTGTGTTTTGTGTTTATTTGTTCTCTCCTAGCTGGCTTTGGAGATTTCCAGTTCCCAGCAAGTCTGGTGACCTCTGTGGCAGTGAAAACAATCAGGTACAATTCATGGTTCAGTGGTGCTGTTCTGCAGCATCATTTTAGGAAACAGAGATCAGAACAGGATTTTTATTCCTTTTAATTTGGGGGGACAGTTTATAACTCCTAATTGTATACTGATATCTTTTGAAGTGTTTTTCTTTAACAGTGTTGGACTGCAGCAGAAAATATCTATTTTAGTGTTTATAGTGCACTTAAGGAAGTGTCAGCTTTGCACACCTTTGTCCTCCTTTTGCTGGGGTTACTGACTAGCAATACCTGCCACAATTTCTGTCAAGTTGTCCTAATGTGTGCTATTTTTAAACAAACATGTAGGAGTCAATATAATCCCAATGGAAACCCTGAGGAGCCATGTATTTCAGATATGTGTTGTTGCACTGTGGAGAATTATCTCATGACAATGCAAGAGGTTCATACCTGACATTAGCTGCCTACTACAATTTAATTTTTAATAATAAAATCATTAAGTATTTCAGTTCTTAATCAACATTAGGCTATAGAAAGCTGGATGATGTGTATGACAAGGCCAGTATACAGCTGAGTCTCCTCAGAATTACACAACCAGAGCTGGAGAGAACAAAGTTTCCTAATAAATGTCTTCTTTTCTCTTCCAAGTAGGCTGCATCTGCTCCACTTTCCCTAACTCATCCCAAGTGCACAGACACAAATTCCCCTTCTCCTCCTTGGCTGATCTTTGCTACATCTTCCTTGTCAGCTCTAATGTCAAAGCAGGCTAACAAGAAAAAGGAAAAGAAAAAGAAAAAGAAAAAGAAAAAGAAAAAGAAAAAGAAAAAGAAAAAGAAAAAGAAAAAGAAAAAGAAAAAGAAAAAGAAAAAGAAAAAGAAAAAGAAAAAGAAAAAGAAAAGAAATTAAATAATCTCCTTTTTAAAAGAGAACTGAAAGCTGCACTTACAATAAGTCATGATATTCAAACATATTTAAATTATAAGAAATAGTTTTCATGCACAGCCAGGTAGTATTAAGGTAAGCTATTATCTGGATTTTCTTTGTAGGCAAGATTAGAAAAGAGCAAAAGATAAGATAATAAGTAATTTTTTCTAAAAAGATAAATAATATAAAATGCAAAATCAGGCACAGAAATCTGTGTAAAACTTGATTCTACTGAGTTCGACTAAGAAATTTCAATATTGCAAAGGCTTTTGTACTATACACGGGGACATTATTCCCATAATAATGAATGAGCATCCCTTGTCTCTGAATATTAGGCCTTTCTTCAAATTTCTAATATTTCCCGTGCCCCCCAAAACTTTGGAAAAAAATGCCAAAATTCTTCAAATTCAATTTTATTTTCTCTTAGGTGTTGAAGTATATTTCATCCTTGAATCAGTTGTTAGGAAAACACCTTAAACTGTGTTTTCTTTCTTGTCTTATCATGCAAATGATAATTTAAAATGAGAGATTCCAGAATGAAGACAGTAATAAAATGTCTCATGGTCTAATGGTATACAGCCAGCTTTGAGAGCTGCAATAACAAGAGCTGTGAAACTATGAGCAAAAAGAATATTTTGAATACTAACAAACAAACAAAACAAAAATCTGCATTTCCTAATGAATATCCTGAGGCAGCTGCTACAACTATGCCTATACTGCACGCAAAATGAGATACAAACAAGAGAATGAGATGTACGAGTTAATTTCGAGCAGCTAATCAGGATCCCACCCTGGATCCCACCATGGCACAAGTTTTGTCCCATCATGATACAGGAGCTCAAGCTTTCTTGCCCCAAAGCTCCTCATTTGGGGGCCCATTTGCAATTCCAAGTGTGAGGAACATCTTCATTCCTGCTGAGCACCTCCTGCCCTTTCTGCTTATGCTGTATAACCCTGGTGTTTAGAAAAGCTGGAAGACAGTACCTCAACAGTAGCAATTGGTATTCTCATTCTGAAATTCAGAGCTCTGTGTTTAACATATTGGCAGCACACACAGGGAGTGAAGGAAGCACACCTGGTTCAGTCTGACAGCTAATTTTCTCCCACCTCTGCCTGGGTATCTTGTCTCTCTCAAGATTTAGCTCTTTTTCTCTTTTAACACTCAAGCTGCTCTGTGTCGTCCCACTTGCTCTCACACCAAGGTTTTGCACACCAAAGATTCAGCAGGTCTCAGTCTCCACCTCCTCTCACAATTCAAGGCAGGCATTTGAAAGGGAGTTTCATAAAAGTTCTGAGCTGGGAAGTCTCTGCTCAGAATTAAAATTGTCTCAAAAGCAAGTGTGCCAGCAGAAGACAAATTTCCTCTCTATTTTGAGCTTCAGATAAATCTTAAGCACAGCTGAAGGCACTCAAGAGCTCAAATGAGAGAGCATAAAGCACTTGCATAATATCTGTCAGCACAGGGAAGGCAGAAGCTGCTTGGGTTACAAGGGTGGATCCTCACAAAGTGAATGAGCACAGTTTGTTCAGCTTTTTAGGCTCGTTGAAAAGGAAAGATCTGTTCCAATCCTAGTACTAGTTATATCCCTGTGTGAAGTCCTGGCAGCAACCATTTTCTTAAAAGCTGTAATTTGGAACAGAGGCTTTTTTCGACTAATGGGAAAATCTCAAAGGTTTTGTGCAGTTTATATATGCACTTAAAGATTCAGCGGATTGTTCCAACTGCCTGTGCTACCTGAAGTATTTCTTCTTAGCTTTCACAAAACCAACAAGTAGGCATGGCTGAAATTTTACTTTGTTTAAAATCAGGTGTCTCTTACTGCTGGCTGTCTTTTTGTGAACCTTTTTTCTTTTTCCTGTTCTGTTACAGGAAAAGGAGATTGTAACTGATTTCTCTATTCACTGGTTTGTCTATAAAAACACTTACCGTTTCTCATGAAACAGTAAATGTGAGAAACAGGTCTCTTTGCTTTTCCAGACAATGCATTTATTCCTAGATATTTTGAAAACACATTTGCACAATTTTGTATTCTCTCTTAAAACCTGAATTTAGTCTCCAGCTGTCTAAGCAAAACAACCCATAAGAGAATCGCTGGACCAGAGAGCTCTTGAAGCCTGTACAGAAAGACATTAAGAAAGATGCCACAGAAATAAAGATAATCTATGTCCAGACAAGCCATACAAACTATAAAGGCAGATGTGGCCTTTGAAAGTGTGACAACTATCCAATTCAAAAATTTAAAGGATATGACTGTTATATATCCTGTTTTGCATGGATTTGGAATAACACCTTTTATTTTGTCTAACTCATTTTAAATATGAGACTGCAGCAAAGTGCTGTCCTCAAAAATGTATCTTCAAAATTAGTTATGAGTATGTCCCATGCCAATGTTCTCTGCCCCCAAATCCTTTGAGCAACTTTCAAACTCTCATTGAAAATATTTTAATAAGTATTTTTTTTTTCCCCAACTTTCCTAGCTGAGTCTGGGAACAGCAGTCTTGAGGAGGAACAGGGTCTACGCAGATGTAAATAAAACAAGCATTTGATGAAACATAGAGGAGGGCAAGACAGGCAACACCTTAAGTGCATTTTAATGAATGTTTGTGGCTCTTCCATGAAGCTGAAGACCTGCTGCCTGTGCTGTCATAACCAAACACATCTCAAATTGCTGGAGTCATGTCTGACAATACATTTTTGCATTTTAAGTCTTTATATTTTAATAACTGCTCTGATTATGAAGCATCCTGCAAGTTAAATCTCATACAATTCCTCTGAGACACCTCTCAGGTGATGGGAATATTTCCCACACCACATATCAGATGGAAACAGAGATTTTGTGGCTCTGCCTCTGTAATTTGCATCTCCTTTTTCCTGACTACATCAATTCTGTGCATGACTAGCTGAGTGTACCTGTTGGGTGATGGTTCTGCTTATTGGAAAAACAGCATTTCTTGGAGGGGTGAAGATACCTTCTAAGGTTATGGATTAAATTTTTAAAAATTATATGGCTTTTTCTTATTTAAAGCACACATCTCTCCATAAATGTTTCAAATAGTTCCCTTTTACTGCAGAAACTTTCCTTTTTGTGGGCGTGGATACTTTCCTTCTGAAAGCCTCTTTTTATGTGCGCACTCTACGTGTGGTTTCTATGTGTGGTAATGCCCCACAGAGATTTTCACGTTGGGCTGAAATTATAAAGAACTCAAAAAAACCCCACTATTTTACAAACTTATTGAATTAAACTTCTGGCAGCACTTGAGCTGCTCCTGCAAGGTAGGGTAGCTGATATACCCTCCACTACATATGGAATTAAAAGCATTTTATTGCACCATTCCAGCTGTTTAATTTTAAAGCATCAAATTAAAGCTTAATAAAGCCCTAATTAGGTTGCTTTATGATAAATTATTCAAGAGACATTTCACATATTCCACAGTAAACTGAATTCCCTCAGTTCTTTGGCACACAAATATCTCATTTCAAATATTTACAGAGGAACATGCCAGAAACCTAGTTCAAAGAGGTTTTGACAAATCAGAGTTTTACTAAAATATAATCCCAAACATATGGTTTCTTCAGCTCATTCAACTTCTGAGCCAAGCTGAAAATGATAGCTAATGATGACTGAAAGGAAAAAGCTCCAAGTTTAATATGAAAATTAAACACTCTATGAAAAGATTAAGTTTCTTTTCCACCAAGGAAGAAATTTTTCTTGAACTCCAGTGAAAGCAGGATTGGCTTCCAAATGGTGCCAGATGTCACTGATGTAGAGCTTGCTGTTACAGATACAATGAGGAAAATACAATGTTCTACAGAAAATGGGATTTAAAGTGTGCTTTCTATTTTCTACTCATTTTTAGCAGTCACCTTGGATCCAAACCTAAGAAACATCCTGTAAAACTCAAGGGCTAAAAGAAACAAGCACAGCAATCTGCAGTTGTACAAGTGTCTTGGGTTGAAGACAGGTATCTGCCGGAAAAGGCAGAACCCTCCCTTAGAAACCCCTTCCCTCCAAATTACTAAAATTAAGCGGCCTTTAGGCAAGATATGGGGAGGAATAACAGTCCTCTACTAATGAGTATAACAAGATACTAATGAACAATAACTACGGTATTAACAATAACAACAACTATAAAGAAAAAGTCAAGGACCCTCGCAGCAAAGCTGGAAAGAGGGATGGGGAAGGCCTTGCTTCATGAACCCTGTAGGCAGTCTGTCGTCGTAGATGGCTCCAACAGGCCCTCTGAGGAGAAGGGAAGAACTCCGAGATGAAACGCAGGAGTTCTGGTGCAGGGATGGATGAGATGAATCACCGTTGTTCCCACAATCTCAGCAGGGCGTCCCAGTGGGGCAAGCAGAAGCAGCAGCAGGAAAAAGAAGCTCCTGGGTTATGGCGAACTCCTTTTCCAAGCAACCACAGCTCCGAATGTGTCCTCCACTCCAGCTGCAGAGCCAGAGTGATGATTTCCCCGCTGCCCCCGCGGCCTCCCTTTCCCTGCCCCTTCCCCCTTCCCCCTGGGCCCGGCAAGTCTCCTTGTCCTGCAAATACACTCAAGTATCGGCCATCAGATTCCCCCACAACAAATGGGACAAAATTCTATAGGTAAAGAGAACTAAAGGGACACCACCCCAACCCCCCACAAGAAAGTTTGATAATATTTGAACTTCTGGTTATTTTTTTCANATTTCTTTTTTTTTTTTTTTTTTTTGGTGAGAAACGTCAGGCCTCCGTAGTGTTAGCTCTTCTGGTAACGGATTAAACAGATTATTTCAATTATTCCACGGCAAAGTTTTCCTTTTTCACTCTGCCTTGCTGCTTTATGCCAACAGTGCTTTCAACTCATCACTTAGGGTCAGAACATGTGTCAAAACACATCTTCTGGAAAGAAATTCTCTCTTTTCAGCATCAATAAATTCATACTTCTTGCAGTCGCACTTGAAGTTGATAACTGCACTGGATTAAAAATGTGTTCTTAATAAATGTTTCAAATGATGGCTCCCTATAAGCTTTACAGCCTATTGTGAAGTAAAATCTCTTTGTGGTCTGAATTCAGCAATGATCCAAACCCACACTAAAGAATTTTTCCCAAATTGTTGGGTTTCACTTTATTCCATAAAAGCAAGGGACCTGATAATGTTGTAGCAGCAGTTATTAGCACTTTATAATGGCTAATAAAAAATACCACCTTTTTCCCCTCATCCCACCACCAACTGCACTCAGAGAATTGTGCTTCTGGAGCAAGCTTTAATTTTCACATTATTTATTTCCTAACAGCAGGAGCTCTGTTCAATAATTGCTGTGAATACTGCATGGAATACATGCCCAGAAATTGATATCTGCTGTTCTCAAAAGCCAGCAGGGTATTGCAGCTACATTTGTGAGTTGGTTGTTTGAGTCTTCCCCTTGGTCCTGAACCTGAACTAATGATGGAAGGGTTTGATAAAAGAAATTGAAAAGACCACACAGACAATGTGTATGAAGAGGCCCAAATCAGTTATGGGCTGCAAACAGCAGCACTAGCAGCCATGCACAGGTGAAAATATGTTGTTAAAGGGTAAGTGGCTTTCTGAACAAACAATATTCATGCCAGGTTCCTGCTACGAATAGTATATAGGAAAAAATGGCTACATTTAGATCACCACTCTAGCATAGCTTTTCTTCTATAAATGCCTTGACTGTTCAAGTTGGCAGCTGGCTTTATGAATATAAAATTTGTTAAGAGTCTGACCCTTCTGAATGACTCTACAACAGACTTGTAAGCTCTGCTCTCAGCGAGCATTTCACACTCCCAACCTAAGTCTCATTTGTTCCGTTTGTTATGTTAGCTCGTAGATATTTTTATGAAATTCGGGTATTCAAAGACTCACATCAGAAAACAGCATTCAATTAACTCAGCAAAGTACACCACTGCTCCATTTAAGGATGCTTTAGTTTAAGATGTATTTTCAAGGAAGCAGCTAGAATAAATAAGGTTCTTGAGAACCATGGAATCATTTTAGCTGGCAGAAACCTCAAGTCCAACCAGTAACCCAGCACTGCCAAGACCACCACTAAACCATGTCCTCATCCACATTTTCTTTAAATACATTCAGAGATGGTGGCTCCATGCCCTGGGCAGCCTTTTCGAGTGCTTGATAACCCGTTTGTTGGAGAAGCTTTTTCTCATACCCTTAAAACTCCCTCTAACCTGTCCCTTGGATGCCCAGGTGTAAAAGTAAATTAGGAAATCATTAACTCTGGTCATGCTTGTCCCAAATGCAGAAAAGACACTTTAAATTGTTAGTAAACAAGATCTAGTCTCAGTAAGAAAATTTGTTTAACAATCTCATAGTTTTAGGTGAAAATATAAAATATCCTGGGGATAAAAACAGATATTACTGTAGTTGCCTGAGCTGTCAGAGAAACACCAGTTACACAAGTCAGAGAATCCACTGAACATCCAGGGCAGACCTGCCACAGAACTCTACTCAATCAGAGAGGCTGATAGGGTGAGAGGGAATACTATTAGCTCTGGCAGATTCCTTCCTGTTGTCAAAAAGAAGTCTTTTACCAGAGAGGAGCGGGCACATCCCATCCCCAAAGAGACAGTAATATCCTGGAGAAGCAGTTTTGGCAGATGCTTGCCAAAGGAGAAGGGGTACAAAATGCAGTTTACAGGCAGCAGCTCTTCAGCCCGAACTGCTGGGGACACAGCATGGCCACAACTACATTAAGTTTATCCTGCCTTTTCTCTCAAACAGCTTCAGAGGAACTCGAGTCGAAGGAAGGGCCCCAAACCAAGGAATCAAAGGAACTGTTCCTAAAAAGTTGCATTTCAGCTTAGCTACACAGAAATTAAGACCAGTGTTCACACAGGACTGGAGATCAGGGTCTCTGATAAATATAGTGCTAAGATTGAAAAGTATTCATGATGTAAATTATTCTGCAGTCTCTATTAACAAGAAATTTAAATATATAGGATATAATTAAAATATGTAATTCATACATCATTCTTCACATAGTTATCCTCTTCCAGAGACTTTGGACAGGATTCAATAGAGAGAAGAACCACAGATGCACTATTTGGCTGGATGCTTAAAACATATATACTGTGTCTCATTTGCAGTCTTTATGAAATCAAGACATACATTTAGAAAAACTCTCTAATTTCTCTACAGAGAAAATACCCTTCTTACAGGCATTTACTATTGGTAATTTTTCCCTTTTTATTTTCCTTCAACTTGTCTCTTACTTTCTTTTTCCTCTCCCTCTGTTGTTTCTGTCTATATGGTGACCTAATTCCCCCAGAGAGCAGGAAAAAACAAGATTACACTAGATGTGGAAAAAAGGGGCATTCTAGTCTTCCATAGTAGGGCATAACAGGAAAAATTCCAGGATACAGGCAAGATGTTTCTGAAAATTACAGCTACAACTCCCTCCTTTTTCAGCTTCCTGGCAAAGTGATAGGTTTTGCCTTTGATGACATGAAATTAAACTGTGCTTTCTCCTTCCTGAAATACAACATCAAGCTCTCCCTATTAACAATAGAGATCAGAGTTATAATAAAATAAAACTAGATACTAAACCTTAATAAGGTATAATTTGGCAGAAACAAACTATTTTAGGGTCACCTGCATAAATAAAATAAAAGCAATCACCTAAATTTAGCTTTAGCATTAGGTGAATTACACCAGTACTAAATTTAATCATATTCATGGTCTCTGTATTCCTTTCCCAAGCCAGCAGTGGAAGCTGCAGTGCATATGAGGTGTGTTACTTCATACCTCATTAAAACAAAATAGCTTCCAGCTACTGAAACTCACATTTACATTACTTCCAAAATTGCATTCTATCATAATGACATTTGAAGTGAACTCAGAAAGAATTGCTATTGTTAGAATGAACTGCCTTCTCCTCTAAAAGAGATACTGACACAAGCATAATTAATCTGCAAGTACATCAGACAATATGTCTCCTACTTACTGGCAGTATTAATGAGATCTGGTGTGGATGAAATTGGGAAAATTGGGAATAGCAGGTTCACAAAGCAATGTATTTGTGTGTTCCAGGAGATTTCAACAGAATGAACAACGACCTCCAGAATATAATTATGCAAATATTTTCATTTAGTTTAAGTTAACTCTATATTAAACATGCTCTCAAGAGCAAGAAGTCAAATGTGAAATGTAATTTTTCCTTATATCAATCTTCTTATCCTTAAATCTTTGTTTAATGCTAAGAGATAGAATCATTTGACACTTGTTTGCCATCTTTTAAATCCATTTACTTTTGTCTGACAAGAAAAAGCAAGCTGTCCATCATGCTAGCAGCAGCAGACACAATATTGGTGCAGTTTCATGTCACTTGGAAGTAGCATTGGCTATAAAAGTAACTACTTCTGTCATCTAGTAAACTGGGAGCCAAAAAGTGATGACAAGAGAGTTTCATGTAGAAGGAGACAAAAGTGTGGGGATCTCCTTAACCCCAGGAGACCCTGCAATATGTAGGAAAGTCCAGGTTTCCGGCCCGTGCTGTTGAAGGAGTAGTCTGGAGTCGTTTGTTCGTGTTCTCAAGGCAGTTTATTAAGTCCTTATCAAAGATTAGATTTCTCTGCCCTGCCAGGGTTGACACAGAACGCGTCCAGAGACACACTGTGCCCGCCCCAGGTGAGCTGTAATCTTTTATACTAAAAACTACATATTAAATGTTTACAATTAAGTACCAATCTATGCCCCTCACATCACCATGTCCAGATCTGTGTCAAACCAATCCAAAAGTGCCAGCATCACCAAGAAGATGGAGGTTATGAAGAAGAACATAAGATAACATGCCACGTGTAAAAATCCTCCATCTTGTGTCTCAGACCCCCCTGTACAGATCTCCAACCCCCCTGTACATACATTCAAATTCTCTTCTTTTTACTTATAACTACTACTATTTTACTATCTAAGTTTTTGTGACCTGAAATTCCTCATACAAAGCTGACAACCTGTTCCATGGGTTAGAATCAGAGTTACAGGTATTTTTAGTATCATTCCAGGGTCCCTGACACCTTTGGCAAGGCTGAAAAGCCTCCTGACCAGGTTTTGGGTCAGCCAAAGGCATCATAGGAACCCCCTGGGTTCCAACACAAAAGCAGTGGAAATAACAGAATATGGTGTTTCTTTTTCTGTTCAGGGTTTACTGACTTAGCTGCTACATTTCAGTGGAGCCCTCACTGAATTCTACAGTCACAGAAAATATGTCTGAAACAGGTCTTGAGAAGCCATTTATTATTTCAGCACCATTTCAAGGCAAATACGTGTCATGTCCAAGTCCTTCCTAACTGGTATTTATCTAACCTGACTAATCTCACAACAAAAACAAAGAAAATTAAAATTGGCAAGGTCCAAACAACTACGCTAAATTGGTGTTTCTGCCTGGTTGTAAACTGAAACCAGGACACCTGACTTTAAAGCCTCTGAGAAATAAGGTTCAAAAATCTACTTTCTGTTTCACCATTGGTGAGCTGCTAATGATTGGATGCCTCCCTTTTGCTTTAATTTAAGCTTAGCAATTCTTGTCCTGTCAATCAAATGGAAAACAAATTATGTCCTTCTGCTAAATAATTCCAAGTCATTAAGGCCTAAGATATCTGGGTTTCTAACCTTTTGTGGCTCACTCTTTAGCTCTTTTCAGATGGGACTTTTTTTTCTTTTTTTTAAATACACCAAGACAGACATTGCTGCTGAAGTGCTGTGCAAAGCAGACATTATTTTACACATCATCTAGGCTACAGTCATTTTCAAATACTACCCAGAAGGTTCTCGTTCTGCTTGCAATAATTTAAAACTGTAGTGTCACATTCAATTTGCAAACTACTCTAACACCAAAACCCTTTCCTGAAGAACTGGTAGTAACCAATTTGTTTTCCCACTCTTGTTTGTGATATAGAACAGCACAGTTATTCTGTGTATTTTGAGTGTTATTCTCAAAATTAACACTGGTTTTAAAATTATTACTTGACTTTACAAAAACGATTTTTCTGTTCAAATGCTATTCTCCAGCACATCTGCACACCCTCTCAACACCCATAATGAGAAAATATTTTCTAATGGTATATTTTCTAATAGTTTCAACAAACTCTCCATTCTTCTGCAAGCAAAAGAAACCATATGAAATAGCAGAGGTTTGGATGTTCAGACGAACAGGCCTAGGGTCAGGAATCTGATCTCAGATCCTCCTTCCAGCCATGCTCATATACTCAGCAAGCAAATTTTTCCTTCCAAAAATGCTTACTGTCATCTGGGGAAATAGGAATAAACAATTCATGTTTATTTTGAGGAACCTTTCTGATATAGGCAAAAAACTATACATACAAGACAATATTTATGAATTATATGTCATGAAATTATTATGTTTATATAATAAAGCACAAAATTACTGCAGTGCCATCTGGACTGATCAGGGGAAGAAACATATTAAAGTTGTTACAGAAATAGACTGAGACTTTAAACTCATTTCAAAAAATCAGGTTACAGCCTCAGATTGAGGATTTGAATCAGAAAACCACATTACTGTCAGATACTGTCATTCCACATTTTGAGAGTGCTTTGAGACTGTGTTCTGAGTTCAGGAAAACACTGCATTGGAGGTTTAAATCCATCTCTGCGTGGCTGACTAAAGAACATCTGTGTGACCGGTGGACTAAAGTGCTCCCTGAATGAGCATGATTTAAAGGGGTTTGCTTAGCAGAGATCCATACAAATGAAGGGGAGCAAATCAAGATACAATGACTTTCCTGCTGTCAGAAGCAGCACACAATTACAGAACTGTTATCTGCCAAAGGCTGAACATATGAACACAACTAAGCTCCTAGTTTTCCTTCACAGTGTGACAAAACCTAATGATCCTTCAGTGCTTTTGCTTTATACTGTTATTTTTCCAATAAATAGTGTGAACTTGTTTCTTCTCACCCCCTAAGTAATCATTTATGACAATTTATTTGGAATGACAAGCTGGTGTTATTTCTCCAGTTCCTCTGCAGGAGATGTACTGGAACATCTTTGTCTCAGTGGGTCATGTCCAAAAAAGTACAAAACTGAAGAATCAGGGCACAAGAGCTTTCCAAATATCTGAAGCATTTATTCTCTCAGGGAAGCTCTGGAGAACTCACACATCAAGTATGACAGCAATGGCAAGATTTGTGGTATTTGGAAACTTTTCACAAGGAAAGTTTTAAAGTTCAGGCACTTGCAGTGAGGCGGCTGTAACAGAAGTATTGTTAAATATTAAAGTGGCAAAAGAAAAAAACAAATAAGGGAATCTCAGGCTGAAGCAAAGGAGCATTACTGTTATATAAAACAATTTTGAACCTGCGCATCTGTGGTGCCTTGGCATTGTCTGGCTGCCAGCACTCCCTCACTCTCCCTCCCTCCTCTACTGGAAGGGGAAAAAATGAGAAATCTGGGTGAAGCTAAAGGTGGGGATATCACTCAGAAGTTACTGTCATGGGCAAAGTGACTTGGGAGAAATTTAATGTATTCACAACTATACAGAATTAAGCTGGGACACCCTCTTTACTGCTATGCACAGTCCAATCTCCTGGAATTCCCTAGGACATGTTCTGACCAGTTAAAAGATTTTTTCCTTCTGCTACAAAGAAGATCAGAAATAAAAAATTCTCTTCCTGGTCTTACAGATCAGCCATTGCCTAAATGCTGCTCTGTTCAATAGGCATGGATTTAATTCTGAATGTGCGGGGCTGTGCTCACATAAAATGCATTCATTTCTGCCCAATTCTACACAAGGGCTCCCTCCCCTAAAATCGCTGCTACACAATATCTACATCCAAATCAGCCATGAAGGGATACGAGAATCACTTTTAGTGGATATAAATTTAACAGCACAGAGTGAACCTCATGCTCATTTCCCACAAGCAGTGGGGAAGGCTGAAGGAGTTACATGCTGTATTAAAGACACTGCAAGACCTGCATTTATTCATGCTCTGAGAGGATACTTCCCCAAAGATTACAGCAGTGGAGGAAGATGCACCCGTTTCTTGTAAAAGTCATGTTGCCACAGAGGGCAGCCCGTCCCATCCTGGCCAGTGCATTTTTAGGACATTCATCACCACGGTGCAGGGACAGGCAATAGTGAGATATAGGACATCTTCTGTTTTACTTCAGTTGTTCTCCATAAATTATGGAAATGTGGGACAGAACTGAAAACTGTGAATAGCTCCAGAAGACACTGCACTTGGCAAGTGAAACCTGTCAGTGATCATTGGCTGGGCCAAGGTTTGTTGCTTGGACCCAGCCCTTAGTTCAGCTACATTTGAGAAGCTGATTTTCAGACAGCACTGTTCCTTTTCTGGAGTACTGAGCTCTAAAACAACCCTTACTGAATTGGAACATGGCATAAAATAAAAATAAAAATGAATTGTTACAGTAACTAACTAGGAAATCTTCCTCTCACAGAGTTGAAAAAGAGAACTGTATTTAAGAGTTGTGGTTGGGCAGAAATTGTTCCCACATAATTACCCATTACTTTTATTATTGCATTATCTACAATTACAGTACTGTGCTTAGATAAAGCAAAATAAGATGCTGATAATATCTAAGTAAAGATGCCAACAGCTTCAGGAATTCAGTCTAGAAAAATCTAGGTTTTCTCTTGCACAATTATGACACTGCTAACAGCCTACAGCTGAAAGTAAGAATTTCAAATGCTGGCATTAGCCAAACACTGATATTTTCAGTTCTCTGTAGCATTAACTAGGAAAAGACCAAAGTTACATTTATTCTTAAAAATTAGAGTTTAAGAGATTCTAAAATGCATTTACCACTTGGTCTACCAAGACCAGGAAAACATGTAGAAGTCTTTAAAAATCAACACCTAGAGGAAGAGGCTTTCATTTTTAACAGAAAAAATGTAAGTATATCCTGTAAACATATTTTACTCATATTTTCCCAACTAAACAAATCAATCTTTAGATAACATTATTTATAGCTGACGTGGAGCCAGATTTGCTTTCTCTTTCCCCCTTCCCCTGTAACTGGTCCTCTTAAGTCCCGAGGGTTAACTCTAGCAAGCCTTCAGCTTAGGAGGATCGTTACAAGGATGAGGAGAAAAGGACGCTCAAAACTTTCTGCTGAACTCTGTTTAATCCAAGTTCGTTCCTAGGCAGAGCGTGGGGGAAGGGAAGGGACCAGTTTGCTCGCCCAGCAGCAGAAAGAAGAGAGGGTGAACCACGTGTCCCAGGAGGTTTTATCCCCCCAGGGAGCAGGGGGACACTGGGAAGAGACCACTGGCCAATGGGACAGAGGGGAGAAGCTACATCCCAGGGATAGGGGGGGAAGGGACCCTCAACCACAGGTAGTGCGGGGAGAGAATACAGCTACTTAGTGCAACCATCACATAAATTCAGTGCAACCAAAGAACCCAGTGTAAACATCAAGTATAGTTCACCACAACACCTGCCCATTTCTCTGTTTAAAATGAAATTGAAAAGAAAATGTTTGACTTATTGTGATGCAGAATATGTGACTGACCACCATTTGTGATTTACTGGATGGTGAAGCCGCCTTTGGTCCACCATCTTTATGTGGTTGACCTCTGAGGTAATGGGGATTACGTTGTGGATGACTTTTAAGATTAAGCAGTATAGAATCCCAAACGCTAATACAATTAAAAGGAGAATAACAAAAACCAATATGATTGTTTTAAGTATTGAAGTCCACCACCCCAAGAGCCCCCAGTCCTTGAACAGTCCGCTGAGCCAATCTTCTGATTCTTGTTTCACCTGTCTGATCATGTTTTTCATCTCTCGGAGAGCTGTGTAGATGTTGGGTGCTTTTGGGGTCAGGTTCATGCATCAAAGTCCTTCAAATTCCTGGTA
>VXBU01017900.1:47931-65946 GCA_013400315.1 Bombycilla garrulus | reverse complement strand
TGTCTTCAACCCAAGACACTACCAACACAGATATCTAATTCCCCGAAGCCACCTGAGTTCAGTTAAACGGCCACAGTGTTTGTTAGTAACAGCTGCAGGAATAGTAACAAGGGGTCAGTTATGGTAACTGCTCCCTCTCTAAATCATGAAACTGTTACAGAAGCAAAGATTTACATTTCAGGGCAAAAAAATGGGACAAAAAAAAGCCATTCGTCTAGCTGATTCTGAGAAGGGATGGGAAAAGACAGATATGCCCAGTGAGATTAAAAGCCATAGTAATACTGCAAGACATGTGCATCATAATTTTAGAACCTGAAGCATTTAAACAACACTTTTTTTAGGAAAAAACCTTCCTGTGATTAAAAAAATGTATTTTTCACAGTTATAAAGGCATATCTGGAAGCTGAGGGGACCTGAACTTACTGACTGACTGATTAAGCACTATGATAATTACTTTCTACCTGTAGAAAAAGTATTAATGATGACCCATTAATTTTGCTGATACAACTTAAAGATCCCATGACCAAGCTAAATTTGTAGAATACTCTCACAATCACCCCGCACAATTGTGTATCACTGGCCCCCTTCACCCTCTCCTTTGGTAAGGTTTGTTTCTCCTGCAGCAGCCATCTCCTCATGCCCTGAAAGCTGGCTTCAGTCTCTGCACATGCACAGACTAGACCCTTACGCCTATGCTGCAGCTCTCACCCCAACACTAAAACCTCCTTCCATTCCCCTGCATTTCACAGCAGCTGCCCAAGAAGGTGTGCCTCTTACCTTGATGTCGCTGCAGGGCTGGGGAGAGTTGAGGGCAATTACTCCAGTGTGAGGCTTCTGTTTGTGAAGGGCGTCTCACCTCCTTGCATTTATAGCTTGCTCAGAAATCTTGTGAAACAGCCCAGTCAATAGAACTGAGAAATGGTCAATAAGTGAATAAAAATCATTAACTATTTTATTTAAATTTTGATCTTTCTTCAACCAGGCATGTTATTGCTTTGGATCGAAAGTCTGTTGAAGCTTAAGCCCTTGATAAAACCTCAGAACTTTGCCCTTGTTTGTCCTTCTCCTCCGGAAGCAAATGAATTACACTAATAAAAACTTATCATAGTATTTTGTGACACACAGGCTGTAGAATTTTTCTGCCTGTTGCAGCATACGTTTTCTTTACCTGGAAAGCAAATGTAATAAGCAATGTTAATTCTCCAAAAGGTTTTGCTGGGAGATATCCACTTGATAGAGGTGGCATTTAGATAGGGCTTTAATAAATTCTCTTCCTCCTTCTCTCCTACATAGCCATTTGAACAGCTACAAGGAGGCAGGGCTGCTAAAGCAGGGCCAGGAGGCTCTGGCAGAGCTGGAGAGGCAGTATTTTTTTCCTTTTTTTCTCATTGCAGGTGCACTCTGTAATGTATTTTCAGACAGGTTGATTGGCTAGCATGCAGCAAGAGAAAGCAAAAGGATCTTCACTAGTTCACTTGAGGCACTCCTACTCTGTCAGGTAGGAAGACCTGGGGAAGATGGGGAGGTGGGAGGGGAGATAGTTCATCCCTGCAAAACAAGCAGCCTGTACACCAGATTCAGCCAAATCCTCACCGCTGTATCTTTTTCACTGGTGCTTGGCTGAGCCCATGGTGTGCCAGATCACAAAACTAAGCCAGCATAAAAATACTTGGGGCTTTGGGGTTTTTTTCCATGTGGGCCATTGTTTTGCCACTCTGCAGAGGCTGGAAGCAGAGCAATTGAAATTTGTAAGTTGAAATTTTGGAGTTTTGGAGAGAAACAGGCCCTCACTTTCTGGCAAAAGCTAGGTGAGAAGTCCCTTTTCTGAACAGGCAAATCACACCTTTAAGACACATTTTTGTGTGTTGCAGTGACCTCAGCCTACAGTTCAGTGCTGCTGGAAAGGGGAAAAACCACATTCCACTCCTGAACCATTGTGTTCACTGTCTGGTAAAGTGAGGAGGAAGAATGAGCACACACCAATGTAAGGAATGCTTGAAAGAGGGACTAAACCAGCCTAGAATAGGATGGATTTGCATTGCCATTGAATAAGATTCATTCTTCTTAGCTTGTTAATATGTTTTACTCAATAAATTATTTAGCTGTGTTTCTGAAAAAAAATGTGTAATGACATAATTAATCATGAATTAAACATTCCCATCTTTCTCAGCACCTGCAGACTCAGAAAGCACCTTTGACCAAAGGAATGAGCCATGAAGGCATCACAAAGACCGTCTTTTGTGTATCTCAGCCACGGTACAGTGATGCAGCCAAGAGTGAACTCCTAAGTCACCCACGTACTCCCTGCAGAGCACCAAAGCTGTCAGTGGGGCTTCTCATAGCTTTGAGGAAAATCAGAAGGTAATGTATGATGGAATCCTCTACCATGTTTTTTGTGCTACTAAAAAACATGGTAAAGGATCTCTGTACAAATACTCCCAGGTTCACAGAAAGGAATGAGTTCCTGGTTCTCATTGACCATCTGTCCTAATGTTATTGGACTGAAAACTAAATGTATTTTAATGTCATTAATCTCACCTAGATGGTGCTTTATGAACAAGGAATAAGTCACTGAACAATGCAGAATACCACAGGGTTAGGCTGAGGGGTTGATATTGGAAGTATTTATGGAGTTTTCTTTGTGGGTTGGGTTTGTTTGCTTCACAGAATGGTTTGGGTTGAAAGGGCCCTCAAAAGTCATTCCAACCCCCCTGGCATGAGCAGGGACACCTACCCCTAGACCAGGTGCTCAAAGTGCTATCCAACTTGACCTTAAACTATTCCAGGAATAGGGAGATCTCAACTCCTCTGGGCAATCTGTTCCTGTGTCTTCTACCCTCACAGTAAAGAATTGTTCCTAATATCTAAACTAAGCCTGCCTTCTTTCAGCTTGAAGTCATTCACCCTTGTCCTTCCACTGTGTGCCCTTGTCGAAAAGTCCCTCTCCAGCTCCCTTTGAGCCCCTTTGGGTACTAGAAGGCCACAATAAGGTCACCCCAAAGCCTTCTCCAGGCTGAACAACCGCAACTCTCTCAACCTTTTTCCAACAGGAGAGGTACTCTAGCTCTCTAACCCTCTTCATGTCTGTCCTCTGAACTCATTCCAACTGGTCCATGGCCTGAGACTTGTGCTGAGGTCCTCAGAGCTAGACACAACATTACAGGTTGAGCAAATTTATGGGTAACTATGTTTCCCAAAATTCCTTTTATCCTCCTCCTGCAGAAACAGCAGTGCCTCAAAACCTGAAAAAGAGAGTGTGTGACAAAAGTGAAAAGATAAGAGAAGGAGGATAAACCCCTCTCCCTCTATTGCCCTCAATCAACAAAAAGCAACAAAAGGAACAAGACAAACAATGACACACAGATTCTTTGAAAATATGCAGTTATGCAAGAACACTCCAGCAAGGGAGAAATAAATACTAAAATATTTTCATTGTTTTCATTACATTGGTTTTCTGGTTTTTTTTTGTTTCCTTCTTTCTTTCTTTCTTTTGAGAGTATTTACTACTAGATTGAGGGGTGATAAAACAATTTCACTTGAAGCTGTAGATGTCACATATGCACCTACTTCACAGTGGTGGAAAAGGTAAAATGATAGAAAAATCTGATTAACAACAAACTCCTTCACCCACCAGATCCTGTTGTGCTCCTATCCAGCTCTATCACTGTGGATACCTTAGTTTCTATCTCCTTACTTTTTAAGAGATAAAAAACCTAAAGTTTTTACTCCTTACTTTAAAACAAGAGGATTAAAAAACCAATAAAATCACACATGAAGAATACACCCTCCAATATCTGTTTGCTATTTTTGTCTGGTAGTATCAGACTCAAGACAGCAGAACACTGCTTCCTTTATTTTGGAGAGGGTTTTGTGGTTGGAGAGGGTGGTTTTTTGGGTTTTACTCACTTAACGGTTAGTGCTAGTAATGCAATTCTTCATCACAACTTTTCACTCTCCAACTTCTGTTTCTCAAGCAAAATTGCACCCAGAAATGCAACAAGGAACATGCCACTGGACCACAGAACCCAAAACTATGAACAGCCTACATGCTAATAAATGCATTCACTACCAAACCCTTCAGAAAAAAAGAAAAAAAGGTCCTTTTTTTGCCTAGCATGTATCTCATATGAACTCCCCTTTTCTTGCTTTCCTCTGTTTGCTGCACTTCCCAGTTGCTACTCTTCAGCACAGCAAACTGAACACCACTTTTTCACCAAAAAGAGAGATGATATTGGATGAGTGCTGCATATTCAGTCACAACACTGGGAGCAAGCTCCAAAGAAATTGTACTGGAAAGAGAGGCACAGAAAACACAGACTGACAGGAGTCAGTCTTATAAGTCCCATTTGACAACACACAGATGTCAGGAAGCAAAGTGATGATATTTTCTATTATTTCCTTTCCCAAGTCTCCTCTTCCCGGATGAAGGAAAAGGCAACAGGTTGTCTGTGAGTAACTGCTAGTTCAAAATGTCAGAAACCAAGCTGGGTTGGTTTTCAGTTTTTTTTTAATAAATGTACAAGTGGTTTTCCATGGAACAGTTGCTAAGCTGGACTCCACAAACACAAAGACCCATGCTCAGCAGAGGGGAGAAGCTGGGGGAAGGCATCACAGACCCTGAAAAAGTTTTAGCTTCACAGCACCACATTTTGCACCTTCAGCTGCACGTTTAGAAAAATCATCCAGCATTTTGTTCCTTTCGTGTTTAATTAGCAAGCTGTGCTCCTAAACCCTTTGGTGTCCCCATCCAAGCACAAACACGGACAGACATGGACCGGCCCTCCACTCAACACTAGGTGTCACTTCTGCTTCAGAAGTGCGACAGAGCAATGGAGATACTGCAGGAAAAAAACAGCCCATCTGGCCTCAGACTTTTCAGGGGATCTCTGCACCTACAGCTCTTGCTGAAGTCATGAAAAGGTAGAGAGTTTTAAAATTTTACATTTCTCTATCTACACATCTAAAAAACATCAGGAAATATTAGACAATGCTTTGTCATACTCAATATAGCAGTGACAGAAAATTTTCTCTTCTCCCTTCAGGTGGGTCTGTCTCTGGTGCCACTTTGCTGCTGCAGTTGGGAGAGCTGCTGTGCTGCTCTCAGTCCTTCCTTGCCTGCCAAAAGGCCTACGAGCAGCAGGAGCCAACTCAGAGTAGAGAAAGTGGCAGTGTGTGTGGTCAGGGCTCTGACACAGGCTAGGGCATGAAGGAAGTACTGTCAAGAATACAATAAAAACCAGAAAAGATACAGAATGAGGTATAAAGGTAGGGAAAAGGGTACCCCCTGGGGACATGTGGACTATAGTAGGACCATTTTATTTGCTACATCTCACAGAAACTGAAGTCGGAGACCAGAAGGGAAGCCTTAAAAAAACCAAAAGAAAACACTTTAGGAATGTAAACACATTTCTTGTGTGCATTCACAAGACATCATAAAGACCAAAGGCACCATGAGGTTTAAAAATCAACAAGTCACAGGCAGAGAAAAAATTCACCAAAGGTTCTAAAACAAACATACTGATGCAGCTTCTGAGTCAGACAGCATTTCAAACTGCGGATTCCTAGAGAATATGAGAGTAGCCACTCTCTGCTTCCCTGATGCTCTTTCCATGAAGACTCGCATCAGATCACTGCCCCTAGAGCATTCCGATAGAGAAGGAGTGGTCTGAACACCTTCCAATCTAGAAAGACCTCAGCACACACAGGCACAACAGGTCAGAGCCTGGGACCCAAAAGCTGAACTCAGGAGGCTGCAACTCAAGAAAAATCAGAATCATAATCAGGCCCAGCAGCTCAAGAGAAGAAACTGCAGGGGTGAAACAGAATAAACAATGACAGCACAACCACTTCCTTGACAAGGATGGAAGCTAATGAGGAGCACTGTGGCTAGAGGTATAAGGACCTGAAAGCACATTTTCATTTTCTGGCTGAGTGGTAAAGCCATCACCAAGAGATTCTATGACTTATTGGGGTCTTAAGCAGCAAATAAATAAGACACTGAATGAAGAAATACAACAGAAACAAACCAAGAAATATGGGTGGAAAAACATATAATGAACTATCCTCTTCAACCACTCAGTTATAGCTCTATGAAAGGTTAGTTTGTGTCCTGTAAGCCCAAAAATTTGGTAAAGGTCGTGCTGGGATCACTTACAAATTTTCAGTGGTGAAAAGCGTTCTGTGCATTGGGAAAAATGAAAAAATTGGAGAGCTCAATCATTTATAAGGCCTTCAACTCCCCAGTCTACCATTAGGGTTAGACCTGCTGTGAGCAGGGGGTTAGATTAGGGACATGCAAACATACCTCACTGCCTTTACGCGAATCTAAAATGTTTGGCACCTGCTACCCACCCCTGCTGTACAACTGGATGTGGCTGGAAATGCAAACTAGGATAGCACAATAGCACAAGCTGGGTTTGGACACCGGAGAAAGGGCTGCAGAGTGCAGACAAAAACTGCACTGGAACCAGAATGCAGATCCAGCCAGCCAGCTGGTGTACACTGCAGCAACACCCCACTTCCAAAGACAGCTCTTAAAAGGATACTCACACAGGACTTGGACAGAGGCAGCTCAATCTTCACTCAGCCCTGGGAGACTAAAGAGGGACTAGTGCTTAGGTGAAGATTCAGTCTCAGCAAAAGGTGATGCTCTGAGATGATTTAACAGGGACAGGGGGAAGAAAGTGAGAACAATTTCCAGGGAAAGTGAACAAATGGTAACAGCCAACCTATCTGCAGGGACGGGGGAAATGTGGGCTAGGGAAGGACACCAACACAAAGTCAAGAGATTAAGTGACATTGTAAGGGAAATTGAGGCAACAAGGAAACCTAGGAGAGAGGATGCACTAATGAAATCTGAAGATGAGAAAAATGGAAGGCTGAGTAATGGGAATGGGAATATGAACAGAGAGGAATGTGGTGCACCAAAGAGGCAAAGGAAATCAGTGGTGAGAGCAACAGCAGAGGACTGGGGAAGGGAAACCAATTAGACAGTGAGGTACAGCATAGGCTGTGTTAATGTTTTCTTTCACCAAGCAAAGAATCTGTCAGAGGACTGAGATTATTAAAAGCCAAAAGACATCTCTGACCAGCAGCATGGGTGAGCAGGACACAGAAGGAGCATTTCTCTTCCTTTCAGAAAGCAAAAGCAGCAAACTGTTTTGCATGCACTACAGCAGTCTCAGAACAGTGTGTGTAGGTCTCAGCGCCACAGGGCTGGGGGAGAGATACAGGGGAAATTAAAGCTCAGAAAACATACAGTAAATACTATTCTCTGCACACACTCTCTGCTCCAGCAGCAGGAGAAAAACAAGCCTGTGAGCTTGAGGTATGAAGAAACAGGTGCCTGATGGAACTGGAAGGGGCACTGCCTCCTGCTTAAGCGCCCAGCTTTGACTACTGCAGCAGTCAGATTCCTTAAAAGGGTGATAGAATGTAACATGACTTCCCTCACTGCAGAGGGCCAGAAGATGAAAAAGTCCCACACTGACTTCTAAACCTGAGCAAGAAAAAAGAGAGCTTTTGGCATAGGGAGGCTTTTCTGCTGGCTCACTGAAGCCTGGGGCTACAGCAAAACGACATGCTTTAAGCTTCATCTGCATGCAAGCTATCAATAAAGAAAAACCTGGTTCAAAAGGGAAGACAGAAACAGAGTCTAATCTATCTTTTGAAAAGCAGTGGGCTTATACCTTTATTATACAAAATACTTTACAATTAAAAAACATTTTCCCCAATAGAATCATATACAGATATTTATAATTAACAAGATTCAGTTACACACAAGATAGGGACTTTGCACAAAGAAAAACAATAACAGATGAGCAAGAGAAAATTAAGACCTGACCCCTTTCCCCACTGTATTTTGGGAGAGGCTACATTTTAGACTTTTATTCCTGCCACCTTCTCTCAAGCCTGAACTCTGGGTTCTCCCCTTACCCTGACAGGGTAAGGGCTTCCACCCATGTCCCCAGTATCAGTACAATACTCCTATCCTAAAGACTCATGAAGAGACACTGAGGAAGTAGCATCCGGCTGTACCATGAAGTTACCAGTGGCCAGAAAAGGGGACTACTGCCCTTGTTTTCCCTAGCAACCCACATATACACAAATGCAAGCACAGACATGGGGAAACATGCTCAAACCCCAGAATTTTTCACCCTTTTGGGTGAAACAGCAATCCCACCCTTCCAAAGTAGCCTGAACTCAAGACATGCCCTTGTGCAGGCAGTCTGCAGAATGCCTCTCATAGCCAAGGTCTCACAGCCAAGCTGGGCAATACTGCAAATGCAGTCTGGCAAGAGGGCAGAACGCTGCTGTCTTCCACACTTTGATTATCTGCAAATCAGCAGTGTCAGTCGTCATGGAGGTAATAACAGGAACCATTCAGAAATGCTCAGGCCACAACAGACAAGTTAAGGAAGTTGCACACTTCACCAGGGGGGTACTTAAAAACAAACAGTTGCCAAGGATCTGCCCTACCAGGGCAAAGATGTGTGTGAACCTTTGTGAACATTTTCTCTGTAAAAAAGGTCATTCATTGCTGGGCTAGGCAAGCACTGCACTCGCAGGGGAGCCTATCCCAGAGTCACTGCTGGAGGCCAAATGCCTGCAGCAGTGTGGGAAGGTCACGGGCATCAGCTGCCCCATACAGGTCACTCTGCCCCAGCATGGAGAGGGCCATGCGCAGCGTGCTCCAGATGTTGTCAGACATGGCTCCTTGCTGCCCGCGAGGACCTCGGCTCTTCTGCTGCATGTGCAAAGCCTCCAGGAAGTGCTCCACAGCCTCACTGTCAACAGGGGAACATACACATGCTTAGTGGAAAACGTGGTACATCTCACATTCCCTTCCCCATTTGCTTCTAAAGTATCTCCCCTCCAAAACAGCTTCCTCCTCTTCACCAGATCCTACCCTGCTCCAGAACCAGAGGTCCCCCTTTTCCCTCTAAAAGAATCAAGAGTCCAGATGGCCTCTACTCCACCTGTAACTGCACGACATTTGGATCTCTACACAGAGTACACATGCCCACTCTGCTCCCCTATGCCAAGAGAAGGCTGCAGGCAGTGTAACCCATGGCAGTCTGTCTCTCCCAAGCACACACAAACTGGTGGGTCACAGCAGAGCTGCTCATCCCGTGCTCACCGGTGGGCACCTAAGTTGATGCAGCTGATGCCCAGGTTGTAGCGAGAGCGGATATATCCCGGCTGGAGCTCCAGTGCCCGGCGATACGCGGCCACGGCTTCTTCACTCCGGTTCCCATTGGCCAGGGTGGCACCCAGCTTGTTCCACAGAAGGTGGTCCTGGAGGAAAGGGCACAGAGAAAGGGCTGAGATGAATTGGATCTCTAAGCCCTCCCCTCCTTGCCATATGTCTGTCTTATTCCTCCACTCCAAATATGCACCTCTCATATTTGCAGCACCTCCACTCAAAAACCTTCACCCATAAACCTCCAAGTGCTCCCAGCACCCCCAGGCTGCCCCTTTCTTACATTGGGGTGCACACTAAGTGCAGCAGTGAAGCAATCCACAGCTTTCTCGTACTCTCCACTGAGATTGAAAAGGACACCCAGGCCACACTGGACATCAGGATCCACAGTTGAGGGGTTGCTGCGCACAGCTGCTAAGAACAGCTCTTTCACCTCCATGAACAGTGAGCTGGAAAAGCACAGAACAGGATACTCGTGTACTGTGGAGAGAGCTGGCCTTGGGTTGCTCGCTCTGCTCCTGCCTGGACCAGTATGAGCTCCCCAAGAAGCCTTTCAGCCAAAGGCTGGAATTTGCAGCCATAACTCACTCAGAGAGCAGGGAAGTCAGGACATGCTTGGAAGGCCCCAGGTTTGTCCCCGAGACATTCTTCTCTGGTTCCTTGTTCAGCAGGTGGGCGTAGTCTGGTTTATGGCACAGCCAGTCCCGCAGGGCCTCACACGCCTGCTTCTGCAGGGACTCATTGGTGAAGCTGACTGCTAAAGCCATAAGTGCTGTGAGATTCCCAGGCTGCAGCTCCAGGCACCTGCAGGGCAAAGGAAGAGAAGTGAAAGCAGCATTAAATCACTGTAGGAGACACCCAGACACAGGAGGTAACACAATCAAGACAAAGCACCCCGTGACAGCCACATGGTCCTTGTGGCACTACACACCCAACAAGAAGCCACACTCAGTAGCGCTGCTGCAACACTCACTGCCTGAGGGCACTGATGGCCAAAAGCTCCTGCTCATTCTCTGCTTGGGTGGTTCCCAGATATTGCCAGGCCTGGGGAAGACACAGATGTACAAAGTCAGACTTACAGATGAAAAAAACCAGCCAATAAAGACACAAACACAGAGATTAAATCCAGTATATTATCCTGCACAGTTTTAGAGTGCAATCAAATAGACCAAAGCATACACATTAGCCACAGGTGTAAGTTCCTCTCAAAAGATAGACAGATGTCATGGCACATAGGTCCTCAAAGACAGTAAAATTGGCATTGTTATAGTGAACAGAAGTGAATGTCTACCTGGAAATCTATCATAAAGCAACTGATGGTAGTTTTACACTTTTAGATCACAGAATCTCCACTTTTAACTTCTAACTGTGGTCAAACTGCAGAGGAAGGAGGAAAATGCAGATCTCCTATTTCCCAAGAACAAAATGGCATAGCAGCAGTGCTAATAATAAGACCCCCGAGGCAGGCAGCTGTATGTACTTGTGCAGTGGTCCACTAGCAAGTAGTAACCTTGGAGAGTTGACTTTCAGACCTGAAAGTAGAAGCACTGTTAATTTTACTGAATTCCCAATCATCACAACACCAGTACATGAAAATTACTTCCACCTCCAAGCTGCTGATATAAGGAATATTTAACTAGGCACTAAATCCAAAGTATCTGTTCACTTTATGTTGACAGACACATCCCTGGCTCCAGAACAGGCTAGACAGTTGGTGGAATTGTCAGCATGATGTACCTGTTTTTTGAATGTAAGTCACAGAATGAGGTATCCACTGCATCAAGGAAGGAAATTGTTTCATTAGCAAAGATACAGAAACCCTGCAGAAGGCAATCTACTCCCATTAACCTCTGGTGCCTCACCATACATAGCTAGCTACAATTCAAGCAGAGCTGACCAGTGATAACTGCAGTGTTCTACCAGCAGAAGAGCTGATGAGACTCAAGGTAAAGTTGTGACTTGGGCCAAAGCAAACATGGTATCTCCTTCAGACCAATTGTTCATGTCTATTTGATCACTGTACCATTTGTGAAGTCTTGACTTCTCCTGTACTTTTTGTGGTCACAGCAGAAGAATTCAGAACGTTTTTAATATGGCTAGCCAGAATTGGCCCAAGATTTCTTCCCCTGAGGTTTGAACTACCTCTCCATCATGGTCAGCCAGCAGCCCACACTGCCTTTGAGAAAAAAAAGCAACAGTTCTAGAAGGGCATTAACACCTTTTGACCACTTTAAAGCTAAAGCAGATCTTCAAACCTTCTGCTTACTTTTCACCTATTACCAGTACCCTAAAAAGTTAGATGGCTATTCCTAGAAGCCAAGAATGTCTGTTCCAAAATGTCTCTCTCATTTAAGTCTCAGGGTAAACGAATTATGTATGTCCAGTCATATATAATTAGCAGGGCTTGAACAAGATATACCGAAAATTCAGTAGCCCTGGATCCTTGAGGCGAGCACTCCAGAAAGGCACCACATGTTTGTATTTCTATTTTTCCCAAGAATATCCAAGTCCTCTACCCCTGGAAAAAACCACACAGGCTATTCTATTTCTCAATTCATCCTGCAGAAACTGAAGTGATTTATGGAAGAAAGTATTCACTTAACAAGGAGCTGGAAAACTGTGTTCGGTGTAAAAATCCTTCTTTGGCCCACAGTTTCAACTAAGACTGTGAAAACACCCAACCCTTTTGGGTCACATCTTTTCCTAGCACCTAGATGAAAGACTTAGTCAGAAACCCAGTCTAATGAGCTTCTCAGAATTAGATTTTAATACAGATACAGAAAGCAGTGATCTGCCATAAGCTCCTCCAAACTTACAATGCTAATAAAAACTTTCATAGAAGCAGCTTGAGAGATGAGAACTCCTTTCCTTGGCTCCACACACAGACTCATGTGCTCCAACGATTTTACACAGCTCTGGGCCAGACAACTTTGTGCTTCCTGTAACTGACCTTAAGTTAGAAACCTCCTCCCTCAAAGGCTCCCTGAGGATGCACACATATCAGCTACAAACTCAGAGCCGCAAAAAATGAGGTGTTTTCATACACCCTGCACAGGTCCTAAGTTTTCTACACCCACCCTGACAGCTCAGCCCATTATCACTGCTGCCCCTCACCTCCATATGATCTGGCTTCTGTTGCACTGCAGCCTCAAAGAGCAGCACAGCATTGGGGAGGTCACCTTCCTGCAAACGCTTCCGCCCCTCTTCAAATGCATCCGGATGATCCCTCATGGGATTGTCTTCCTCAAACTGGTAACCCTAGCAGGACAAACAGACACACAGGGGCTAAAGCCAGGAGACAGACTTAGAGAGAAGAGCACTCTCTACAGTACAGCACAGTCTAGTCTTGCTGCATCAGGAACACTCAAGCTGCAGACTAGCCAGCACCTCATCCTCATTGCTACTTTGTAGCAGATCAGAAAACAAAGGTGGTTCTTCCTGTCTGCTCTGCGCTGGAAAAAATCCCCCAAACCAGAACTGGAATAAGTTTCTAGAGAGACAAAACATTTAGTAAGGACCTTACTAGCTTGGAGCGGAATGAGGGAGAGGGGCAAGGATGGGGCCAGGGGACACAACACTTCAACTCATTGCAAGGAACCCCTGTATTCACTGGTATTTGGCGCTGGACAAGAACCAGACAGCATTTGCAGACAAGCCCAAGTGAAATCAGTATTTAACCTCCAGCTGATCTAGGACAAGGGCGTAAGTGACAGCAAAGCATCAGTGTGAGAAGGAATCCCAGCAGCAGTTCGGGTCTGTGGATCTCAGAGCGAAGCAGACACACTGCTTGGGCTGAAACACCCTGTTCTCCCCTACCTTGTCATATGACGAGGAGTTGAGGTCTTCATATTCAGAGAGCCAAGGGTAAGCCTCTGCATCTCTCTTGGCCATCTCCTCACATTCTGCCTGGAGCTTGTCCCAGAACTCCACATCTGACTGAAGGGAGAACAAAGTGTGACTGGAGTACCTCAGCCATAAACTCAGGTCCACAGACATGCCAGAGAACTCCCTCCTGAATGTTTCCAGCCCTCCTCAGAGCATGCAAAGGAGAGAGGTAACCCTGCCATGGGCTCTCAGTTGGCACCCCAGCCCTCCTTCTCAGCCAGGTTTACCTCCACAGCAGCCTTTGCCTGCTCAAATTCCATATCAAGAGTTGACATGTTCCCAGATCGCGCAAATTGATCCACCCAGGCATCAGATGCCCCCTGGGAGTTTGGAAACAGAAACACACCTTGCTTTTTAGAATTTGTTAACCTCAGGGCACATCCCAAAACAGCAGGAGGGTCCATAACAACCCCTCCTCCCCATCAGTAAGAACTGATGGCCTATGAAGTGGAAACAAATTCATCCGAATCTCCTCTTCCTCACAGATGCCGTGGGAGATGAGAAAACTCAAACTGTCCAAATACATTCCCAGCTTCTGGCTAGACTCTGCTAAGAGCCCAACAGCCCCTCCCCTTGCCTCCCTAGCATTGCTGAGAGCTGGACTTGCCATTTTCCTTTGCTCCCAGACTGTGCACTGCGGCAAATTGCTTTCTTCCTTCAAAGCATACAGGCCTGGGGCTCCTACCTGCTGCTGTATAAACTCAGCTGCCCATTGCTCTGCCTGATCTTGGTCTCCGTGGGTCACCTGATTAGCTTCGATGGATACCCTCCCATCTCTGATCTGGCGGACAAACTTTAGGAACTGTGGCAGAGAAACGAAACAAGGGTGGAGCTGGGCAGATGCTGTGTCTCACAAGCCCTCAGCCCATGACCCCCTCCCTCACTAAGAGGGCTTCTCTCTGCAGAGCAGGAACAAAAGGCCCAGAAAAGCAGGAAGACTGGAGATGAATAATATCTGAAGTGGATTGTAGGGTTCAACTTCCAGGAATCAGGGAAAAAATGGGAACATGGGACAACAGGAGGCTTTATTCCTTTACTATCTTCACCCTTCTCAATTCCCCACACCCTTTATTCACAGTAATATAATTACTACTAATTATGTAATTACTAATTCACAGTAATAATTAGTCTCAGCTCCAGTAAGATTTCTCACCTCAGTATTCTTGAGTTTTGGATCATCCACTTTGGAGAGGAAATCAGTAACAGTTTTCTTAAGATCATCCTCAGGTTGGTACTCCTCACACCTGTGTTCCAAGGCAGTAAAAGGGAAAGAGATAGTCTGATACCAGGCAACAGCAAACTCTTTCACTAACAAGAGTCTACATAATGGGGCAGACAACAGTATTGAGGGAAACAACCCCTCCTCAAAGATTCTGGGTTTCTCCTAAGTGATTCAGTACCATTATCTATCTGTAACAATTCAAAATTACTACTATGTTAGCTGTGCAAGTGACTAACACGAACAGCAGCAGAACTACACAATTACAGAGTTAGCACAGTTCTGCAGAGCAGTCTGGATTCCTTGCCAAACTCACATGACATCAGACAGTGCAAGTTTTAGCACTACCAGAAAAAAGTTCATACATCCAGGAACAAAGAAAGTAGGTCATCCCCACCAAAGAGGAAAACAGTGCCTTGGAAAAGCATCAGCTCTGTAGAGGATTGAGGGCTTACAGCAAAGACACAACTCAATATGTCTTGTCTGGCTTACAGCAGGATAGGACTGCTTTTAGGTGTTACCACTAGATTCAGTCTTGGGGAAGTCTTTGGAACTGGTGGCAGTAAGTCAGGAATATCCATCATTTGCAGAAAGTTATCAGAGAAGGCAAGATCCGGGTGGAACAAGAATCCAAACATACAAAATTTTTGTAAGGAAAGATCTTAGAAGCCAGAATTGCTTGTGTGTGTTTTGCTTCTTTAACTGAAAAACTGGATTGTACTGAACAGGGACTAACAGAGAGATGATCCATTTTTAATCTACCACAAAACACCACATTAAAATAATATGTAGAAGGCTGAAACTTAAAATATGTCAAGGAAAGGCTGGAAGTGGTTTGTCAGATAGGAAGAATTGCAGGATGAAAGTTTGTAACTTGCAGAGTCTAGCAAAAAAGCATATGTTGCAGAAAAATAGTTCCTGAACTCACTCCTGAAGTTACTTTAAGGAGCTTTGCATCAGGCATGAGATTAAGTTAGCCTACATGATCAATATGTCTTCCTGGAACTAGAGAACAGAAAAGCTACACTCTTAAAAACTTCAGATTGCAAGCACGGTTTACTCCTTTCTCTGAAACCAAAGTCCTCAGAACACCAGTCTCAGTTAAATGACTCAAAAGCATTCAGTTCATAGTTGATTTCTATCACCTTTCCAAACTTCACCCACCCAAGTGCCTAGCAGCAACAGCTAGCCTTGAGAAGCTAGACTCACCATTTATCTGCCAAAGACTGATCTTCCAATTCCCCAAGCCATAGTTTCTCCTCTGACTGCTCTAGGTATTCTTCTGCCCACTTGGCAGGAGACACAGACAACGGATCTGCAAAGGAAGAATGGGGAGAAAAGTAAGACAGGCAGACCACCATACCTTTGTTTATGCTTGCTTCTTCTACCTTTGTTTATTCTGATGTAAATATTAAGCCTT
Source organism: Bombycilla garrulus (assembly GCA_013400315.1). NCBI lineage: Eukaryota > Metazoa > Chordata > Aves > Passeriformes > Bombycillidae > Bombycilla > Bombycilla garrulus. Next base: position 50,220 of record VXBU01017900.1, on the reverse strand, counting down.
TGGCTCAGACAGTGAAGTAATACCAGGGTGGTGATGATAACCTTATGATTTTCTACTTTAATATCCATCTTATTCATCTGCTTCCTGAGGGATACTATGTAGGCCAAGAAAATTAGCAAGGCATTACAAGTCTCTGTCAAAAGCACACTACTACAAACACTAGGTTTTCATCAGAACTGTCTCAAAGGCCTTTGTAACTTCTAATTTATATTCCCAACAATGTAAGGAGTGAAGGTCAAAGAGTGGGACTACGCAGCTTTCTACAATGGCCACTCCTGAAGGAGAAAATAGCATCTACTTGATTATTTTCCATAATTTCCAGATTAGGGCATGGATGGTAGCAGGACCCTATTCCAGACCCAGTTCTATACACAACACAGGATGGTTTTTCAAATAAAGCTTAACCTTTGGGCCAGAAACACTCACTTTGCACGTTTCTGGGCTGTAACATCCCTCTACCTTCATACAACTGACACAAAATAATTGGCCAAAGCACACTAGATAGTATTTACATTTGTACCAAAAGCAAATTTAGCCTTTAAAGAGGGAATTAGAAAACATGTAAGCAAGAAGCAGTACAAGGCCATCTCCAGCTTGCATCAGTTGAATCATAACTTTTATAAAAGCAGTTTAAATAGCATGCTTCTTCTAAATTCCCTAAGTAACCTCAGCTAAAAACAAAATACCCCTACACCTAAATAAAAGCTTTCAAACCACATTGCTCATAATTTGACTTAACCATAGCACCATCACAAAGCAGCTTTCCTACCCTCCACCCCATTAAAGCTGCTACAGGAAACACTGACTGCTGGACCCAAAGCAATACTCCAATTTCACATGCAGTAGCTCTTCACTATACACAGCCATGTGACTGGATGTCATCTTGACAGTAATTCCAATAAAAGACACTTCACCTGTCACTTCAGCAATGAACTCCTGTGACCAGTCAGCCTCATTGTAATCTGAAGAAACATCACCAGCATTATCTGCTGCAGCCAAGAATTCCTGGGTCCAGTTTTCAGACAGTGCCAGGGCTGCCACACCTGGAGCTACATGAGGAAAAAAAAAAAAAAAAACACAGAAGTGAGGACTGGAGCACTCAAAGACATTATTTATGTGTTCTAGGCTAGCTCTAATCCCCTCTGACCTTTCTCTTTGTTAGAATAAAGTCACAGAAATATTTCACTTGCAAGGAGTCTCTGGAGGTTGCTAGAGTTCTCACAGCAGATTAACATGAAAATGAGAGACGAGGTTGTTCAGGGCATTCATCAGGTAACTTGTTAATTTGTCCATGGCTGGCAATTCCCCAGTCTCCCTAGATACCTGTTTCAGTATCTGAACTGCCTCCTCCAAGGGAAGAAATGTTTCCACATATCCAGTTAGTTCTAGATCCCACAACTTGTGCCCATTACCCCTTGTCCTTCTCCTGACTATCACTATGAAGATCCTGACCACAGCTGCTGAAAACAGCAACAAAACACTCCAACCCCTGCCCCTAAGGCTCCTCCACCCCAGGTTAAAATGTCCAATTCCCTCAGCCTTTTCTCTTACAAGATGGATTCTTGTCACTGAATATTTTATTGACCTCCAATGAACTTATTCCAGTAGATCAGTGTACTGGGAAGCCCAAATCAAAAAACAATACTCCAGATACAATCTCAGAAGAGCTCAATAGACAGAAACCACCCTGCTAGTAGCTTAACTATAACATTAAGATCTTTTCCAGCTCTCCACCTACTTCAGCTCCACTCACCTCGCTGAGGGGCCTGTCGGAAGCTCGACTGTTCAATCTCTTGCATCTCAGCCAACAGGTCATCCATCTTAAAAGTCTGGGGTGCATGGGATAGCAAAGGGGCATTCTGAGCTTGCAGAAACTCTCCAACCAGCTGCCAAAGACACACATGGATTACAAACATTGCACAGAAGATGAACAGGCAGAGCCGTGAAGTGTGAAAGAAGGGCTTGACAGAAGAAAATATTAGCATCAGGTAAGGAGCAAAATAACAAACAGCACTGATGAGAAAAGCTTTAAAAAGATTAATCAAAAGCTATAAGGAGAGGAATTAATCTGTTCTTACCTCATCTTCAGTGGCTACTCCCAGTGGTTTGGATACCTGCAGGAAATAGTGGGCAATTGTGTCAACAGTTTTGATCCTGTCTTAGGTTACAATGTAACATATTCCATAAGGTCTGTATTCTATCTCCATCTCCACAAACAGTTAAAATTAGGAGGGGCAGTGTTTTCCTTACCTCCTCCCCCGGACCATCTCCTGTTAATGGGCCATTAAC
>VXBU01017900.1:8232-47664 GCA_013400315.1 Bombycilla garrulus | reverse complement strand
TAATAATTTGGAAGGAGAGGGTTTACATTTTCTCTTCCAAGAGAAGCTCCTGCCTTCCTTGGCAGGCACCTGTCTTTCAAAACCAAGACAGATCCCATGCCCCACTCTACACACACACAGTGACCAAATCAGATTGTATCTTCCTCTTCCTTGAGCTTAGGCTTTCAACATTTTCTTGTGTTAGCTGTCTGCCAAAGAAGCAGAAACGCTTTGAGGGATCCCGTCCAACCCCCTCCCACTACTGCAGGCTTAGGGCCTGTGACAGCAAGGCACACAGCTCACCACAGACACCAACATCTCTTGAGCACCCACAAACATGCCCTCACCCCACAACGCTACTTCGGATGACCTCTGGGCCTTTTTCTGCAAAAAAAAAAACCCCACAACACAACACCAGCTGCACCGAGAGCCCCCCGCCCTGCTCAGACCCAGCCGCCGGCAGGACCCAGACCCAGACCCAGCCCAGCAAGCAGAGCAATACTCACGGCTGCGGCTTCGGGCGCCCCGGGGGGCCAGGCCAGAGGGCCCTGCAGTCCCTCCTGCCGCAAGGCCTTGTCCTGGGAGAAGTGCCCCGCCAGCTTCATCACGGGGTTGGAGCCCCCACACTCAGGCTCCACCAGCTCCCTCATGGCCATGGCGCCGGGCACGAAGGGAGAGAGGGCCAGCGCCGAAGCTCGCCGCGCCTGCACCTGGCACAGACAGCGGGTGAGCGCCGGGCGGAGCGACCGCCTGACCCCAACCCGGCTGCCACCCGCCAGCACCGCCTCCCTCGCGGGCCCGACCCGCGAGAGGACGGACACCCGCCCGCCGGGACAGCAAGGCCGCGGCCCCCGGCCCGAGCCTCACGCCCCGCCCAGCCGTCCCCGGTCCCGCTCTGCCCGGCCCGCAGGAGCCGCGCCGTTCCCCCACCCGCTCCGTACCTGGTGCCGCCGCGGCGCGCTCAGCTCGCGCGGCGGGGCGGAGTCGGCCTTAAAGGGACAGGCGCCGGAGCCCCTCAAAGGGGCTGAGCGCCAGGGCCGCCCCTGTCCCGGGCCCGCCGCCGGAACCTGTCCCCTCGGTGGCTGCACGGCTGGCGGTCTCGCCGCGCACTGCTCCCGCAGCTTCGGAGCCAGCTCCCGAGGGGTGTGCCCCTCTGCTGGCCTTGAAACGCTGTGTATATGTATATGATATGTACTATGTACATCCCACTGTATTTGCAAATATACGTAAAAATATATATATTCAACGAGATGTGTATGGTATGTATATATGTGTATGTATATTCATATATATTTATTCAACGAGATGTATATGGTACATATGCATATATATGTGTAGTTGAGCGTCTACTGTATCAGTACAGTCCAGCTGATGGGCTGATATTTTACTGTTTGTTCTGGGATCATTAAAATGTTGCAGCTGGCAGCCAAAGGTTGAGAGTGCACACATTTAGCTGAAAAGTATGCGATAGCTTCAGATAAGCCATAGAAATGCCAACTCCTTCCCAGCCTTGATCCTTCCACATTCGTGGTTCCAAAAGACAAACCACCTGTAAAATCAGAAGTCATTTGTGTGTAGCCTCTAAAAGAATGGGGAAAGCACCAAGAGGGGATTGCACGATGCGTGCTGCCTCCCATGACATTAGGGTGCTAGAAATAAATTGTTTTCAGAATCAAATCCAATCTTTTTCTTTTCAGAGGAATATGCTCCTCTACAGGGTCTTCTCCAGATTTGTCAGGTTCACTTCATCTGTGCAAAATGTGACATCTGGTGAGGCTTTAGATAGGAGGTCTTCCTGCCTGCTCTCCTTACAGCTTTGAAATACATGTGGCATCTACAGCCAGTTCTGTGCTAGCAAGTAGTATGTATGGCTCAAAAGGAGCGAGCCTTTAAAGTTATGAGAATTGGGGCTGGAAATACAACGTCCACACCAAACATGCTTGGGAAGCTTTACTTTGCACCGTGTCTGCCTTGGTCCCATGGACAGCACACCAATTAGTGGTTGAGGTGCATGAGGTGTGTCCTACGTGCAGCTTAGCACCACCAAAAAGGAATCTTGTTTGTGCACCGAGGCTGTCCTGCAGGACAAACCCCAACCCAGCAAGCAAGGATTGCTGGAAGATTCATTTTGAAAGCACACTTCTGGCATCCTGGAAGGTCAAAATTAGACTCACTTGCTATTACCAAATGCCAGTCCTACGTAGGCTTAGTGTGATCAAGGTGTTATGAATGTGATCCTATCTGTCCAATTTAACAAACAACAAAATTAAATTTAGCAGCAATTTTTAATTAATTCAGCAGTTTTATATAAAAGAATATAATCAAGTATATTATGAAGCATATACAATATTTGGCAATACGTAATTTAAGTATAATTTAGGTTCGTATAAAGCATAAGCAAAACCGACCGGGGTTCGGGGCGGGCTCCTCACCCTGCCTCATGTACAAAGCGGTTTATACCAAAATCCATGCTTATATACTATATGCTAATACATATTCATCAATATTCCTGTAACTCTCCTCCTACTTTCAGTTCCTAAAATCTATGTCACTGTACTGCATTGCACATGCTTTACTGGTATTTGGGGGTCTTCCAACTTTTTCGAGGGTCTTCTTTCCAATGAAGGCTCTCCCCTTCATCATTGTCCGCTGGGTGACCCTTCGGGTGGCACATGTGCTCTAAGCTTTGGATTACATAATCAAGCATGTGTCCCAAAAATAAGCCTTATTATTTCATAGAGGCCTAATTCAAGCTGTGTACCTGGAGTTGTCCCAAATTGGCTAACTCCTAGACCCAAGTCTTCTTGGAGGGTCTGTCTATTTCAATCCTACATCTTGTATCTCCCTAAACTGAGAATCATCTCAAGGCTCAAGTCTTATTTTGAGACTCTAATTATTTGCATCCCGCAAATTTAACTACTCTCTGCTAAAATCTGCAGGAAGAGTCCATCTGTTTTGTCTCATTATTTGATGTCTCTGTATTGCTTTATAACAATTATTTCCTATCAATATGGTTATAATATTGCTAATATTGTTACAGCTTAGTTATCACGAGTCAGATTCATTTATCATAAAGGGTTAGCAAGAGCACTTGAAGGGAGAGGGATGGAGAATGCTGTGGGGCAGAATCCAAAATTACTTTCAAGAGGAAGAGATGGGCAACGCTGCTCCTAAGTAAAACCAGTAGACGCACAAAGGCATGGATAAGGGGAGTGTAGGCATTGAGATAAGGCATGGACAGAAATCCAAAAGCCATCACAGACTGAGCAGGAAGGAAGACATGAAGCAGTTTTGATTTGTAAATATTTGCAACAAGGTTTTGGGGTATGCCCATGACACCAGCCTGTGATACCAGCCTGGCCTTCTTGTTCAGGACAGGGACAGGGAAACACTGCTCTGTAAAAAAGCATCTACAACCTTCCTTCTGAAGGGCTGGATGGCCCATTAACCGTTAGAGTCCCAGAAGACTTTGATGCAACTGGAAGTACCAGAAATGGCAGTGGTGGCAGAGCACCCAGGACAACCACAGCTACAGTTATTGGTGGATAAGTATCCTCCTGAAGCCACAACTATTTCTGCTTGCAGGCAGAAAGCAAAGGGTCTGACTTTAGTCAATAGGAAAACAAGCAGAGTCAATGCACCCCTGCAAGTGAAGCATAAATAATTTGGTATCAAGAACTAAAATGTCAGGGGGCCCCAATAACTCTTGGAGAGATGAGAGAAGCAAATAGTACAGCTCCTGAAAAGGCTCTGCATCCTTCAGCTGTTCTGAATGGTATTCTGCTGAATGTCCTGGGCCTGATGGGAACCAGTGACAAAATGGAGGCCTCTGTCTATTTCCCGTCCTAACTTTGTGAAAGTCATTATTTCTTTCCAAGTGCAAAATGTGATAAATTAATCTGATTTGTGCTAACTAAGCTGTAATAACATTAGCAATATTATAACCATATTGATAGGAAATAATTGTTATAAAGCAATACAGAGACATCAAATAATGAGACAAAACAGATGGACTCTTCCTGCAGGTGTTAGCAGGGAGTAACTAAATGCAGGATGCAAATAATTAGAGTCTCAAAATAAGACTTGGACCTTGAGATGATTCTCAATTTAGGGAGATACAGTATGTAGGACTGAAACAGACAGACCCTCCAAGAAGACTTGGGTCTAGGAGTTAGCCAACTTGGGACAACTCCAGGTACACAGCTTAAATTAGACCTCTTTATGAAATAATAAGGCTTATTTTTGGGACATATGCTTGATTATGTAATCCAAAGCTCAGAGCACATGTGCCACCCGAAGGGTCACTCAGTGGACAATGATGAAGGGGAGAGCCTTCATTGGAAAGAAGACCCTCGAAAGAGTTGGAAGACCCCCAAATACCAGTAGAACACTGCACATGCAATTACAGAAATATTGATGGATATGTATCAGCATATAGTATATACGCATGGATTATGGTGTAAACCGCTTTGTACATGAGGCAGGGTGAGGAGCCCGCCCTGAACCCCGGTTGGTTTTGCTTATGCCTTATCCAAACCTTTATTATACTCAATCATTTATTTCTAAACTATGAACCTTATTTAGACTTTATCACTAATCCTCATATATTTTCAATGTATTTTATTGTAATAATTTATGTATACAAAATTACTGAATTAAAAATTGCTACAAAATTAAATTTTGTTGCTTGTTAAATTGGACAGATAAAATCACATTTATAACAAAACTTAGCAAATGCTTTTATTAAATGGTGTTCTACATTTTCAGGCTATTTCTCCCATGGATCAAGATCACCTGTACATTAATTTTCTCTGCCAAATCCTTTGTAACCCCTCTCAGGTTAATGTTGTCTGCAAATTTTAATAGACACAATTTTCTAGTCCACTGTATAAATTGCTGGAAAAAAACCCCAAACCCACTAATAGCATAGTGAAAACAGATCTCTGCAGGACTCCTTGATAGACAGCATAGCATCAAAAACTAATCCTTATAATTTTCCAATCAGCATCAGATTCTCCCAACAGTGATTTCAGTAGATCCAGTTTCCCATGTTTCCTAACATGCTTGTTATACTATCAGATGAAACTGATAGTTATCAATTTATCAGAGTAAAAATCCTACTGAAATCAAAAATTTAACATCTTTTGTTACTTTCTTAACCACAAGTACAAATCTGCCATTAAAGTTTTGTTTTACTTGATCTCTTATTTTTGCAAATGGAAAACGTGAGTTGTCGACATAGTATTTATTTGTTCTAGTATCACAGGGGAAGGCAGTAAAATGATGCTGGATGACAGTAATTATTCAGATTTTCTTTTTTTTAATTAACCTATATATTTGACATTTTCCAGTCTTCTGAACCTCTCAGTTGTCTACATATCTCAAAGATAATGGCCAGTGGGCCATTCTCCAGTTCTCCAGCTATCACAGGATGAAGTTCATCAGCCCTAATCGGTCCGAAAGCCTTGACTTTGCCTAAGTGCTTAGAAATCCAGAATGACTTTTTCCCTGCTTGCAACTGGTGCTATTTAAGATATTTACCTAGCCATCACAGTGAAGGCAAGTGAGAAATGCTTGGAGCTTCTAGGTATCTTTGACCAGTTTCTGATTTCACCGACCAGAAAGTCAATCATTTTACTGGTCTTCCCCTCATTGCCCAGGTAGTGACAGGCACTATTGATGAGTGATAGTTCTGCTCATTTCCACCACAGATAAGGTACTCATTTCCTTTTCAAAGTATTAGTTTGACTTGTTGCCATGTCTCCCTTAATTCCTTCTTCTCCAGACTAAAGGCTGCAATTTTTTTCAATTCTTTTGTTTGAGTGGCCAAGGTAGTTATTCCCCTCTGTGGATTCACTTCTCACATTTGTTTCTGTTTTAGAAGCATGGTACCCAAACTGGACACTCAGTTCTGTGTCACTCAGTGCTGTGAGTGAAGTCACAGCAGTACAGAACTGTTCTGACAGTTTGTTTCATCTGACCTACAGGCTATCTTTCTAAACACATAAACTGATCTGATGCGTGCCTTTTCGGCAACAGCATCATGTTGATGTACATTCTGCTTTTTTTAAGGAAGATGATGTTCAGTGAACTCTGATGTGCTCTGAAACTGCATTTGAAAAAGCATCAGACGATGTTTTGCCCCTGTCTTTCTCACACTGATCCTCTGAACTTCAAAGTCATGGGTCTAATTTAATCAGAGGGTTGGGGGTTTTCTGTGGAGAGCATTGGCCCGTTTTTATATGAACCCAAACAACCGAAGAAGAATCTGTGGTCCCACGAGCGAGGACGAGCGTCAGAAACGACTTGGCTCTGCTCTTGGACCCACCGCTTTCCCATCGACAAAAAAAAAAAATAAAAAAAACCAGTTTGCCTTGGCTTCCCTACTTGCAAAACAAAGACGAGATTTTTGAAGTTTGAGGGTCGGTTTGGAGGCTTGGGGGAGGTTGTTTTTAATGGGAGAGCCTGGAGTGGCTGGACCAGCGCACCTGTCTGGATTATCACTCGTACATATGCTCGGAGAAAGCCTCGCTTCCCTCACAGCGCCCCGCCCGGGCGCCTCCTCCGGGCGGGCGGGGACTGCTGCGCGGGGCCGGTAGCGGCGGGGCCATGTCACTGCGCAGCACGGTGCTCCGCCTGCTCGCCGGAGGGTGAGTGCCCTAGGAGGTGGGCGGGGGCACAGGGCGCCCTGGGGCTGAACTGGGGCCACGAGTCCAGCTGCCGAGGAGCCGGGGCAGAGCAGCCCCCGCCGGCCCCGCCCGTGCCGGTCGTGGCTGTGCCAGGTCCGAATCGCGGCTCGGAGCTGCAGAGCAGCCCCGCAGCGCCGCGGGGAATGTCTGGCTCGGCAGCTCGGGAAGACTGAAAGCCTCCCTGTTGGACAGGGAGTTTCATAGAACCGGAGCTTGCCGGGGATGCGGGGCGAGGGTGGTGAGGGAGCGGCGCCGCGAGGCCTCCTCAGTGGGGCAAATGGTGGGGCATCCGTGTGCTCGGAGGACGGCCAGCTCTCTCCATCAGCGCATGGCTGAGATTCCTGTGTCACTTTTCTGGCTTTAAATAGTGCGGCTGATTCTGGTGAGGCAGGTGTTTGGGTCCTAGCGGTGCCTCTCTGCATTAGAAGCGTGCCCGTGAGCCCGTGGCGTTTCCCCCTTCCGCTCTTTAAAGTCTCAAGACAATGAGCTTCAAGTTTATGGTGCCCTTAAGCAGAATATAATGTGATCCTCCAGACTTTGCCGGGCAATTGCAGAAGTCCTCTGCTTAGGCAGCCACCTTTCCAAATCCCACTGACCTGCTGGAGTCCGTGTGACAGTGAAACCTGTGATAGAACGTGTACAATAAGGCACATAATTTAATTAGTAGATTTTCAGTTTTCTACAACTAATGCAGTTCTTGTCAGTCTTTGCATATGTGTACTTGCCCTCTCTGTTCCCATTGTTATTTTGTATATGTTATTCTCTTTTGTTTATCCTTTGAGCTATATAGTCATTGCATCTTAGACTTTCTTAATTTTTTTTTTTTTTTTTAGCTTTCTTCTTAAGCTTTTCTTAGTATTTTTCCACTGTGGTTCCTGAAAAACTGAGAGTTTGGCTAGTGACAAGAATGTCACTAGTGGGAACTTTGTCAGTCTGTATCTTGTCCTCGTCCATTAAGCAATACTCCTGAATTAATTAAAACCCTGGGGATAATAACGTGAATAAGAGATGAAGTTTATTGCTGGACTCTATTTAATATTACTGGTTTATGTAATGAGACAAAGCAGGGTCTCACTTGTGAAGGAACAGTTCTCCACTTTATAAAAAGTGGAGTGTAAAAACTGGGGACCAGCCAAAGAAACCTGTGAGAGGTTTGTTCAGAACTAATGCAAGAACATAGTTCTTCCCACAGTGTGCAGTTAAACTGTGGGACCCTGGCCACAGGATAGTAGAGGGTAAAGGCTTCTTATGTGTCCAGGAAGCATTTTAAAAGGATGAATGAAAGAGGCTACTAAAGGCAAGGCAACATTTCTGGCTGAGGAAATCCCTGAACTGAAAATTGTGGGAAGCTAGGAGAGTGTTCTGGAGGTATTTCTCATACTCTTCTGTAGGTGACCTTTATTTGTCTGTGTCCTAGGCAGAAACCTGGTTTAACTGCAGGTTTATCTGATCCAGCATTGCTATTCTTAAATGAAAATCTTCAACCTATCTTAATTTTTGGCTACCCTAAGTAATAGCTAACATGAATTACCAGTAAACCTTGTCAGCTCTGTTCATGTGCTTATACACTTTTTAGATAATTTAAAAAATGTTGAGTGTCTTTTGTATTTCTCAACTAATCCTCTTTTTCTGTCATCTCAAACTTGTCAGTTTTCCCTTTAAAATGTGAAAGCCAGATCTAGAGGCAAGTACCATTTTTTAAGGTAAAATTACCCGCCTTCTTCAATTAGCGCTTTTTGCCACAGCTTTGCTCTGAGAGTACATGTTGTACTCATTTTCAACTGCTGTTCTTCATCCTGTTTTGCAGAAATTGCTTTAGTTCCTGTTTCTAGAGTAATGACACATAATTTTCCATTTCTCCCAAAACAGAAGAATTTTGCAGACCTGTGTCTTTCATAGAGTATAAGCAGCTGTATCATCATGTAATGCACAGTAATACATCACAGTTGAGATTTTTTTAGTTTTGAACAACTGGTACACTTCGTTTCCTTAGCTTTAATTAATGGGTGTTCTTTTTTCCTCTTTAGTCTTGACATTGAGGCGTAGTGGCTCATAGTGGCCCTTCACCTCACACTCTCTTTCTGCTGATTAAATGGCCACTATGCTAAGAAATAACAATTTCTTTAATTGCTATTATTGCTTTTATAATACTTTTTATTGTCTGTATATATCAGTAGCTTCAGGAAATTGACCTAAGGAAACTTTTATATGTACTGGAAGTGCATGTTCAAACTCAGATCCTGACCATTGCAGGTAGGGACTTCTTGAAGAAGTTAGATATTAAGAGAACATTACATAAACGTTTGCTTCCTTATGGACTATTAGAGAGAAGAATTATTACTGTACCAAGAAATTACTTCTCTCAATGTTTTCCTGATGTATTGTTTGTTCAGCTTTTAGATAAGTTGTTGAAACTGCCCTATTCAGACCTTTTAAACCTTGATCTGTAACCACTGTACTCAGTCTTCTCCTGAACTGTACTTCTGGTCAAAGAAACAACACGCATGTAAGTCTGGAGCCTGTATAAGACAAACTAATATAATCTATGGTAAACAGGACTTTTGGACCCCTAAGTGAATATGGTCTATATGGGAAGAATTAACATGTAAAAGGAGACCCTGCCTCATACAGTTCAGGATTGCTACACAGGCTGTGTCTTGGTGTCTGTGCTTGATCAGCTTGTTCACCCAGGGAATCTGAGCCAGGATGTTCACTGCCTTGCCATGTGTTGTCTTCTGAGCTGGAGCTAAATTCGGAAGTCAGGTTGCCAGACTCCCACCACTCATCATATACTTCCTGAGGGAAATTGCTGCTGATGGACTGCTCTGCAAGTTGTCACCACCACTGTGTACATCTGCCAAAGCAACATGGGTGTTATGGAATAGCATAGCTAGTTGTTGGCATCATTAGCTGCATAATCTCCTAGCTGCCATATCTTCAGCTCTTGGATGTCAGTGCAAGAGGCAGCCAGGCCTCTCTCTTTTATTTTTATTTTTTTTTACCCGCCTTCCTGTTGGCACTGACAATGAAGCCCTAGGAGCAAAGGCTGTGAAAATACTGTATATGTTCCCTGAGTTGTAGAGACTTTTTCAAAATAATTCTTCAGAACTCTTGCTGTTTGCTGTCCTGTGCTGTGATATGTAATTCTGATGATATACCTGACTCTTCCATAATTTCTTGTAGTTCTTTGGTTGGCTTTTCTTTCTTTGGAGAAGAGTGAGCTTTTTATTAAGCCTCCATCTCTTGTGAAACAAAGCAACTTTGGCGGATGTGAACAATCATCCATTTGTCAAAGCCTCTTGTGTGGCTTGCATGCAAATTCATCTCAAAATGATCTTTCAGGTACTGAGCATCCTCTAGAAGAGCAGAGTTATCAGTCGAAGGATTTAGAGGGGCAGAAGCTGAGAACCAAATGTATCAGTTTTGACTTGTTCCTGGGTGGCGGAAAGGGAAAAAAGGGATATGTGTCCTTTCAACATTCCTGCAGTGTGATGAGACCCATTGACAGAGATGGTTCATGAGTTCCAAAAATAGGTTCTGCCTGTTGAAGGTCAGGGTCCTCTTTCATTAATCAAGCCAGGCTTGGAGAGAGCCTGGTTGTTGGCAGAAACTACAGATCTTGCTTACAGGGCCTTGCAAATGTGGGTGTGATGAAATTATGGATTAAAGACACAGGCAGGCTGAGAGGTGGGAGAGTTCTGTGCTGCCCCTCTGTGAACTGGTGCGGTTGTGGCAAGGTGTGGGCCACAGTGCCTGGTGGCCTCAGCAGAAAGCTTTGCAGTGAGGGTGGGCAGCAGAAATGTTTGCTCTGGGGGATTGCTGAGTCCCCATGGACTTGGAACTCTTTGTCTCAAATACTGAGTAAGGTTTCAGAGTGAGGCTGCCAGATGATGTCCCAAGCTGAGCTGTTACGTTAATCAGTGTCAGAGCAGGAGGTCATGTGTGACACAGGCTGGGGTACCTAACCTCATCTCCCAGAGGGGAGAAGCTGTGGACAAGCAGGGTCAGCATTATTGCCCTGTTAAGGCACAGAGGTCATTCTTAAATGTGCTGCTGTGCCCTAGATGTGGTGGCACAGCTGGAACCATCTTGACCTGTCCCCTGGAAGTGGTGAAGACACATTTGCAGTCATCCCAGCTGGCACTGGGACCTCTGTGCCTCCCAGAGGTCATCCCAACTGCCAGGGATGAGTGTGAGGCTGATGAATACCACCCCACCATCTCCTGGAGTGCTCAAGTTGCTGAGGTGAGTAGGACAGGGCCTGTTAGCACCAGCAAGGTGATGGTTTGGCCATCAGGTGGAGACTGTGAGGGGAGAGAGAAAGAGAGTTGACCTGAGGCTCTATAAGCCACAAGTGCAATATAAAGTTTGATCAGAGCACAGTTACACCTGCTTCTCACCAGTGATCTGTGCTCTGTAAAGCAGCATAGGAGACTGTAAGAAATTTCTCAGCTAGTGGTTTGATCAAACCCAGAGAGATGGTATTATAAAGAATAGGATGCAATGAGTAGTGAAAAGTGTCCCTGCCCATGGCAGGGTAGTTGGAACTAGATGATCTTTAAGGTCATTTCCAACCCAACTGGTTCCATTGGAACTAGATGATAGGAGAGAGGAGAAGCGATTGGAGAGAAAATGAGAGCAGGGCAGAAGGATAACATCAGAAGTGAGGAGAGGGTGCTACAAGAAATACTGAAGAACAAAGAAGGAGGAGGAACAGAAGAGCCCCAGCTTAGTTATTCTGCTGATATCTCTGTTAATTTCCTTCTGTAGGGCCATGCTTGAGAAGGAAGGCATACAGTCCCTGTTCCGAGGTCCGGGTACAAACCTCTTTGGGGTTGCTCCTTTCCGGTGAGTACTGCTCCATGAGATGTACATTTTTTAAGGGACCTGTGTCATAACTGTTATGAATAAAAAATTGGGTTGGAGATTTTACTCCTTTTAATGCCTTTCTTAAGAAGATTCAGCTTTGGGTAGGTGTATAGGTTGAAATCCACTGCTGCTCCCAATTATGCTATCTCTGCGAAGGACGAAGTTCTAGTCCGGCTGACGAGCAGGGCTGAAGCCTCCCGTCCTCACAGGAGTTGCCCTGGGATGGCTTGCCCTAACGCTTGTGGCCGGCCCAGTCCCTATTTTTCACGTTTCCCCGAGGTTACAGCGATATTTTATTAAAGCTTTAATCCATAGTCCCACTTCTTCCCGAGTAAGGCGCACTATTTTCTTTAAATAATGCTTAGTTTTTGGGTTTTAAGTCTTTTTTCCCTTCTTAGTTGTTATTCTATGTTCCCGCGTGTCTTTATTTGCATATGCAAATGCAAATGCTCAGCCTTTGATTGCGAAATCCAAGTCTCTGATTTCGCAATCAAGGTTCTCTTGTGCGCCTGCTCCTGGTCTTCTGCACTGCCTTGTGTCTCTTGGGTCTTTTCAGCCGCGCTTCCGCTGCCACATGCGGTCTTTCTGATTTCCACCGGACCCCCAGCTGTGTCGCCGCTTTTCCCCTTGCTCCTGTACTGCTCCGCCGTCTCTCTGCCTGTCTGCGCCTCGCCGGCACCTCACGGCCGCTCTGCCACACTGTGTGCTGAGCAGTGCCACATGGCTGCTTCCTGCCATCCCAGCCGTGCTGCCACCACCATGTGCCACATGGCTATCGCGCCTCTCGCTGTCTCCCACCGCCTCCGAGGGACTCAGCCTGGCTGCGGAAGGGATCCGGCTCCACAGCCTCCCACCAGCGGGAGGAGGGGAGGGTGGGGTTGGCTCCACCACTGCCACTGCCCCGGTTCCATTGCAGCTGTGGGAGCTCTGCTGGCCCCGCTCAGGAGCCTGCAAGCTCCGGCTCCACCAGCCCGCCACCACGTGGCCATTGCTCGGCAGCTCCAGCCCCATTGTGGTTCTCCTGGCTTTTGGGGGTCTTAGCAGCTGCTTAAGAGACTAACATTTACTTACCTATGTTGTTTATCTTATAAAACAGTGTTTACAGGGGAGAAAAGAAGGGAGAGGGGTGAGCTATATACAAAAAACTGGCACAGAAAACCAGCAACAAATACCTCAAACTTATTCATCACAGTAACTGTTGCCCCACTTTCTGAAAGCAGTCTGGGCCTTGTGCTCACATGCCACAGGACCCCTTCATACAGATATCTTCTGGAGCTTCTAATCATAGTGTTAAGATGATTGCTGTGGGCCAGGTGTAAATGGTATGTGATGTCACATTAGATAAAACTGTGCTGGGAGTAAGAAAAGTTGGAGTGAGACCATATAGTAGTGTCTCTGCTCCTCATAGGGGATCTATAACCTCTTCTATATTTTTTTCTAGGGCTATATATTTTGCTGCCTCTTGTGCTGCTAAGGAGATGCTTAATACTGTCCTGGCACCAGACTCCAAGAAAGTACACATATTAGTAGCAGCCTGTGTAGGTGAGCCTTTTCTGTCTCAAATCAAAGTCAAGAGGTCCTTCTCTCTGGAAATGCCTGTGTTTCATTCCTTCTCCATTGCTGCTGTGAAGTTTTCTCCCTCCATATGTGGAGATGTGAGTTCCTTGGGTAACCAAAATGTTTTCTCACTCTTCATTCTTCTTAGGCTCATCTCTTGAAGTCTATAGTCTTTACCCCTTAAGCTGCTATCATGATCTTTATTCTGCTGTGAGAGGAAGAAAGCAGTGTGTAATTTAGAGAGCTCACGGAACCATTTCTCTTGATATATCCCAGTTCTCTAACAAAATCCTCCAGTCTTGCAAAATTAGCATGCTGTTTCCTGCCTCTTTGTAAAGGGCCTGTAGCAGGGTTTTGTTGGAGGCAGAGGAGCTAATTACTACTAGACAAAGGCTGGAATAGGGGAGGAGGAGAATCAAATAGTCTGCACTAAATATCACTTCTCAAGGTCGTTCTCAAATTGCAAATGCCTGCAGAGCTCAGAGAGCTGATAGATCAGCACCTCTTCATCCTGGCACTCACAGCAATCTTCCTCTTCTGTTCCTCAGGCATTAGCTCAGCCACACTCACCAACCCCATCTGGGTAGTGAAAACCAGGATGCAGCTTGAAGCCAGGTAAGGCAGGCCAGCAGTGCAGAGCCACTCTGGCACATCTGGATTGATTTGGGGGATGGTGGGCAGAAAGGTCTGTGATTTCTCATCAGAACATGGCAAGTCATAGGCTGGGCAAGAGGCTTATGGCTGTGTTCACAACAGCACTGTAGGCTGGGGTGTAGTGCACTGTCCTAACCCTCTCCCTTCTTTCCAGGGTGAAGGGGGAGATGGCCAGCAATGCCCTGCAGTGCGCCATGGACGTGTACCACACTGAGGGCCTGGATTTAACCATGGGATCACTGCCTCCTATGATGGAGTGTCAGAGACCATCATACACTTTGTCATCTATGAAGCACTGAAAATGGAGCTGAGAAACAGCCAGCATTCCCACTCCCCATCACACTGTCTTGGTTTTGAAAGACAGGTGCCTGCCAAGGAAGGCAGGAGCTTCTCTTGGAAGAGAAAATGTAAACCCCCTCCCTCCAAATTATTTAAAGGGCCTCTCAGGCAATGATATGAGGATAGGAATAACAGTTCTTTAATATGTATAAACAAAATAAAGTAAAACAAAAAAACCCAACAAACTACAACCTAATAGGAAAATTAGAATAAGATGCAGTATTAAACAAAAAACAAAAACCTGTTGGAATACAACAGTTAGAATACAACTTGACACCCTGTCAGTCAGGGTGTTGGTAGCAGTCCAGTTTGAATGGTGGCTCCAGTAGTCTTCCTGGAGTGACAGATGGTTCTGTTGAAGCAGAGATCCTGTAGAAGGGCAGAGTTTTCCTGCAGTGGTCCAGTGGTGATGTTGAAGGGACTGGTCCTTCCTCTGGGAAATCCAGTGGGAGAGAAGGCTGCTCCTCTGGGAATCCAGTAGAAGGCAGATGCCTGTTCTGTCCGAACTCCTAGATTATATCCAGGTGGGAATGCTTGGCTCCTCCCCCTGGGCAGAGCTTTTCGCGATGGGATGATGTCATTCTCTGAGTCATGTGGTGGTTTCTTAATGGCCCCTTAAACAGGAAATGGCTCGCAGAGGAAGTTACCTATTACTCATGGGGCAAGGCATTGATGGCCCATTAACAGGAGATAGTCCGGGGGAGGAGGCGAGGAAAACACTGCCCCTCCTAGTTTTAACAGTTCATGAAGATGGAGATAGAATACAGACCTTCTGGAATATTTTTACATTGTAACCTAGGACCCACTCACACTTCAACCAAACAACGACTTCTTTGGACTAATGGGTGATACCACTGTCTCCAAAACATGTGCTATGTGCATTGCATATCCCCACGGTGAGTGGGCCCGCTCTCCTTGCTTCTGTTCCCCTTGAGGGGAGATGCCATGCCTGTAGGATCCATCTGCTAACACATGGCTTCCCTTCTTGTCTCTCCAGAGGTCATTTGGACACGAGTGCAAGAGGAAGGCTCACACTACAATTCCTTTACACAGACTCTGCAGCTCATGGTCCGTGAAGAGGGACCCTTGGCTTTATACCAGGGGCTCCTGGTGCACCTGATCCACCAGATCCCAAACACAGCCATCATAATGGCTACCTCTGACCTCATCGTACACTTGGCCTGTTCCACGTTGTAAGCTGTAGCACTTAGCTGGAGCTGCTGCGGAGGTACAGGGACATCATGGTCCTGAGAGCTGGTCTTTTGCAGTGCTCTGAGAGGTGATGCTTCTTGTCACTGATCAGATCTGGGTCAGGCATTCTCAGGAGACAACCACTATTTTGTGCCAAGTTTTTTGCTCCAGCGGGCACAATGTAGCTTTTTTTTTTCCTTCTGGAGACTTGAATTATTCCAGTGCTTCAAGATGTCATGGCACTGGTTTGACAGTGCCTGTTGAAAACTCCCTGGATGAAACAAAAGCATGGAACTTACTGGGAAGGAGACAAAGCAGAAAAGTGTAAGAGTGTTTTAGCCTTAGCATGTTCCCTTCTTTTGGATCCAGGACTTTTGGGCTTAGTTGGGCATGAAGACAGGCTAGAGCTGAAACATTTGAGAGAACTGCAGCAAGCAGAGATCTTGTGCTGCAACCTTTGCCCTCAAAGGGGCTCTTCCACTCTCACCACCTACTGTACTGCCTTCTTGCCCCTAAGGAGGATTTCTCAACCTTGGCTGCTAACAAATTGCAGAATTTTCCTTTGGGTCCGTCACATGTTGCAGCCATTGCCCCAAGATGTGTCAGGCAGTTGACAGCCCCTTTTGTCTTGCAGGGTCTGAAAAATCAGACTAAGTAGATCCAGGGAAGGAGCACAACCTGCTCTGAAACACCATCCTAACGACTCATACTAGTGCTGGGCTCAGAGCCATGCTGTGCTAGTTGTGTTGCCAACACCTGTTGTCTTGCCATCCCCTCCATGCTCGGCAGGAAGATGTCTTCTTACCCCAGAAGTGCTGGGGCTGTTCTGCAAGCTGGAACCCCTGGTGTAAAAAATACTCCATCATACTGATAAAGAAAGATCATGTGAGAAGGTGGATGAAGCTGAGATTTGGCCTGTTTCTGTTGATACACTAAGTGTATGGAAAGAGCCTTATTTATTTTATTTTCCTGTGTTCAAGAATTCAGTTTGCTGCATGTGCTACAGTTGCCTGCATCAGGCTTGAGTGCCTTCTGTTCTTCTGCGGGGCCCTAGCACTGAGTCCTGGGGAAGGCTACACTGTTTAGAGAGTATTTTGACTCTCAGAAAGACAGGGGGTAGGGTCATGAGTGATATGTTTTTCTTGTTTCAACACATATGCTAAAAAACGTAACCCTTCCCTGAGATAAAGTAGTAATTTCAGTAAATACATGCTCTGTTCAAGCTCCAGTCTCACTATTAGAGACTACACTATTTATTTCCCTAGTTGTAGTGAAAAACTGCAGAAGTCCTGAATGTTTTATTTGAAATCCATTTATTTTAAAATCCACTTTGTTTCTTCCTCTTTCTTACCTTCATTCATTTAGTATTAGGAGTATTGACAATTTTACAAAGCGACACAAAGCTGCAGTGGTTTGTTGGTTCTTTTTTTTTTTGTTTGGTTGGGGTTTTTTTTTGCATGAAACGAGAATAAACCTCAAATGACAACATTGAAAAAATATACAATATATATATATAATATCTGGGGAGGAGTTGTGAGAAACCCCACTCTGAGCCCTATGACTGGCTCTGCCTTTCAGATTTCCATTCTTTCCAACACTAGCATCACAGCTGGAACTGTGCCATCATCAAGTGTAAGTGCCCTACATGTGTTCCTGGAGAGCCAGACAGGGGGTCAATAATGTGGGGAATGTCCACAATGAGAATGGCAGAAAATGAAGGAACATGGGAGGCAGAAATGATCAGTGAGGGAGGAGCACATGTGTACACGGTGGGGGAGGAAAGAAGTTGAAAGTAAGACACCTCCTCCTTCCTGCCATATGTTATGGGGGGGATCCATTGGGCGGGTGTTTTAAAGCTCCTAGTAGCAGTGAGAGATGTCACTTTTGCCGATGATGTACCGGTCGTTCATGTCGCTGCTGTCCAGGGAGTCAGGTGTCTCCGAGTCAGTGCTGTCGTCATGCTCCTCCATGCCCTCGCCAGCTCTGCCCTCCGTACTCCCAGCTGCCCTCTCCTGACAGCTCTGGTAGGACTGGGGAGGTGAGATACGGGGTAAGGGGTAGGGTCTGACAACCCAGCTGCCCGCCCAGCCCTAGCCACAGCAGCTGCTCCTCACCTCCATGGGGTTGACAATGATGGTGAGGGCCGACTCGTCCCAGAACATGTTGCTCTCTTTCCGTGCAGTGCTGGTGTGTCCTGACTCGGCAGCCCCAGGGACTTCTTGTCCCACTCCTCGCCGGTGCAGGGAGTGGATTCGCAGGATGCCAAGGATCACCATCAGTGCCAGGAAGCCCACACACACCACGATGATGACAGTGGCAGCACTGGGGACCACTTTGAAGAAAGAAAACAAGAAGTTGTGTCTAGAGCCTGTCACAGAAGCATGCATTTCCAACCTGACATGCAGGAACCAAGATCCCTGGGCAAAGCTTGAGTTTTTGGTCTATGCAGGAACATAGCCTGACTTGTCTGTGCCCCTAGGCACAGGCAGTTCCTGTCATGTCAGCCTGGCCTGTAGACTCTGCACATCTTTATCTGCAGAATTCACCAGAATATGCTGCACCACATATATCTGTATCCTGCTCTTGGGAGGGAGAAATGCCTGCTGGGACAGCCTCTAAGGGCTCAAGGATGATTTTTCAGGGAGTGTGATTTCTGTGCAAGCAGAAGAGAAAGCAAGAAGCCAAAAGATACCTTCGTTGCACATGGAGCAGATATGAATGTTGTGATGGACTTCTAATTATGCTGTGGGAAAAGCCTGGTTTCTCCACAGGAGAAAACCTGAAATTCATCTAAGACCCTTAGCCCAACTCCCACATGTTTGTTTTAGGCCAGTAGACTGAGCCTTAACTCCCCAGATAACCACGTTCCCTGCAAAATCTATCTAGGCCCTCCGTGAATTTGTTGACGGTTGTGTACAGCAGGGACAAGGTTGCTGCTGCTGTCAGGCAGAGCTGGGGAAGGAAAAGGCCAAGGCTGGTACATGCACAGGCTGCTCCTGCAGTTCCAGCTGCAGCCTGGGATCAGGTGATCCTTCCAACTGCAGGAGGCTGCAGCAAAAGCTAGCTCAAAGGTGCCTTGCTTGTTCCCTATGACAAGGAACCAAAATATCTGTAACGAGTCCCAAAGCTTTCACAGCCCAGGAGGAATTGACTGGAGTGTGGTCATGTCTGAGGCACAGGGTTACCAGCACAAACAAACATCTAGTCTAGCTTTCAGGCTTCTCTCTCCTCTGTTTTGGGGGCAGGAATTCTCCTTTTGTCTGTGTGGTGCCATCTCCTGTACTTTCCTGCCTTGCTGACCACCACCTACTCCCATTTCTTTCTTTAGAGCAGTGACAGTCTTGACTCACTTTTCTCTCCTGCTGTTGAAGCTTCTTTCTGAAATTATTTTACACAAGCCCACAGAGCACCTTTGCAAGGTGCATGAATGAAGTCAGCTTACAGTTATTATTTTTAGACCCTCTGAGGTGTAGATTTCAGTCTGCTTCTACATCAAGAAAATAATATCCCATAAGAGGAGGATTGTTGCAGCATGCTCTAAAATACAATTTGACAAAGACTGCATTCCACTGGCTAATGACAAGTGGAACAGAAGAGTATAATGAGAACCTGATAATGGATGCAGGGAGCTCGACAGGAATCCTGCACTCTAGGTTCTGCCAGGATATCAGAAAATCAGCATCCTGATCTAAAGGAATGAACCCAAAAGATAGTGTTACATACTTGGGTTGTTGTGGGTTCTAGCCAGACTGTGCCCAGACAGCTCTGTGGGTAAATGATGGCCTCGGTGCACAAACTGCTGGGAGCTCAGAATATGGTTAGGATGAGCAGCTCGGTTCATGTTGTGGAGAACATTCACCTGCAGAAAGAGCAGAGTGAGGGGACTCAACCCTGTGTCCATGGCACATTCTATGTATTCCCATGCACCGTGGCCTCCCCATGCATGCAGAAGAAACTCTGTGTGCATGTATCAGTCTCGTACCTTGACATTGAACTCATTGCTGGAGTAGCGTCCATTCATCTCAGTGCAGGACAGGTGAAACTTCCTTTCGTAGAGGGCAGCACCGTGGTTGATGTGGTAGGAGACCTGGTGTAGGATCTCCTCGTAAACTGCAATGCTCTCCACACCTGAGACAAAAAGAGAGGGGTGCGGGGAGGAAGCTCCTGCACCAAAGTCACCTGGCATCCCAATCCTGCAGCAGCTAGAGGCTACAGAGGGATCCAAGGCAATGCTGGGTTCATTAATTTTGGGAAGGGCTCAGAGATGGAGCTGGCTGCAAAGGACCTGATGGAATACCTGCTTGCATCGCTAAAACAAGTGGAAGGGAAGGAAGGATTGAGAGCAACAGCCCTGTTATGTTCTGGAGAGTATGAAAGTGTTGTGCCAGTCCACAGGTTGTGGAATATGTTGTTCCTGTCATGTCATGCAAAATTCTTCTGACACTTGAAAACACCAAACCCCAAGGAGTAAGTCAGGAGGAGTGATACAAACCCCAATGAATAAGTCAGGAGGAGTGATCATGTCCCAGTACTTTGTGCTGGAGAAAAAGCCACCTCTCCAAGGAAATGGTCTGCAACTTCCAAAAGCCAGGAGTTCAAGAAATGGCTACATGTCAGTGTCACCAAGCATACCAACACATCTTGACGTCAAGTGCTTCTCCCAGTGATGCCAGACAGTTGGTGACAGAGACATAACTAGGCAGCTGTGACCATGGAGAGGACGTACCTGTGATGGTCAGGTAGGCAGAGGTGTTCATGAGCTCCAGGCCCCGCTGCTGCAGCAGTGCCCTATCCAGGAGAAGGTACTCCCTCTCCGGGTCCAAGTCATCTCCTACCAATGAGATCTCGCAGCCATCCAGGTTGTGCACAATTTCATCTGACATTCGTGTGTCTGTCACTGAGGTGCAAGCAGAAAGAAGACATGGCCAGAAAGCCAGCCAGCCATCAGAGAAGGAAAGAGTTACTCAGAGGGTTACCTGCTTACCTAAGAGTGCTCACATCATACGTGATTACATCATATGTAATCTCCCTCTCCACCTAGCACTAACCTTCAGTAAAATCACTGTCAGTCTAATTACTTGTTGCAGGATGATTCTAATGACATTATCTATGCACATAATAAACTCACTTTATTTTGGAGCATCATACTATTATCAGTCTGGTTCATGGTAACACATCTTGGCTGTAAGGACTTTGTTGACAATGCCAGTGTGCAAATTAGGAACAACACTCACACATTCCCAGACCCTGCATGGTTTTGAAAGCTTTTCCCTGTCTCACACTGTTGGTTACCATGGCTGAGATCCTATCTTCTTTAAAATGGCAACCACATTCAATAACTAACTGCTTTCAGCAGGATTGAGAACAATCTGCTCTTCATTGTATGAGAAAAGGCAAAGCTTCTAAACAGAAAAGTAGGAGCAAAAAAAATTCCATTACCAGAAGAGATATGAAGGAAGTGAATGGACACAGAGCACAGCCTGCAGAGAAATAATCTGAGCATGATGGAAAGAAATAGAATAACAGGATACTGTTGAGTGTGAGGAAACTGACTGGAGAATTCACAGGAATCAGTGAGGCAGAAAGAGAAGGAAGGGAGCAAGAAGAAAAGAAAGCAGGAGAGAAAGATGTAGGATGAGACTAAGTAAGTGCAGGTGCAATGAGAGTAACAGGCAAGACATCCATCCAGCACAGGATTCAATAAAGGGAAATGTAGGTAAAATGTGAAAGGGATTAGGAATGAGCAGCCTGGGAAAGAATTAGGAGAGAGTGAGGCAAAGGAACTGAATGGATAGAAAAAGTACAGGGAGGAGCAGAAAAGGATAAGAGCTGATTAGCCTACATATTGACAGACAATGTGCCTTGCTTCTAAATTTGTAAACTCTCACTTTTGAGTGTAATTACAGGGGCTCTACTTCCTCTGCAGGACTGCAGCTCTTGTAGGTCTTTCCAGTTTGTCTCTTACACCTTGCCCTGTACTCCACTCACCGGTACTGTGCCAGTTCTCATCCCTCTTGACCTCCACATGGTGAGAAATAGAGCAGGTGATCTGGAGGTTGGGGAACAGGGGAATTCCTTCTGGAGCCTCAAAGTCTGATGCAGGATGAGCAAAGTGGGCATTGCCACTCAGCAGGATCTGGGGAGCATCAGGCTGTAGCACCACAACATAGCCTTCCACATCAGGAATGGAGACACAGGACTCCTCATTGAAACACCTGAAGGAGCGCAGTAGAAAACATCAGTTGCCCCAAGCTTCCAACAACACCACTATAGAAGATCGCCTTCTGCGCATTACATCCAGGGAAGGGAATATCCTTTTTCCAATCAGTCTTCCTAAAGCTTCCCTACAGCGAGCCATGCAAGGCAGAGACGTGTGGTAGCAGTGACACCACTGGGATCTGGTGACTTGGTCACATCAACAAACCCAGAGAAAATTAAAACCAGTCTACATGCCTGGAACACTGCGAGTGGAGGCAGAAGTTCTGCACAGGCACTAGGAACCAGTACTACAGTATCCATTTGGATATTGGATAATTTATCATTTATTTTCAGGAAGATTTTTACCCATTTTGAGACCATCTTAAAATACAATTATTTTAAAGTACAAAGTGAGTAAGTGTAACTTTAGTGAGAAGAGAGGCAACCCTCTTGCTGAACTGAGCCAGAGGTGCTGATT
Organism: Bombycilla garrulus; assembly: GCA_013400315.1. Classification (NCBI taxonomy): domain Eukaryota; kingdom Metazoa; phylum Chordata; class Aves; order Passeriformes; family Bombycillidae; genus Bombycilla; species Bombycilla garrulus. Next base: position 25,710 of record VXBU01017900.1, on the reverse strand, counting down.
TGCCCACTCACTTGACAGCAGTGGTGAGCCTGAGTGGTCGGACCCCGGGGGTAGCAAAACGCAGTGAATTCATATAAGCCACATGCTGGATTGCATGGTTGAAGGTTTCCACATCATCACCCTCCAAAGTGAGCAGGGACTGAGAGGGGTTTACATGAACCTAGAGGTGGAAGAAAAGAAAATACTCATGGTTCCTTGGCAAATTATGGGAATCCAGGCTGAGAGAGATACACAGGAGAAAGGTGGGGAGCTGTCTGAGGTGAGGGAGCAGGAAAAGTCCTGGGAAGCAAGGCTGGGGAGAAGAGTGGAGGAGACCCATGCAAGCTGGGCAGATGGGCATACCTTCATCCCTTTGCCCAGACTGTCGAAGTCACTGTAATCAAGCCCCTCACGGCAGGCATACAGGCATTCAATAACCTCGCGGCTCTCCAAGCTACCAGGGCGCACAGTGAAGCCAGCCAAGTAACCATGGAAGTAGTGGTGTATCAACAGAGGATCTCCTGAGGGAAACATGGGAGGTGGAGGGTATGAGAGACATGGTGAGGAAGAGAGCAAAACCACAGAAGCAACAGTGTGAGGGCCGTGCAGAGGTAAGGGAGATAGAGGGATACAGAGGGGAGCATGGGGCATGGAAAAGCCTAGCCAACAAAAGCAACAATGTGAGGGACATACAGATGTTAAGGGAGGTAGAGAGGGACAGAGGGCTGCACACAGTATGGAAAAGCAAAGACAACAAGAAGACAGGGGATGCTGAAAAAAGGAGATGTAAATTTTTGAAATTCCAGATGGGGGAGAGCAAGAAAAGCAGACCAGCAAAAAGACAAGGGCAGTGAATGGTGAGTAGCATAGAGAAGTTTCTGTCAAACTGCTGAATGCCAGATGGAAACAATTTCTTGTCCCCTTTTCACTCTGCCTCCTGTGAGGACTTGTAAAAGAAACTATACATTCCACAGATACTTAGGGATGAGGTGACATCTCCTGATGTCTCTAATGGCTACTGTGTTCTTCAGAGACCAGCTTTAACGATCAGGCATGAGTACTCTTTCTCCACACAAAAAGCATACTTTAACTCTCAAAGCAGGCTGCAGTCCTTCCATCAGCCTTTTCATGCTCCACAGGTACCAAGGTATCAAGGACCAATCTGCCAAATAAGGGGTTTCCTCCCAAGGCCGTGGGAGGTGGCAGAACAGGACTGGGGAAGCTGTACGAGGAAAGCACCATGCAAGAAGTAACAGCCATGCATAGTCAAGAGGGGAAGGGACCCATCTTCTTTCTTCTTCCTACCTTGCACAGAATCAGTGGTGTTCCTGCTTCCTTTGGTTTTCCCTTTGTTTTTCTCCTCTGCAAAAGAAGAACATCCAGATGAGCAATAAGGCATTGGAAGATGGTAGTCACAGGGTTAGGCAAGTATCTATACAAGGGCCTGTATGGGCCAGTCCATAAGAACAGCTCTGTGCCAAGCAGTGCACCCTTCAACCCTAGAGGCAGCATGTCACAGATAACAGAGGGCAGAGTTCCTCTCATGAAGCAGGTCATGAGACTGTAGGATGAGTAACTGACTTAAGGGAGAAAGTGTTTGCAGTTTTTCAGTCCTTTCCCAATGTTATCTGTTTTGGGAATTAGCCATTTTCACAAGAAGCTATGTTCTCAACATCCCTTAGAGACTCGGCTAGCTCCAGGAGAGGGTCCCAAGCTGATCAGTACTGGTTCTCTGCAAAACGCCAATCAAGAGAGCACAGAGCTGTGGGAAGATCTCTGACCTCAGAGAAGCAGCAGTACAGCAAAGTTTTAATCTTGCTAGAAATTTCCACTGGAGTGAAGGGAAGCGGTAGGCAAATTCCTTTAGTTCTGTCCTCCTTCATTCTAGCAGGAGAACTGAAGGATCTGAGAAACACGGCCTTGCAACAAGTTTTAATCTAGTAGTAGCCTAACTTTGTTCCTAACCTGCTGTTTGTCTTTCAACCAAATTCATGTACAGAAGGACTTATGACTTTTTCATATAGACTCTCAAGACAGGGAAATCCCCACCAACACAATCAGCAGCATAAATAGTGCTGCCAGCCTGCTGGTGAAAGGCTTTGATAGAAACACCAGTACCTGAATGAGGTACAGAGTTTCAACTCTCTTCTGCCTGAAAGTTCGTTATCCATTGCATATTCTATGGCTATTGTGTAGGAAGATGCCAGTGACACTTTTCCCTAAGCTGTTATTACCTTGGTCCACGAGGAAGGAAGGAGCCACAATAGCTTTGGTGCCAAGGAGGCAAGAGGGCTGCGGTGTGGTTTTATTATTTAGTATTGGTTGGTGTTTCTTTTCTTTTTTCTGGGTCTCCCTCCACCTCCTTTTTCCCCACATGGGAAGAGCATGGCTTGGGGAACAGGCACTCACCGGCCCAGCAGGCCCCGATCATGATGGAAGGCTCCGGCCTTGGCGGGTGGATGAGGCCGTTGTCGTGGATCAGGGCAGGGTCATAAGAGACACCATCCACGTACAGTGTGACCGTGGGGAACTCCAGGTTGAGGGCATAATGGTGCCACTCATTGTCGCACACCTGCGGCAGACAGCAGAGCACGGGATCAGCCAAGGGCAGGAGGAGAAGGGACGTGGGGAGGATGCGAACCCTTCCTCACCTGCTCAAGCTTCCAGAGGAATTTCACAGGCCTTGCACTTTCCAGCAATGACCAGTAGAGGAAAGAAATCCGGCAGCCATGCACAGCCAGAGAGTAGTGGGAGTAGCCATCCTCTGCCAGGGACAAGCACAAGGAGTTACAGGTCACACTCCAAGCAGTCCCACTGGCCAGAACCCAGAAGCCCAGGCTGCCATGCATGACTGGCACTCAGCACCATGTGCTCAAAGGAGGCCTGAGCACTCAGAGAAAAAGGGACACCTAAAGAAGCTGTGTTCCTAAGGAGAAACCCCTGCCCAAGTCCTGCTTTGGAACACCAGGGATTCACCCCTGCAGGGACAATCCCTTCTAAAGAGTTAAGAGGCAGTGGGCAGAAGTATCACTGCCCCAGGAGAAGTCTCACCGCTCTGCACTGTACTGCAGATCACCGTCTCCTCTTCCCGCCTGCCTTTGTTGGGCACCACGGCATGTTTAATCCACACGGACAGAGTGAAGTGGTCACTCAGCCCCTTGTGGCCATCCAGCCCATTCACCACAGGCACCTGGGCAGCCTGGCTGCCATTGAACCAGTAGATGAGGCTGCTGTCCTGGCTGTAGTGCACTGAGAGCCGCGCTGTCCAGTTCGCTGTGGGGCTGGGCACTGGCAGCAGGTCGATCTCTCCTGAGGCAGCACCTACCGAGAAGGGAGGGAGTCAGGAATGTTGGCATGGGAGAATAAGGAGCCTAAGAATCGGGGATCAGATGAAGTGGGCACTGGAAGCCTCCCTGTAATGTCTCAGTGCACAGGGAGATGAGGAGTAACCTAAAGGCCTTCTCCGATCTGAAGAATGGTGAAATTTTGTTCAGTGCTGAGGGAAGTCCTACAGACCCTGCATATTGGAACAATGCAGAGAAATCTCCGGTTCCCCATCAACGAAAGCACAGGTAGACCCTTATAAAACTAGAAAGTTGTGGAAGTGTTCAGTGCCAGGTTGGATGAGACTCTGAGCAAGCTGACCTAGTGCAAGGTGTCCCTGTCTCTGACAGGAACATTGGAACTAGGGATCTTTAAGGTTCCTTCCAGCTCAAACCATTCCATGATTCCATGAGATATGGACAGGAACAGCCATTGCCCTTCAATGCAACACACAAGCTTGGTGTCCTCCCACCCCAGTGACCACAGCAGACATGAGGAGTGTGTCCCCTGGCACCTCTGCTTTGTGAGGCCCAGATATGGCAGTGAACCCCTCCAGAGGGAGGGGCAGAGTCCTGTGCCACAGCCACCCTCAGCTCAGGAAAGAACCAATTCACCACAGAGTTTGCGCAGTGACTTCTCGGAGTAGTTATCCCGGTCACAGCCCTTGGCCACATGGTTTGTCTGCAGCTCCACCGTGGCCTGGATGTTCCACAGTGGCTCATCACAGGTCTCCAGGTGAATGGTGGGGAAGAGCGCGAGGCTGCCTGTACCGGGGGTGTACTCAATCCTCTTGTTCCAGCCTAATGGAAAGGAGTGAAATAGAGGGATTAGGAACTGCCAAGGACACAGGGCCAGAACCTGGCATACACACAAGTGGCATCTACGGACTAGTCCAAATTTTTGGCCCTTTCCACATTGGAAACACAGCTTTAATCAGCTGACATTAATGCATGGAAAGATTTCCTAGAAGCACAGAGTCAAAGGTCCCAGCTTCTACAGTTGATACTGGTGTGTCATTGCTCTGTGATTGGTCAGCCTCTCTTACCAGGCAGAGCAGGTATTTATCTGTGTTGATTTCCCCTTAATTCTAATTCACTAAGGTGAACCTGCAGGAACATGCCATCACTGGAAAAAACAAATATATTCCAGAAGCGCAGCCCCAAAAACATTCTTTGCTGAATACAGTCTATGAGCCTTATCAAACATATGCAGTTCACAGTAATCCAAGGAATGATTTTCTAGAGTTAGAATTTACCTTTCAGTGGCTTTGCAACAGACTTAGACATCTGCTGGGTCCCCTGACAGAGATGGGTTGGTGCCAGAACTGAACCATATATAGGGGCACACAAATTTATATGTGTATATACAAACATTTGTGATGAACAGGACTGAGTGAGTAGCTGAGCAAAAGCCAAGAGAAGAGATAAATGTGTTTGGAGGTTTCATACCCTGCCAGCTGGGCTTGCAGGTGGGTTTCACCTGGATTTCCACTTCAGCATCATCAGAAGCCCTCTTCTTTCCACAGTCATAGGCTGTCACTGTGAATTTGTAGACACGATCCGCACTGTACTGCAGCTTCTCTGTGTTCTCAATGTTCCCTGGTTTGCAAAACAAAGTGGTCAAGGTAGAGGACAGGCAGTGTCCTCAAAGACGTTCCTTCTAAAAATCACTCATATCTTTGATCAATGACAAAAACAACCAAAAAAGAGTTGAGTCACTCTGCCCAGTGTCACTTTGTAACAAGTTACAGCATCTCATAAAATGGATGCTGCTGCTCTCACCAGGATGGATCAGCAGCGCTTGAAAATTTATGCAGCAGAGCTCTACCTTCAAATGGGGCTAGCAGAGAAAGGAGCAGAGCAGGATGACAGGAGCAATGTGCACATGACGGGTGAGGATTCTTACCGTCATTGTCAATGAGGAAGGGAATATTCGGGGTCAGGATCTCATAGTAGCAGATCTGGCTGTACTGCGGCGAGCAGTCCCCGTCAATTGCCTCCACACGCAAGATGCGGTCGTACAGCTTCCCTTCCGTCACTGCCACACGATACAGCTTCTCCACAAAGACAGGAGCAAACTCATTCACATCGTTTACTCGAACATGCACCGTGGCCCTGATGCAGAGAGACATCAATAGTAACTGATGGGCGATTAGGAGCCATGCACTGCGAGATTATCTGCTGTCCCGGGAGACCTCACAATGTATAGAAAAGTCCAGGTCTCCAACCCGTGTTGCTGAAGGAGTAGTCTGGAGTTGTTTGTTCGTGTTCTCAAGGCAGTTTATTAGTTCCTTATCAAAAGTAGATTGCTCTGCCCTACCAGGGTCGACACAGCAAGCGTCCAGAGACACACTGTGCCCCCCCCAGGTTAGCTCTAATCTTTTATACTAATAACTACATATTTAATGTTTACCATTAATTACCAATCCATGCCCCTCACACCACACTGTCCAGATCTCTGTCAAACCAATCCAAAAGTGCCAACATCACCAAGAAGATGGAGGTTATGAAGAAGAAGAAAAGATAACATGCCACGTGTAAGAATTCCCCACCTTGTGCCTCAGACCCCCTGTACAGGGCTTCAAACTCCCCTGGACATACACTTGAATTTTTTCTTTTTATTTATAACTGCTACTATTTTTCTATCTAAGCTTTTGTGACTTTAAATTCTTCATACAAAGTTGATAACTTGTTCCATGGATTAGAATCAGAGCCACAGGCATTCTCAGTATCAATCCAGGGTCTCTGACACTCCTGGCAAGGCTGAAAAGCCTCCTGACCAGGTTTTGGGTCAGCCAAAGGTGTCATAGGAACCCCCTGCATTCCAACATGCACCACCTAAATTTCAGAGTGAGGCATTCTTTTAAAGTGCACCACTCTGATTTCCAGCTGTCAAAAGCAAGGACAAGGAAAGACACCTTGATTTCAGGGCAGCAGTGTTGCCACACAGGTGCTTGGACAATGGTTTCCAACCAGTCAGAAAGAGCAAAAGTAATAATAATGCAGTCTGGACCTCCTACCTAAATGCAGCAATGTAAAACACCACTTTTAGAAACTGCTGTCAAACAGCCCTTGTTTCTGTATTCACTCATGTGACAGTCAGTGAACATTTCTCTTCCTAACATGTTGAGTTACAATATCATGGCTTGAGAAAAATACTTCTGGCTAAAGGAAGTGTTCCCACAGCAACCTTCCATTGTATTTTTGTCACAGATCACATTTTGTAGCATGCAGCAATGTCTGCATGAACTTACTTGTGTGATTTTTTGGTATTTGCTCCATCAGGTCCCTCTCCACAGTCATAGGCCTGGATGGTAAATGTGTGCTCCTTATGTGCTTCACAATCCACTGGTTCCTTGGCCTGGATCAGCCCCTCTCCTGTAGCTTTGTCCAGGATCACAGCTTCAAAAGGTACCCCTGACCCATGGATCCTGAAGCCACAGATTTCACCTGGTACACACAAAAACAAAGAGGAAGGGGAGAAAGGACTGAGGAGAGCACATTACACCCCTTGCTTTCCTTTCTCATATTTTTCTTCCTTTCTAACTTACATTTTCCATTCTCCTCCATTCTCATCCTTCATTTTGAGCAGTTTCTGGTTCCCTAGGAGTTCCTCCTGTTACCCCTTACAGCCATTAACGGCGCAGATTGCCATCTACTGGAGAATACTCCCACAGCAAGGAGTCCTGACCAGCATTAAAAAAGACTGACGGTTGCAAGGCTCAAGCTACATTTATTAGTGCTACACAGCCACAGTCCTGGGGGAGCACCTTATTTCTCCTCCACACCCCTCAGGGAGCCAAAACAGGCCATATACTGCAGATAGCCAGAGCACGAAAATCCATGATGTCTCATCCACCCACAACGCAGGATGCACAGAGTACTGCAGGGAACTGCAGATAGGGTCACCTAAACCCTAAAATTCAGCTCACAGGGTCCACATTTCCTCTCCCAAAGCTGAGGAAGAATGCGTGAGGAAACTCCAGGCATGGCCTAAGCAAGCACTAGGAATACAATCATCGAAAGCCTTGCCTGTTGTTGTGGGGATTCGTGCTCACTGTGAGGGGATGTAGCACTGCCAGGGAAGTGTGCCCTACCAGCTTTCCCCAGGGCTCACAGACACAGTGCTGTGCATGTGATCTTTGGAAATAGCAGAACTGCGTCAAAAAGTACCTGGCTCCACCCTCAGTTCCTCTCTCTAAGGAAACAGCTCACAGCATCCTAAATCAAGCTGTGCCCAAATTGCCTCCAGACTTCACAAGGGACCTCCTCCAGAACAAGGTTTGGAGGTGATTATTTCCTGAAGAGAGGTAGGATCCAGCACAGGGATGAATGTCACTGTGTCTCCACCTCTCCCTAGGTCTGTCCCTGCCTTCTACCCTTGCCAGAGCTGTTCCCCACCTACCTGCATAGTGCAGAGGGGCATCTTTGTCCAGTGCGAACAGCGGAGGGTTGAGCAGGACAGTGTTGTCGTTCTCCATGATGATGCCCTGATACGTGGCTTCAATCCATGGCTTGTGCTTGTTTGCTGAGGCAGTTTGGGGTAAGGGATGGAGGACAGGAATGTGTTAGCCACCAACTGCAGATTCAGTAGGAAAAGAGAAGAATTTCATCCCCTGGCAAGTAACAACCACCTCTCACCACCTTCTTCTCTAAAAATAAAGATGTCTAAAATAGGCTGGGAGAAAAAAAAAACTTTATTTAGTTCTGCTCATGGGAGACCTCTTCAGAAACAATGTGTTCCTTCTTGTGTCCTCATTACTATCTTATTAGAAATACGTGGAGAGACATCTGGGTGCCCAGAAAAGCCAGAGAAGTTAAAAAAAAAGTGAACTCAAGTGGCAGAAGTAGCCTCAGCATGGAGAGAGATTTCAAATACTAAATCCTTTAGCTCAATGAAGCCATAATAAAAGGATCCGGACTACATCCACCCTCGGGGTATCCCCAGGGGACAATGCAGCCATTATCACTTCTGCCTTGCACTCTCTAGACTAAGGCCCAGGACCTACACAGACATGCCCAGGTACACCTTCAGTCGGCCATCCCGTGCACATATCAACCTATTCTGAGAGTCCCTTGCTCTTCCCTTCCTCATTCCAAGGCGAGCACCATATTCCTTTTGCCCCTCCTTGCTATTCCCATTGGCTGGAGCCCAGCCAGGCTTGGCATGGAGGCAGCAGCCAGCAGGAGGCTCTGAAAAATGTCAAAGGCCCAGAAATAGCAAATTAATCTTTATCACATAGACTCTGGGGAAGGGAAAAGGAGAAATTAAGGGGTGGAGGGGAGGGAAGGGGAGGGGATAGGAGGGGAGAGAGGAAAAAGAAATCATTGCAAATTACAAACCCCTCCCCCATGCCCACTCCCTGCCAAATGGGCCTCAGAGATTATATTACATGGCCTAGTTAAAACCCCCATTCCCAGATAATCCCCCACTCTCCCACCCCTTGGAGACCAAGATTTATTACAACCCAGCAATACTTTGAGCACAGCATGGCTCAGAGTTGGTGGGAGTAGGATACAGAGACATTCCCCTCAAGGGCACTACTTCCAATATGTAAAATCCATCCTATGCAGCACAGTGTCCTCTGAAATGCCATACTGGCATGGCCTCACATGTTAACTCAAAAGCGACAGCATCCTGTGCAACCAAGCACTTGTGCATTTCGGGGGCCAGGAGGTGCAGACAGGGGTGGCTGGGGGGCCAGCAGGCAGGGTGACAGGTCAGCGAGGGGATGTCCCAGCAGGGTGGAGCAGGCAGATGCAGCCTGGTGTGGCAGCAAAGAGCGTGGGCTGGCACTTCTCCACCACCGTATTGATTGCGATTATAAAGCATTGCATAGGAAAACCAGAGAAATATCCATCCTGCTCAATATGCAGGTGGAATCCTCCCTGTGTGCAAGTGCCCACGTCTCCTCCTGCCCCTCCATTGTCCCCACCGGATTCCATTCTGTTCTGGCTCCATCCATGCGCCACACCACCGAGATGGAGATCCAGAGCTATAAATTCCAAATGTGCCCTGTTGCTGGGGTAACAAGCTGATGGTACAGAGATAAATCCTTTGCTGCATCCACCTGCAACTTGGGAATCACCAATCTGATTTCTCTGGAAACAAGTTCTTGAAGAATAGAAAAAACATTTTAGGAATATTTTTAGGATACAGACTCCTACCAGCTTCAAGAAAGCTCCCATCAATCTCACATAATTTGCCAAAGGAGGGTAGATGCTCCTGCCAAAGGAGAGGGAGAATCCAAAGCATGAGGGGCCCTTCCTCACCATCAAGCCCCATGGAAGCAGAGCAGAACAAATAAATGCCCCTGCCAATGTCAGGGTACACACAGCTCTGTGGTGCACGCACCCTGCAGCCCTGACTCTTCCAAGGCACAGAAAGCACTCTAAGGCGTCACATTACCCGATGAGCCCAGAGTCCCTCAAATGTTTATGGATTTTCCCACCCTGTCAGATTACCACACACTGACTCCCCTCAGATGAATCTCTCACGCTTCTCTCTACAGCCACAGATCTAGAAATGTACACCTTTCTTCATCACTCTGTGTGCTCAAAGAACATCTGCATTCACAATGTTACAGCTGTAGTGCTGGGGTAGTTTGAGGGTCTTCTATCTTTATCACATAAAATACATAAAATCAACCTGCATACACATAACTATAGATAAATAGTTCCTACTGACAGATTGTATATGGATGAATTAGGACTGGAAGATGGAGATAGGAAATGTGTTTCATGAACTGCTGGGGTCTGTGGAGAAACAACACATTCTCTCTCAGCCTGCAAGGGAAGGGATGGGAGTCTAAATCCACCCCAGAGATAACTAAACAAAAGCAAGAGAAGAGGGTGGAAAAAAAATGCAAGGAGAGCGCTAGGAGACGAAAGAATGGAGAGGAAAAAACGGCGGTAGGGGGCAAAGTAGAGAATGGGGATGGGATGGCATGAGGGTGCTCAAAGGAGCGAAGAAAGCCGGGGCCGCCGGCGACCGCGGAGATGCCCCGACAAAAATAGTGGCGGGCGAAGGCGGCGGGCAGCGCGGAGCCGCACCGCCACCGCGGGGGCGAACGACCGAGCCGCGGCCAGCGTGTCCCTCCAGAGCCCCTCCGCGGGGGTTGCCACTGGGTCCCAGCGGAGCGTCCGACGCCGCCCGGGACTGTGCCCGCGGCGCTCCGCCGCTCACCTTTGTTGGAGGCGCTGCCGGGCAGCGCGGCGTAGAGGCAGAGCAGAGGGAGAAGGACGGCGGCGCGGGGCCGAGGGTCGCCCATCGCGGCGGCGGCGGGTCCCAGCAGGACCCACGCCCTCGCTCCCGCGGCGGCGGCGCACAGGGACGGCGGCACCTCCGGCAGCCGCTCCGCACCCCGCCCGGCCCCGCCCCACCCCGCATTGCAGCATGACGTCAAGGGCGGCGGGGGGCGCAGCCAATGCGCGTGGCCTCCGTGCCAGGTGCCGCGGGACCTCTATGCGGGACCGAGATACGGGACTGGGATGCGTGTGGGGCGCACTGGCCACTCCTCGCCTCCCCACTGCCAGCCAGCCAGTCTGAGGATCGCGGCGACGGTGGCGGGGGCCTGCCCGGGGCGCCTGGAGGCTAGGGCTCGATAGGGCGGAGCTGCCAGCTTGCCACCGCCTCTCCTCGACGGGGTGTCAGCGGCGTGGGGAGCGCGGGCCGGGACACTGCCCCGACGAAACTCGCAGCCACCGGCGTCGCGGTGTGAGGAAGGGCTGGAGAGGGAGGATTCCTTGCCGCTGGTTGGAAGTCCAGAGTTTAATACGAGCAGCTCCCAAAGAGGGCGAAGGGTGAGGAGGTGACCCGCAGTCCCTACGTCCTGCCCAGCCGAGGCAGAGAAGCTGGAGCAGGGGCCGTCCCGGCCCTTTCCGCGCCCCCCGGCGCGGAGACTCTTACTGCGGCGGGGAGCGCGGGGATCTGGCCGCCCCGCGGCGCTCTCCGCACCGCGGGGGAGTGCTCGACCTGCCAGCTCAGTCCCAACTCCGCATCCGCCCGGCTGCTTACGGTCCTTTTTCCGCGCCGTCCGCCGCGTCCCTCTGTCCCGGGATGCCTCCCAACCTCACCGGCTATTATCGCTTTGTCTCCCAAGAGAACATGGACAATTACCTGCGGGCTTTAGGTAACGCTCCCTTCCTTATCACGCTCCTTCCTCCCCTTTAGTTCCGTTCTGTGTTTCCAAAAAGTTAAGATTCGGAAAGGGGAAAGTGGAAGGGAACTGGGAACCCTCTGGTCCTTCGGTTTCCTACCATCATTTTTGTGCTGTGGTGGTAGAGGAAAGGAGGTACTATGGCTGATGCTCATTGGCTAAAAGAGTGGAGGAGTTCTACTGGAAGAGGGACCCAGGTCGTCCACAAATCTCTCCTCTCTCTCATCCTCTAGACATCAACGTGGTCTTGCGAAAGTTGGTCTGCTTACTGAAGCCGGACAAGGAGATTATCCACACGGGAGATCACATGTTCATCCGCACTATCACTTCCCTGCAGGACTACGTTATGGATTTTGACCTGGGAGTCCAGTTTGAGGAAGACCTGGGACCCGTGGATGGACGCAAGTGCCAGGTGAGAAACCCAAGCAGTGCAGTTTCACAGGGGACTGGGGTGTGCTGAAGAGTTCAGGGACTTGCTCAGCTTTTGCCTCAATAACCAGGTGAGAACCAAGCCCAGAGCTGGCATACCCCTGCAGGTCCAGGAATAAGTGGTTCTATGAGTTAAATCACTCACTGCAAAGAGAATGAGCAGCAAAGAGCCAGAAACCAGTTCTCTGGGATCCGGAGGATATTATCCTCTGGAGCAAAGCCCTGAAAAGATAGAATGTCAGCCCACTTGGCAGAACTCTGTTGTTGCCCTTGGAAGTCAGAGGGTCGTTCACCTCCCACAAAGACCATTTGTCCCAAGGAACCACTAGAGATCAGCGATTGCATTTGATATTGCGTGGGAGCGGAACAGCCAGTGTCACCACTGGAAACATGTATCACCTCGATCCACCTGCCTCAGGACCATGTCTTTCCCTCTCCTTCCTTTCAGACAACCATCTTCTGGGAGGGGGATCAGCTGGTGTGTGAGCAGCTCGGAGAGAAGAGGAACCGAGGCTGGAGGCACTGGTTGGAGGGGGACCAGCTGCATCTGGTGAGGAGGGGTCCAGTGCAGCTTACAAAATCCTAATCACAGTGGGTGGGGGTCACACAGCGTGGGTGCTGTTTGCTCTGAACCAGCCGTGCAGTTTCCTTCCACCTTCTATCAGACTTCATCCCCGGCTCTGCGGGGGCAGTCAAGGCTTCACACAAACATCCGTCTCCAGGGTTTAAAAGTTAAACTCTTAAGTTAAACAGCTCAACAAAGGCGATGTACCTTCCCAGCCCTGCAGCCAGACCCGCAGGGGCTTTGGGAGGGCCGGCAGTGCATCAGCGTGTGGCCTGCGTGGCTCCAGCCAGCGACGGAAGGGCTGGCAGAACTGGGGAGAGATGGGAGGGGATCCAACCTAAACTCTTCTTTTGCTCCCCCATTTCCTAGCGCATGACTGCTGAAGACGAGGTCTGCGTCCAGGTTTTCCAGAAGGTGAAGTGAGCGCTCCCCGCAGAGATGCCCGGACGGGACCCGCGCTCCCCAGTGCGAGAAACATAAAGAAAACAAGACCCTAGCGAGCTGAGCCCCCCAGTAGCAGCGTGTTTTCTTGAGCCTCGCCCACTGCCCAGCGGGCCGGCCTGGGCCGGGGGGGTCACAGCTGGGCCGGGCCGGCGGGGAGCGGGAGGCGGAGAGCTGGATGGGCCGGGCCGGGGATGGCGCTGGGCCGCCGGCTGCGCAGAGGCTCCTTTCAGAATAAGAGCAGCCAGGGAGGAGCGGGGCGGGGTCTGCCCCGCGGCCGGCGCGGCCCCTTGCAGCTCCCGCGCCCCTCCTGCCGCCCCCACTGCGGCCGAACCCCGAGATGCCCTCCGGGAATGGAGAGCGGGGTTCCGTGCCCAAGTGGGCATGGGTAGCTCAGGCCACCACGGTCTCTGGTCTTCTGGGGATGTTACATTATTCCCGGGATAGTGGGATCATAGAATGACGGCATGGTTTGGGTTGTAAGGATGTTAAAGATCATTTAGTTCCAGGCCTCCCCTTTCCTCCCTGCCCCCTTCCGCCATGGAATTCAGGAAGAATTTCTTCAGGGAAAGCATTGTCAAGCATTGAAATGGACTACCCAGGGAGGTGGTGGAGTCACCATCCCCAGAGGCGTTTACAAAATGATTGATGTGGCACTTACTGCCATGGTCTCATTGAAAAGGTCAAAGGTTGGATTTGATGATCTTGGAGGTCTTCTCCAACCTGGGTGCTTCTGTGATTCTGTAGGATGGGAAGGAAACAGGACTTGTCCTTCAGGATTCTCATGTGGCGGTGTGAAGTGGAAGGGCTGGAGTAATCAGCTCCATGTTCACCACATTCCTGAGAAGATCCCACGGGTGAGGAAGGGTCAAGATCTCCTGGGGTGAGAAACCACAGCCTTCGCCTCTAGCCCAAACACTCCTTCCGGTGTTCTTGACATCACCGCTCTGCTGGGTCACAGTTCTCTGCAGTTGAAGACCAAGGGGCAGAACCAAAGGAGGTGAGGTCCCCTGAAAAGCCTGACTGGTGCCACAAAGAGAAGTATTCATTAGTTGTGACACCTGATGGGATGAGCATGAGTCCACTGGTAATTATTTCTGAAAAATGCTTGTGGTTGCCCCACAGCAAAAGGTTGAAGGGCAGGGTACACAAAAATGTGCAGCTACTGACACCACAGAGAATCAAGGAATTACCAGATTTTTTAAGTGTAAGCCCTTTATGAGCTGAAAAAATTCTTTTTTTCTGCCGGCAGCTCATTTAAAAATAGTGTTTTCTGGAGAGCTTCTTTTCAGGGAACTACAAAGATGAGTGCCATGAGAAAAGCATTACTTCAGAACATGTGATAAGCAAAAGGTTGTGGAGCTGCAGCTGTCCCTATAGTGTCAACCTCTGACTCTTTACGGTTGTATCTGAGGAATATGAGGCAGCAGCACCCTGTCAGTATCCACACTCCACAATTTGAGTGCCACAATCAAACCCAATCAGAGCAGAGCAATCAGAACCAGGCCATCTGCATGTCTGTTCTGTGCAGACCTCCTCAACCCATCACTCCTGCCATACAGAACCTCTACATGATCTTTGTTGTATCATGAAGTTGCAAAAGGCAGACAGCAGTTGGAGCTGGTTCCACTGCTGCCCTCTGCACTCTTCTATACCATGAGAATGCCCTTTCATGGCACCAAGCCCACCTCACTATGTGATCAACATCTAAAAAAGCTCATTCTGGGCCCTGCACCACAAGCTGGTACAAACTCTCTTGAGCCTATGTTCTGGTTGGATGGCAGACACTCTTGCCTTCAGGTGATTAGCCAGCCTCTTCCACTGGCCTGCCAGCCATCCACATAATTTTCCTGTAAGCCTGTGAGGTGATAGGCCAAGTAAATTGCTTCTGACTCATTCCCAGCCATAATATACCTGTGACAGCCTCTCTTCTTCAGGAAGCATGTGATTGTGCCAGAACTACAGATAAGGACCATAGTCACTTGATGTGGCCCATGCTAATGATAATCATAGGGGATAGAACTGCAACATATTCTAGGGCTGCAGGTAGTAACTGCCAGCATTAATAATACAGTTTTTTCTTTCATAATCATGCTATAGATGTGATGCTTGAGTCAGGTGGTGCAGCATTATATTGCTGAGACATGAGGCTATGGGAAGTGAGGATGCCACTGTAAAGCAGGAGAAAGTTGTGATATTGGGAGGACACAAGCGGAAGGAGGTGTGATATTGGTGAGTGGCTAGTGCTGCAGAACTGTGTACCCCTCAGGGTATTACACTTGGTTTTTCTCCTTAATTTAGAAGACACAAGAAACAGGCTGCCAAGATGCTGCTGCTGCTGCTCACAATCTCATACCAGGGGAAAGACCTACTCTTAGAATCCTGAACCTTATTTTGGTCTTGATCATCCTCTCCCTATCATCCAGAGCTGCAGATGTGGCATGACTTGTCTGAAAGAGTGCTGAGCAATGGGACAGCACAGGCCTGACTGTGTGAAGGTCAAGCACAATGGCAGTGTCCCCAGAAGGCTCAAAACAAGCCTTTGGGTACATTGGGTAGTCAAACCAGGGGGGTACAAGGTAGAGTGCCCTGGCAAAGCAGCTCAGTGTTTATAGGTGAGCCTGGGTCTGCAGACCTGCTGTGCTGTAGGGTAGTTGGTGTAGCTGTAGGAGGCCAAACTGAGGTACTTCTCTGTCCTCCTTGATTCAGGCTTGAGGATAAAGTATCCAGTTCCTTCCTCTTTGTCGATGAGAGGATCTCGTCTGCATGCCAGAGGATATTTTCACCGTTCTCGAGACTGTAGAGCAGATTTCTTTCCAATAACCTCCTGCAAGACACTGTATTCAAAGCAGGGTTCTTGCTCTATGAGAGGATGTTGGCATCTTTGACCATGCTGAAGATCTACAGTATTTTAAACTTCACTTTAATATTGTCTATATTTATTGTCCAGACCACTTGTTATGCAGCTGAGGCCAGCAGGCAGCAAACAGGTGCTAGTTTTGGCATTCTGTGGTCCTACATACGTTCCGTGGTCCTGCGGGAATTCTGCCCCTAAGCAAAGATGCGCACGTATGTCCTTCCAAGGAAAAACTGGTACCATGGTATCTCTTCGCTCCAGCCTAACACAAAGGGCATTGCGCAGAGCCTCTGAGGGGGAACGCCACCAGTGGGAGCCAGTACTGGAGCAGGACTGAGGATGGAGCTGTGCTGTCCAAACCAGGCGCGTCCCTGGGATGTGTGTTAGAGGTGGGCTGCTCGGGTTGGACATGTCTCCAGCTAACCACCCCTGCTTCACCAGCTGAAGTACTCTCCTCTTATCCCAGATGATGGTATTGGGATGGGAGAAGGAAATGAAGGCATGGGAGATGTGCTTTGAAAGTGTTGTGGGACATTCCCAGTAAGTGCTCCCTGGATAGAAGATTGCTTGTCAAGGACACATCAAAATTATCCACTTCCTTACAAATGATCCCTAGGGCTGTCTGTCTGTCCATGCTTTGCCAGGGAGCCCTCTTCCCACCAGTGACCTGCTCATAACAGATCTCTCCAAGAGCAGTTTCCAGTTCCCAGCTACTTTCCAGGTGTGGTTTCTGAGTAAGAAACTATTCCAGTATGGCACAGCACAGCAGTGAGCCTGCCCAAGTGTGTTCATCATGCAAAGGACATACTTGGAGATCAGGAAGTACTGGGATAATGTCCCCTGTTTAACCCTAAATCTGATATGTGGCACCATATGGTGTTATTACAGTGGCATTAATTATATGTTTATGTGATCTTTTTTTCCATAATAATTCAAAGATGTTTGAGCAGCATAAATATCCCAAAAATGTTCTCTTTAGTCTTTTTAACACCATTTTCATCTTCATTCAACGTTTTTGTAGCTGTGAATTACTTCCTCTGATTTCAATGCAAGATACTTCCTAATGTCTCTGAAGCTACTCATAATTCTAAAGAAAAGCACTAAAATGGTGTTTTATCTCTTACACCAAAGCCTGAAAGCCAAGAAATCTTAAACTTCATAAAGTTGGGGACACAAATATATGTCTTGGGCACTATGTTTCTAAAAGCCTGAAAGGGGTTTTTCAGTTGCTATATTTTCTCATTTCCTCATTAAATAGAGGTCCTTATCTATCTATCTTGGTTCTCCAAAACATGCTTGCAGAAGAAACATCAAGAAGGGTCCTTGAAAAGGAATTTGTTCTCAGAATGCCTTTAATTCTGTTGACTTTTTCATTTTTCTCAATATCTTTTTAACTCAAGTGCCTGAGGCTTCTTGCTTTTCTTGAAGAAAAAAATCCCAGNCGGGGAACTTCCTAAGAGGACGTTTTTGGTGAGAACAAACTCGGAACAGCTTCTGGATTGCAGACCAGGCCCTCTGGCAATCGTTTTCCTGGGCCAGAAGGGGCAGCTCCGCTGTGTGTTGCCAGGCCGGGGCACGCCCGGGTCCGCGTTCGCGGAGCAGGGCCGGGCTCGGCAGCAGAGGGCAGCACCGGCGGCGCTGGGATCTGGTCCGGTGCCAGGCTGTTCTCAGTCCGGTTTCTATTCTCCGCTCCTGCCTCCCTCGTTCCCTCCTCCTCCTCCTCCC